>JAYEPQ010000018.1:12501775-12606775 GCA_036321105.1 Dracaena cambodiana
CAGTGCACAAGTCTATCATCAAGTGTAACGTGAGGTTAAATCTGCCTAAAAGTAATTCAGATGTAAGATTATGCTCACATACAATGCGAGGCTGAACCCTGCGTACAAGTTATTTTAGATGCAAGGTTGATACGAGACCAAACCAGTGTAAATTGATCCAGAATGCAAGATTATGCCCATTCCTGAAGAGCAAAGCTAAGTTCAGCCTTGTGCGAGCCAAATGGGATCCACACAGGGGGTAGGACCCATATCCAGAGCACAAAACTAAACCCCACATAAAACGAGGGGCCTTGCCAGCTTAAAACCAGCCAGACGCGGGGCTATGTTTGCAAGTGAAGCGCAAGACTTATTTAGTGCGCAAGGCTAAACTAGAACACGGTCTAATTTAGTGCGCGAGGCTAAGTCAGCGCACAAGTCTAACCCGGCGTATAGGTAAGGCTAAGCTCGCTAAAGTCAACTAGAATGCAAGGCCAAGTTCCAGTCTAGCATAATGCAGAAGTGTCAAAAATGCGAATCAAGACTCATCCCCATATAGAGTATCAGAATGCAAAGCTAACACTCAGCTCTGCCTTGCCCTATGATGGACTCCCTGATCAGCCAAATGGGGTCTACACAGGGGGTGAGACCCACAACCAGAGAACCCCGCATATAACACGAGCTAATCCCAAAGCAAGAACGTGAGGCTATGCCCGCGTACTACGTGAAGCTAAACCAACGTAAAATCATCTAGTGCATGAAGCTAATTCGAGACTAAGCCAGTGTGAAGTCGTTAGACGCGAGGCTAACTCGAAACTAAACCAGCATGTATGGTTATACTAGTGCGCGGAATTAAGCCATTGCAAAGAACTCATCTAGAGTACGAAAGTGAACAGAAATGCTAGACTAAGATTCAACCCCGCGTAGCCTACTACAAAAAAAAGTAATATATTACTGTATGACGAACTCAATGGACCATTAAACAAGTTCTATGCAGGGGGTGGGATTCACATTCAGCCAAAAAGGAATATGTATGAATTCAGAACGTAAAATTATGCTTGCATACAGTACGAGGCAAAGCCAGCGTAAAGAACACGAGACTAAGACCTATGAACAAAGCAAGAATATGCAAAGCAAAGCCATCAAAAGTGCATAAACTCGAAGAAATATTATTCTTAAGGGAATAAAGTTATCTGACATTCTCTTCAACACAGCAAATAAAGAAATGCTGGTCTCTGCTGAGGTGTAGCTTCGCACCCCAACTTGGGTCATAAAATGAAAATGGATTCTACGTCTTTATGACTATGGATAGAGAAAATGTTTGACCTGTAAGTCCAAACAAAATCCTCACTAACCCTATCATGCTAGGGTAAATACATGAGTTGCCCAACGCCATCAAGGCAATGGGAAGAGAATAAATTTCTCACCAACACCATCATGCTGGGGGTAAAAAGCATGAATTGCTCAGCGCTATCAAGGCAACAGAAAGAGAATAAGTTTCTTGCCAATCCCATCATGCTGGGGTAAAAAGTATGAACTGTCCGGTGCCATCAAGGCAACAGAAAGAGAATAAGTTTCTTGCCAATCCCATCATGCTGGGGGTAAAAAGCATAAACTGCCCAACGCCTTTAAGACAACGACAAGAGATTAAATTTCTCGCTAACCCTATCATGTTAGGGTAAAAAGTATGAACTGCCCAACGCCTTTAACGCAACGGGAAGAGAATAATTTTCTTGCCAACCCTATCATGCTGGAGGTAAAAAGTATGAACTGCCCAATGCAATCAAGGTAACGGGAAGCGAACAAGTTTCTCACCAACCCCATCATGAGGGGGTAAGGAGCATGAATTGCCCAACGCTATCAAGGCAAAAGGAAGAATGAACGTTTGACATCTAAACCCAAATAAAATCTTCGACAACTCACCATGCTGAGGGGAATAGTATGGCTAGCCCAACTCAAAGGGTAGTTGGTAAAGGCAAATCAAATCCGTTGATAGCTGGGGGTTTGCTAAAAATCATATGACAAATATATCACAATAGTATCCTTATCTGAACATAAGGATACATCACCGCCCTAAGCTACTAAAGTAAAGGGATGAGAAAAGTTTGGCACGCAAGCCCAAATGAAATTCTTGATAACTCACCATGCTGAGAGAAATAGCATGGCTAGCCCAACTCAAACGGTAGTTAGTAAAGAATAATCAAATCCATTGATAGCTGGGGGTTTGCTAAAAACCCTAATCAGATCGATCCCCTATCAAGTTAAGTTTTCATCTCTGACAGTAAAACTTTCCTCGTTAATTTTCTCCGACACAGACAGTAAGTCTCTAAAATATTAGTCACATTAAAATCATACCTCTGGCACCCGAGCACAAAATCGAATCATTTTTCTCCATGAGATCAAGTTCAATCAAATCCCTGTCAAGTTAAGATTTCACCTCTGACAGCAAAACTTTTCTCGTCATTTTTTCTCCAGCAGAACAAGTGACACTCCAAAATATTTGTCAAGTTAAAATCATACCTCTGACATCAGAATTCAAAATTATGTGAGATCAAATCCGATTAAATCTTATGTCAAGTTAAGTTTTCACCTCTGACAGAAAAGAAAACCACATTTCATCAAGTCCAACATTACAACATCTAATGAACTTGTTTTTGATATCATTAAGTTAAAAGTTATCTCTGACGAAAATCATTCTCCCTATCAAGTTAATAGTTACCTCTGATAGTCAAATTCCAAGCTGAACATGTTGACAGTCACCTTTGTTTAGTCTGCTCTTTGCTATCATGACCAGATCTTCTGAATAGGTTGGGCTTTGAGGTATATTTAATGATACCTCTGTCTTTTCCTAATCCGTCATACTAGATGTCACTGAACGGTTAGGATTCTAATGAGCACGTTAACATGATACCTCTGCTTGCCATCAAGTCAGCACGTTAACATCATACCTCTGTTTGTTCTCAAATAAGTACGTTAACATTATACATCTGCTTGTCATCTAACGAGCACATTAACATCATACCTCTGCTTGTCATCCTATAAGCACGTTAACATTATACCTCTTCTTGTCACTCTAATGAGCACGTTAACATCATACTTCTACTTGTCATCCTATAAGCACGTTAACATCATACCTCTGCTTGTTTTTCTAATGAGCACTTTAACATCATACCTCTGCTTGTCATCCTATAAGCACGTTAATATTATATCTCTACTTGTCCTCTAAGCACGTTAATATCATACCTCTGCTTGTCATCAAATGAACAATAAATTTTCTGAAGCAAACCTATAAGCAAAAGTCTTGCTGGGCCGCACAAGTACAATAGTCGCATCAAGAAAATTCATTATAAGCAATTTCTGATACGTCGGAGAGGTTCAACAGTATACCTCCAATAATAAAACAGCTGGAAGATAGCAATTTCAGAGTATGGTTCACAGTATACAATAAAAAATTACGCCACACAATGAATGGTTCAAGCCCATGACAAAATCACAATAAAGAAATCCAAAGTATTTCGAAACTCGTTACAAACTGACGACGAGATTTCGAAAACTTTGGAGGGGGTCTTGTTGACAGGAAAAAATTGATGAGGAAGGGGTCCACATCTGACAATATCTCAAAGAATCCAAATAGAATCAAAATGGATGGAGATCTCAAATTTGGTCAAATTCAAATTAAGTATAATCTAATCAAATTGAAAATCTCAGAGATTCTGCCAAATCCCCCTGGATCAAATTAGGACCAGATTCATTGAACCAAATCAGATCAGATTAAATCAAATATTTGATTGGATTACGGTATATTTCCATTCTTATCTATAAGGCAGGTGATCCACCCAACTTATGCCTATAAATAGACGTCATGAGGTATTGTGGAGGGCATCTTTGGGGAGACCCAAGGTCAACCATTCGACGCGCTCTCGAGTGCGTGCTTGTCATCCAGCCAAATCGTGTCTAGGCGTGTTCATAAAAATTACAAAACTGGCTGTCGCCATGCTGTTCAAGAAAAACTAGCATATCGGCCGTCGTCATGCTGCTCCCATCAAGATCAGATCGTCAACGGAGTATAGAAACAAAACTCCACCGCTGCCAAATCCACAAAAATTAAAATGGGAATCGAAATCAATCGATCCCCATTCTTGTAATCTTGAAATTTTTTTATGTAATTTCTCTTGTTGGTGTAATTCTAAAGTAAATTTTCAATAGAAGAAAATTACAATTTTCGGACGTATACAAAAAACCTTACTCACAAGGCACAACATATCGTAGCAAAGCAACACTTGCATAATAAACGAGTATCTAAGACTAAGACAATTAATTACAAAAGAAACCAAATAGATCCAAAAAAAAGTCTTATGAGAAATTAACTCGGAAAAGTCATGACAACACTTTAAGTGCTGGGTGGACTGAACTCGAATTGGGGGACTACTGTCATTACATTATTTTTATGGTCCTGATCCAAAAAAAGCCCTTTGGATGAAGGTCCAATTAGTGAGGCTTATGGGCTGATGAAGGCGGCAAGCCCAAAATCTACTTAGTAGGCATCATAATTCTTAGTGAAATTAAAACACTTATTAAAATTTCATCTTCTAAACCGCCACTGCAGAATCAACGGATCTCTCCTATCCACACATGTTGAAGCTTTATCTCTACACAAGAAAGCAGGGGATTTGAGTTATATCTTAACTCCGCTTACCGGAAAAGACTTGCTCATAAATACAACTCCACCCCTGAGGGTGGGAGAGGAATTTTCAAGCAAGAAAAGATTCTATGTTCGAGAGAGGAGAGCGAGACTTTATACCTCATTATCCTCTATCTCAATACAAGTGTATGTTAAAACGGTTACCATCAATAACGTAAATCGAGAACCCTCTCGATCGAATCTTATAAACTTTTGTTCTCTATTTTATTCTCTCTCATTCCCTATCACCAGATTTGTGTTAATTCGGTCCTAGCAATCTAGTCATGCAAATTTGGACATAGGTACTTTATCTCAGGTGATGGATAATATATATGAAAAACATAGAGGGACAATTTAAAATATTTTAGAGATGTATGGAGTGACTTTAAAGGTGGATGGTGTCATGGGTCAAATAATATCATGAGTATCGAAGGAGATTTTACTTCCAGATGGCTGCTGGAATTCCTATATATGATGTTTTGATTAATGAGTTTTATGTTTCATCATTAACTTATTAATGAAGCAAAATGAATCCCCATCTTTTGCATAAAAAATAAAAACAAAATTTTGGGAGTGTTTTGTAAAACTTCTCCAAATCTAAAATTCAATTATAGAGGTCAATAATTGTTGTGTCACCCTTAATTTCTCCACTGGCCCTCTCTCAAAAGCCAAAAAGCACTTGCAATCACACACGCTCACATGAAAGTAAGAGCCTGAATGAAGCTACAACACTTTATACTTCCCATTTGCAAACTTTCCTCATGCTTTACAAATCCACTCATTTTGGAAAGGAAAAGTTTGAAAAAAGTGAAGCAGGAACAGACTGTCATCTGGGTACTGAACTAACAACCAACAAGAGAGAGAGAAAAAAAAAAATCTCTACATCTAATTGAAGAAGTGGAAGTTTTGGCTGCTACCAACTTAAAGATTCTTCTTTTTTTTCAGGAACAAGGTGTCAGTTAAGCAGTCAGCCTCACTATACATTGGGAGGGAGCACTCCATGCTTTTGGTTTTGCCTCACTTTTTCTTAGGATATTCAGTCGGTGGATCGGTCGGAGATCAGAGTTTTCTAATTGGATCCGAGGATAGAAAGCTCTGATCGTCACCGGAAAAATTTTCCGACTGAACTCCGACCGAAATCAGTCGGAATCGGGTGAAGTCGTCAGAGTCGGTAGTGGAGTTCATATTTATATGTTCAGTTGGTCGATTGATCGGAAATCAGACTTATCCGATTGGATCCGAGGGTAGAAGACTTCAACAGCCGTCGGAAAATTTTTCCGACCGAACTTTGACCGATTTCGGTCGAAGTAGGGTAAAGCAGCCGAAGTTGGCGGTCATATTCACCCTTGCCCAGCTTAGCAATAATGGGCACCAATAGAAATTTATGGGGAAACCAAAAGTGTTTCTCTACAGGTAAATGTTGTTACACAACCATCTCTTACTGCTGGGAATCACATTCTAATTCCCGCAATATGTTAAGTGAGAGATAAAGAGAAAATAATCACACATGGATGAGAGGAAAAGAAAAAAGTACAATACGTACATGGAAAACCTCTCCGGACATGAGGGGATAAAACCACAAGGCAAACTCTAACTAAATTCCACTAAAATAAAGTAGAATTATAAAACTCTTTACAGAATTCATTAGAGAATATTTCTTAAAAAAATAACACTTTTGAATAATACTCTCTCTCTGTAAAGAAACACTAGAAGATGGCTCCATTTGATCTTGGATTGATCTCTATTTTTAAACGCAATAATCTTTTATAGGCACACGAGGTTACTAAAACTATGAACATTTCTAAGAATAGTTCTTTGAAAATAAAACAAATATGCAGTTATCAAAACTATGAATATTTTCTAAATAAGTTATTTTGAAATATAATAAATCTGCAGTTACCAATTTTATGAATATTTTTCCAAAATGAATTATTTGGATATATAACAAGTCTGCAATTATCAATGTCATGAATATTTCCAAAATGAAATGCTTTGAAAATAGAACTAATATACAGTTACCAATCTTATAAAAATGGACGAAACTGCCAATAATCCCCATCCATTCGCATGAGGAGGGATCTCTCTTGTAATAAATAATTCAAGTACTAGATATACGTAATAATCTCCTGTAGAGTTGATGCTTCTTTTTTTAAAGAGGCTTCATTATTATATTTGATAGATTTTGATTTGTGCTGATCTTGATACACTGCATTCTATGTTATTCCAAAACATCTCGAATCCAATAGAATTGAACATTAATATGTTTTGTTCTTGAGTGATATGTGGCATTTTTGCTCCAATCTATGGCATTTTGGATGTCAGTGAAGAATATATGTTCTTTGATTTAATGCTAATTCCCTTAAAAAAATCTCTATCCACAAAAGCTTCTAATTTGCTTCCTAACAATTATATATTTGGCTTCAGTAGTTGATAGGGCTACACATTTTTTTCAATTTGGACTGTCATGTACAACTCCCTCTGCAAAAGTAAACCAATATCCCGAACTAGGTTTTCGAGTGTCGATATCTCCATCTATATCAGAATCTCTGAATCCTACGAATATAGTTTTACCACCACTAAAACATAAACAGAACTTAGTCCTTTGAGATAACTTAGGAACTACGTCACTGCATTCCAATACTTTTTTCCAGGATTGGCAAGAAATCTACTTATCATGTCAACTGCATGCACTAAATCTGGTCTTATACTTACAATAAAGTATATTAAGTTTCTGATAGTTGAGGTGTATGGGATATTCTTCATAAACTTTTTTTGCTTATCAATAGAGAGACTCAAATTTGCACTTAGCTTAAAATGTGTTGCAAGAGGTGTGCTCACCGGCATAGAATTCTTTATATTAAACTTCTGAAGTATCTGCTCAATGTTCTACTCTTGCAATAACCTTAACTTTCTTCTTCTTCTGTCACAAGAAATTTTCATTCCCAATAAATATTGTGTTGAACCTAAATCCTTCATATTAAATGACTTGCTCAAATCTTTTTTGACATGTCAATTTGTTAAGGATCTTTTCCAACAACAAGTATATCATCAATATACAGTGATAGGATAATAAAATCATTGTCATGAAAACATCTAATATAAATACAATGATTCCTCTTACATCCATATTCAGGCGTAAAGGAATCAAACTTCTTGTACCATTGTCGAGATGCATGCTTGAGACCATATAAACTCTTCTTTAACTTGCTAATCATGTGTTCATTTCCATTTACCTTGAAGCTTTCAGATTGCTCCATGTAAATTTCTTCTTCCAAATTACTATGAAGACATATAGTTTTTACATCTAATTGCTCAATCTCTAAATCGAGATATATAGCAAGATCTAGGATTATCTGAATAGAAGTTATTTTGAAAACAGGAGATTTTTTTTTTTTTTTTTTTGTTGCATAATCAACACCTTATTTATATTCGAAACATTTCATCACTAGGCGAGTTTTGTACTTAACTTCTTTCTCTCCATTATTCTTTAACTTTAAGACCCTTGAGTGCTTCAAAACTTTTTCAATCCCTTGGCAATTCTACCAAATCATATATTTTATTCTTATGTATGGAATCAATCTCTTCTTACATACTTTTCTTCCTCTTGTCTTTGTTATCATGGACATGGCTTTCACGAAGTTTTTCTAGTTCACTAGCATAAAAAATCATAGAGTACTTGGTAGTAGGATATCTGGTTAAAGGTTTTCGAATTCTTTATGACTGTCTCAACTGAGACTTTTATGGTTCATCAATGTGCGATTGCTCCCGTGGTTTGAAATCGAGAGCTCCAGTTTTTCATTTTACTCATACATTTAACCATCGTCTTCATGTATATCCTCATCATTTAGATTTGGCATAGGTAAAGATGTATGGATAAAATATTTTAAATTAGAAAGCAATTAATATTGCATGAGAGTTTGTAATCCCTTCTCACTCATGTACTAAAGAATTTGTAGTGATATAGATATAACATATCCCAAGAATTTGTGAAATATTTTCATTCTAGTATTTATAGTGCTATAGATTTCACCTGCCCCAAGAATTTGAGGAGAATCCTTATTGTTCATCTTGATAGAATCATGACTATCTTCTTGGAGGAAAGTGAAGAAGTTTTTCTTAGGAGTTGTATGGTAGGAGACACCAGAGTCAATGACCCATTCTGAGTTTTGACAGGCAAGATTAATACAATCTTCTTCGCATGTAGAGAAAGTACGATCTCATTGCCAGTGATGATAGTTGTACTCACTTAACATTTTGCCTTCTCTTTAAATTTTTCTTTCAACTCTTGCCCGAGCTTGCGACGTTCTCACTACATATTTCCATACTTGCAACAGTGGTAACAAGAGGTATCTTTCCTTAGTTTTGATTTTCCTCCTGATTTGTCTTTATTTTGAGGGTGTTGTTTTTTACTTTTTCCTCGGTTCTCGTTAACAAGAGCATGAGAATGAGAGGAATCCAATGACTATCTTCTGATTTCTTCATTCAAGAGACTACTTGTAACTTGACACATGGATATGACTCCATCGAGAGTAGAGTTGCTAAGAGAAACCACTAAAACCTCCCAACTATCCAGTAACGAGCTAAGCAGTAATAAAGTTTGAAGTTCATCATCAAATATTATCTTCATGGGAGTCAACTGATTCACAATGCTTTAAGTCTCATGCAGGTGCTCGGCGATAGAACCTCCTTCTTCTAACTTCAAGCTGACAAGCCTCTTAATTAAACAAGTTTTATTACTGGTAGTCTTCTTTTCAGAGAGATCTTCTAGTTTCTTCTAGAGACTACTTGCTGAAGTCTCATTAGGTATGTGGTGGAAAACACTATCATCCACCCATTGTCGAATGGTAGCGATGGTCTTGCGGTTGAGCTTCTTCCAATTATCAACAGATATGGCCTCCGACTTGCTGGTATCACATTCTACTAAAGCATAAAGATCTTCGCAGTTGAGAAGAGCATCCATTTTTGCCTTCTAAATCATCTAGTTATTGTTGTTTAAACTAATCATCTGAACTTTGGTGGTGGATGTCCCCATCTCAACAAAAAATAACAACAAACTTTACTCTGATACCATTTGTTGGTAATATTCTAATTTCTATGGTATGTTGAGTAAGAGACAAATAGAAAATAATCGCATGAGGATGAGAAGAAGAAATAAATAGGCATAAGATTTACATGAAAAACCCTTTGAAGTGAGGGAAAAAAATTACGGGCAAACTCCAAGTAACTTTCACTATAATAAAATAGAATTATAAAGCTCTTTCCAAAACTCACTAGAGGATAGCTTCTTTATATATATATATATATATATATATATATATATATATATATATATATATATATATATATCATGAATTGTTCTTTATCTATAAACTCATCTCCCTTTTATAGACATATGAGGTTACCAAAATTATGAATATCTCCCAGATGAGTTCGTTAGAAATATAACAAATCTGTATTACCAATTCCATGAATATTTCCAAGATAAGTTATTTGGAATATAACAAATTTGAAGTTACTAATACCATGAATATTTCTAAGATGATTGTTTTGGAAAGAGAACAAATTTGCAAATACCAATCTTATGAGAATAGAGGAAATTCCCAACATATATTTTGCAAATACCATGAATAAAATGATCACCATAATATATAGTCAGTCATTTGAAGACAAATATGCTCAAAATTTATGATCTGAATGGAGAAATTAAAGCAAATGCATTTGTCAGCCTGGTCAGAGATAACTTTTGTCAGCCTATGCTTATGATTTCTACATAGATTTTGTTGGACTTGAACATGTACGTAGGGGCACACCACACTCCAGTACACCCGCACCCAGGCTGGCGGACAATGGTAGCGGTCGAAAGGTTTGCCGAGCCTAGCCGTAGTCAGGCAAGGGCTAATCATCGCGGCCAATTTATGAGCGCACCAATGCAGACAGCATTGCTCTGATGGCCGTAGCCGACTCCTTTGTCAATATAACTCTCAGGAAGATTACATAAATATCTCTATGGAGTGAAGTTAGGATTTAATGCTTCCATAAGGCGTACTATTTTATGGACGAGAGATTAACTCAAGTAGTGATCTTCAATTGCTGAGGGGCAAAGGGGTTCGGGATGACATCTTTGTCTACAACTACGATAGTCTGCATGCAGATTCTTTAACGAGATCCGGGGCAACTTTTTCGACTTCCAAAGTAGTTGGAAAGGCAACCGTGAAGCTGCATATTTAGAGTCCTCTCAAAATGCTTGTAAAGACAAAAAAGGGTATTCAGGCTAGATTCAAGGAAGGGAAACATGTTGAGAAATTAGGTAGTCCCCATGATCTGGTATTCGAAGTCTTGTTGGCTTGACGGAGGGTGATTCTCTTGGGATATTACATCATCGACACTAGTTTCCCTCCTCACTCACTAGTAAGCAGTTTCAACTCTCCCTTGAATCCATTCACTCGTGTCCCTTGCCAAAAGGCCACTTTGTTCACTTGTCTTTAGACACTCCAAAAGGCATAAAAAAGTAAATGACAATAGGCTGATCACCAATTCAACAGCTAGATACTTCCAGAATGCATTTATTTGGCACTTTAAGCCAATCAATGTAGGATCCTACTATAAACTTATGTCGCGCTTCCGTTATACTCT
This sequence comes from Dracaena cambodiana, assembly GCA_036321105.1. Classification (NCBI taxonomy): domain Eukaryota; kingdom Viridiplantae; phylum Streptophyta; class Magnoliopsida; order Asparagales; family Asparagaceae; genus Dracaena; species Dracaena cambodiana. Next base: position 12,513,066 of record JAYEPQ010000018.1, read on the forward strand.
CTTTCATGTACCATGAAGGTCAGCTATTACTTTGCATGTGTATTTTGTTCCTGATTATGGTATAAATCTTTTCAGATCTAATTTCTAAAGCTTCGTCTCTTTAAGCTGTAACCCACTAGCCAGCCTCTCAAATTTAGCCTTATATATATATATATATATAATAAACGGAAAATTCACTGGCGGTGAAGGAAGTTCCTTCACCGCCGCTTTGGTGGCCCAATAAAATAAGCGAATTCATTTATTTGTTATCTTGAATGACGCCACGTATAATAATTTTATTGGGCCACCTAAGCGGCGGTGAAGGAACTACCTTCACCGCCGGTGTATTTCCCGTTTCCTCATATATATATATATATATATATATATATATATATATATATATATATATATATATATATATATATATATATATATATATATATATATATATATATATATATATATATATATAGATAATAAACGGGAAATTCATTGGCGGTGAAGGAAGTTCCTTCACCGCCGCTTTGGGGGCCCAATAAAATAAGCGAATTCATTTATTTGTTATCTTGAATGACGCCACGTGTAATAATTTTATTGGGCCACCTAAGCGGCGGTGAAGGAACTCCCTTCACCGCCGGTGTATTTCCCGTTTCCTCGTATGTATGTATGTATATATATATATATATATATATATATATATATATATATATATATATATATATATATATATATATATATATATATATATATATATATATATATATATATATCTATATATACATATACATATATATATATACATATACATATATATATATACATATACATATATATATATACATATACATATATATATATACATATACATATATATATATATATACATATACATATATATATATACATATACATATATATATATATATATATATATATATATATATATATATATATATATATATATACATATATATATATATATATATACGAGGAAACGGGAAATACACCGGCGGTGAAGGGAGTTCCTTCACCGCCGCTTAGGTGGCCCAATAAAATTATTATACGTGACGTCATTCAAGATAAAAAATAAATAAATTTCCTTAACCGCCCTTTGAGTGGTATCACATGTAATAATTTTATTGGGCCACCTAAGCGGCGGTGAAGGGAGTGCGGTGAAGGTATATACATATATATATATATATACGAGGAAACGGGAAATACACCGGCGGTGAAGGGAGTTCCTTCACCGCCGCTTAGGTGGCCCAATAAAATTATTATACGTGACGTCATTCAAGATAAAAAATAAATAAATTTCCTTAACCGCCCTTTGAGTGGTATCACATGTAATAATTTTATTGGGCCACCTAAGCGGCGGTGAAGGGAGTGCGGTGAAGGAACTCCCTTCACCGCCCGAGGCGGCGAAAGCTTTTTCCGGCGAAGGAACTCCCTTTGAGTGGTGCCACATGTAATAATTTTATTGGGCCACCTAAGCGGCGGTGAAGGAACTCCCTTCACCGCTCGGGGTGGCGAAAGCTTTTTCCGGGAACGCTATTTCAGGCCACCTGGCCTGGGACAGTTGGTTGATTGGATAGGAGAGGAGATCCATGAAGGGAGTCTCATGAAAGAAACTCGTCGGGCAAAGAGGGCTCAATCTGAAGATGGAGGGTCTTTAGGCACTCGTCCCTTTAGGGCGAGGGGTGGGTCACAATCATTCTATATGAGGAGCCAGTTGAGATTGAAATATCCACAAGTGGAGTCTTTCACTTTTCTTATAGACACCTCCTCGGCTATTGGTCTTCCGGTCCGGCTTCCTAAACCCACTGGGTCCCTAGCCGTGCGCATCTCACGGGAGCATCTCGGATTCAACCTGCGCATATCACTTGACTTTCTTTCTGGGAGAGCCAATAGAGAACTAAACGGTATCGACTTTTGACTCGACTCGTTGAAACGGTCAAAGCTCCTGACTAGCTTTAGAGCACACGGCAATTGTTCCCCCTTCTTGAAAGTGATCTGTATACGTTAGGTAAGTAAGCAGCGTAATGACGCCGGCCTGTCGAAGAAAGAAAGACCGTTCCATGTTGTTCGCAAGCAAAATACTCCTGGTGGCAAATCAAGTCGTATAGGGGATGGACTTCATAAATCAAACTATTTGTTTTCATGTAAACGAAATGACGATGAAATAGACGAATGATAGGTCCCGGTACGACGGTGCTTCTGAGCAAGTCACTTCTGATCCCCTCCCACAAGAGGCGACAGAACTGGGACGGAATGCGAGCTAGAGGTAGTGCATCCTTTCTGGAAAGCACTACGTGTGGATGTGCTTATTGGGGAGTAACTGACTCTAGTCGGAGCAAAGTTCATTCGAGGGGTGGTGGAGGCATGCTTGACACGACGACGTCCCTCAGTCCTGACAGGCAGTGTGCTAATCAACGGTATCTCGATCCGTCGCACCGTCAGAGGGAAGCATGGATGACGATTATTTTCCAAATGGACACTCGTCAAATTGACATTTTATTAGCTCCAGTGTATGCATCTGCTAGGTCTCGACGGTGTTGACACATGACTCAGCCGCGTCGTCAGACAAGGAGTCCTTCCATCTTCATTCGAGAAGTGATCATTGGGTGGTCCATCCATCGTACGCCTATCGAAAGCCACAGAGAAATTTTCCGATAAAACCACTCACCATGCTGTTGAGACCTAGTAGATCTGGTCTCGTCGGTACTTTTGACCGTACCAAAGCAACGTTTATGAGTGAGTGATGCGATGCTATGGTTCACTACCCCCCCCCCCCCTCGACGACCAATCCTGAGTCAATGGAAGGACAGGTGCAATGAAAAGAAAAGCAAAGCGACACTGGCAAGATTAAGAAAAAGCGAATGGACGAGCTCCGATGGAGGGAGGATAAAATATAGGAATGAAAGGGCGAAAGAGAAAGATGAAGCAGTAAAGTCGGTCTCCGGTGGATGCTTCTGAGCCTGCGGCGAGCTCTCTAATAGTTTGGGGGGGGGGGCAGGACTGCCTTTGTGATGGTCTAATTCCAGAGCGACTGCGCGTCGCGGTAAAGTGCCGGCTCGACGGAAAAGGAAGGAATCCGATGACGCCGCCTTGTTCCAGTCCTTTAGAAAATACCCTTCATCTTCCATGCCAGCCTTCCATTGATTGACTGATTGAGTTCCCCCGGCCGATCACTGGAATGAAGGTAGCCGATGATTTTTCTGTAAATGAAATGGGACAAAGAGCAGGCCCACATCACAGCAATGGTCGCACGAACAAAGTGACGGAAAGGGATCTCCACACAAATGAATCCCCTATTCTTGCTATTCTCCTATTGATTGCTATTTCCCTCTCTCTATCCTCTCTTCCTCGTCAATATGGTATCGCGAGATGCAAAGCCGGACCAAAAGGGCTACTTCCATCAAAGCTAAACAGTATGTATACTATATCTCGTATACGGCGTCGGAACGCCTTGCACCCGGGCGTCATAGGTCCTATTCTTGTGAACCCTACAGCTCATATATCCGTCGAATCGGTTCATATATACAGAAAATTAGCTAAAGCTCACGGCAACTTTCATCTGTAAGGAAGACAAGACACTTCCTACAGCCTCGACGTGCCAAAGCCACTATTTTGACTCCATCTTATGCAATTATGAACTCCACGGAACTTTCTCGATTCCAATGCAATTGGTACATTTTGAGTTGACGTAACAAACTATGAGAGCCTCGCGATGAAGCCAACAGAAATCCTATCCGAATACTAAAAATAAAAGGCAGTTTCATTATTGTGGTATACTAGCCGCCAGTTCTGGAACTTCCAGTTCCAATTGGAGCATATAGATCTGTAAATGGATTTGTATGTATCGCACTTCAGTCGTGCTCGTTGTTTTTCGAATGGAAAAAAAGAATCTTTTTCTGGGAACATGGTAAATTAGAAATTCTTATATTCATGATTCTTCATCTACCGATGCAGAAAATGATCCAGTTTTCCAGTCTCATAAGAGGCAGGAAGGTTTATTGGCAACAGGTCGGCACGAAGTGATTCATCATGCTCAAACATGAATCGATCGCTCGTTGGGGACAGTTTATAAATCATAAAATTACCACAAATGGAATGAGAAGTCGGTCCATGTAAATGATCGAGACCGCGCAAACAACGCTCCTTACCCATATGGAGTTCGGGACCCAAAAGCAATCGTTGAGTGAACTATATCTTATTCGTCTCCGTTGACCTAGGTCGCACCATTATTGCTGGGGGGTGGGGCTCGACCTCCGAACCGTACGTGGGACGAGTTTTTGCCTCATACAGCTCGGGCCGAAGACTAGGGGAAGTTGAGGAGAGACGGGGAGACCCATCTGCTTCCGGTCGGGACGGACAGGAAACGGGACGGGGATAAGCTTGTGAAGAAGCGACGCGTCATTCCCCCACCCCCGACAAAACCGACCCTATAGCGCTTTGCGTTCTTTTAATTCCATCCCAGTCCATTCCGGCACCGGCGACGGAGACTAATCTCATAAGTGCAGTAGGCGTCGTCTGACCAATCGACTCGGACACTAGATCGCTCGTGCCCGCCCAAACTACGATCATGCTCGCCCTAAATGGAATGGCTCCTGTCAGTTGTTACGCTGCGCCCCGACCCGAGTCCCCACGTCCGCTTTCATCCGCCCGCAACCCGCTTTCTTTGCCAACACAACGTCGAGGGCCGTCCCCTTCATTCTATGCTGACCCCGGCCGGGGATGGCTTTTTGGGAAGCCCGTTCCCACCACGCTCACGGCCCGGCTGGCCTGCCAGCGGTAGTGGGAATTCTCCCATTCCCTAGTAAAAAACTGCATCAGTTGATGCGAGATCTACTCCACGAGGAGCAGTACGGACATAGATGATATCATCACGACCTCTCTTTGCGTACCATTAGGGATGCTTAACGCCACTTCGCCAACTGGGACTATTCGCGCTTTCGTCTCTCTCAGTGTGGTCAGCACTGGGTGTTTCCGAGCAGTGAGGCTTACACCCATTCGCCTCCATTCATCCAAAGTTCCTTACCCTTATGCACTGCACGAATTTTGAAATAAGCCATCCTCCTATCGACGGTTAAGGAGTCAACTGAGCATCTCAGCGGCGGGATTGAATACCTGGATCGAATCAGAGTTCACGCCGCCCGCCCTGAACAAATAGGAGGCGTGGGCCACAGGTCGCACATGACGCCATCGGGTCGCACGATAGAAGAACACCCAACATAAAGATGCACACTCCTCCATGTGAAATAGGAAGATTCATCTTCACTCTTTTGTAGTAGTCGTGACCAACAACCATCAGCAGTCGGCTTGTTGTAAGGCGAGAGCTTCAAGCCCAATTTCTGGCAGCACACCCCCCAAACAAGCACCACTCAATGAAGGGGGGGCGGGGAAAGCTACAGGCCCAAAACCTTCGAGCCTTCTTTCGAGATGGGGGTGCCCGGGGCACCTCATCTTGTCATTTCGTCATTGCTCATTCTCGGTAGGCCAAAGTGTTTGGCCTTTCCTTCTCCGCGCCCGCTTACGCTTCGATAACCTATCACGGGGTAAAGAGAAGAGAGTACGAAAGAACTGTAAACAGAGCAAGCCGCAGAAAGATTCTAAATATGACAAGTCCCCCATGAATTCAAGAAGAAGGAAATGAAGAACGGGAACGAAACGAAATAAAGCATTTCGGGAGGATGAGTTTCTCCCAATTATATTTTGTAAGGGATATGAGCGGCTTGCTCTGACGAACACTCCATTTTTTCTCTGTCCATGGAGCGTATGAATTTCCTGGAATGTAGATAGACCAAAAAAGGAAATTTAGGGATAAGAATAGGAATTAGAGTACCATTGGAAGAAGGGGCACCAGTGGGAACATCTCTACTGACGAACCATTTCAATAGTACGGGTGCTGCCGTGCCACGAGGCACGACCATGGAAGTAATGAAAAAGAAGAAGTTTTGTAGTTGGACTATCCGCTCGGTACATTCGATTTTAGCTTCTTCAAAGAAGATGAGACGTTCAAAATAAATGAAAGTGTTCGCAGCACATACCGAAAAAGGGTACCCATGTTGCCGACCATTAATGACTAGTTCGAACACCTGGAGCAGGGTTGAAACCGACGAAAAATTTTTGACTTTCCTGATGTTCCCGAACGTTTTCAAAAAAACCTTCTCGTAGGAGTATTTGGAAAATGTTTTCGGTGCTCTCGGTAGATGCTATTTGAACTGTGGAGTTTTTATCCATGTCAGCATTTCTTATAGAAGTTATTATATCGGCTACCGTCTCCCTACCCATGACGAACGAGAATTATTGGTGCCTCCTTTAGAAATCCATTGTCGATTGAGATATTTCTCCGTGAAATTCCACTCTTTCAATTCCCGAGCGATCGCACCACAAACTTGAGTTCCTTTTGGATGCTGAGTCATCGATTAATGACAACCGCTGCATTGTCATCATATCGTCTCCTAATATCATTGTCACGTTTGTGTTCGTCTATGTGTACGTACAATTAAAGCGAGAATTACTTCTGATCTTTCAAGAGGCCTCTCAGGCACTGCTTCTTTGATTACATCAACAATAACGTCACCAATATGAGCATATCGGTGATTACCAGCTCCGGAGATTCGAATATACATCAATTCTCGAGCTCCGCTGTTATTCGCTACATTCAAAAGAGTCTAAGATTGAATCATATCATTTTTCTTTGAATCTGTTATTTCAATGCAAAGGATGAGGAAAAAAAGAAAGATTGTTTGTCCAGAAATAGACGAAACCTGTGTTTGTTTTTTTATCCTCGACGAACCAGGTTTAGTTCGACATCCCTATCCTGAAATAATAAATTGAGTTTTTATAGGCATTTTGCATGCAGCTATTTCAATAGCTGCTCTGGCTATAGTTTCTGAGACTCCGCCTATTTCATCGACGTATTCAACCCAGTTGTCACAACGGATACATATATATATATATATATATATATATATATATATATATATATATATATATATATATATATATATATATATATATATATATATATATTCGGGGGATCCCTTCCCCGAACCTTTATGTGTTTCTGTAGGTCTTACTGTAATAACAGGTTTGTCGGGAAATATACGTACCCATATTTTTCCACCACGACGTGCAGGTAGTGTCATTGCTCTTCGCTCTGCTTCTATTTGTTGGGATGTGATCCGACGCGGGTTCGACGTGCCTGAAGAGCGTATCTGCCGAAACAAATATGATTGGCTCGACAAGATATTCCCTTCATTCTTCCTCTATGTTGTTTACGAAATCTGGTTCTTTTTGGGTTATAGTTGATGGTTATTTCGTCAATTCCATCTCTACTGCAGAACTGTCCCTCCGAGTTTCTTCTCATTGAGCTCCTCGCGAATGAAACGAAACGATTCAATAAAAAAAATGAGGAAGCTTTAAAAAGAAAAGAGATTTCTTGTCTCAGTAACTCGAAATAGTTTTGGAAAGTGAAGAAATGAATGTGCGATTTCCACACTTGTGTAACGGCCACTTCTTATTGTGTTCATTTCACTTAAAAAAAAATAATAATAATAAAAATAAAATAAAATAAAATAAAATAAAAATAAATAAATAAAACTGAATTAAATTAAAAATCTGAAAAAAAATAAATAAATTTAAATATAAAATATATAATGGGGTTGTTGGAGGGAAATCTAAACAGTTGGAGGGATATCAATCTCATCCGAAAAGATTCGTTTGTTGGATCTCAACCAAATAGGTTATATCCTAACCTAAAGATAAATAAGGATCTAAAAATCCGTTCTCACCTCTCTTCCCTTCTGGAACGCTGGAAATCTCAGGACGTACGGGAAGAGGAAGAGGAACGCAGGTCAGAAAAGAAAAGCAAGGAAGGGGAACGACTCAGCCAAAAGTGAGTTTTTAAACTCACTTAACATGCTATGCTCGTTCTTTATATAATTCCTATTTTATTTAGATGCATAAATATTAAATCGAAAATAGCCCTCTAATATTTGTTAAAGATTGTCTATGAATTTTGTAAAAAAAAATAGATCTATGAATTTTACAATCGTGATTGATTAGAACATTCATATTATTTTATTTTAGGCGAAGCATATTTGACAAAGAATAAATTAATAATAAGTTAATTCTATTGACTTCTATGCTGATACGTCTCTTTTAGTAGCTACACAAGCAGATAGATACAACTCACTACTTAGTATTCAAATCGTCGGATACTGCACTATTCTTTTTTCCCTTTATTTAATACGAAGTATTCAGCTTCGGTTTACTGTTTTGATTGTTCTACTCGTTTATACCGATCTAATTCCAAACTAGCGCGCTTCGTACACTTGCTTATTATAAGACATAGTGCATAGATTAGTTAAATAACTTTATCTCATATTATTAACCACAATTAATAGTTATATTTAACAGTTTGGTTATTATGCTGCTATTTGACTTAATGACTTAATTAGTTGTTTAATCAAATTACAAGTTGATTAATAATTCATAAATGATATCAAATTATTGGCTTCATCTGCTTGTACTTCTTCTTCTCCTTCTTCTTCTCCTTCTACTTCTGCGTCTGCTGCTGCTTCATTTCCTTCTCCTCCTTATTCGCCTCCGCTTCAGCGTCTGCTTGTGCTTCTTCTTCTCCTTCTTCTTCTCCTTCTACTTCTGCGTCTGCTGCTGCTTCATCTCCTTCTCCTCCTTCTTCGGCTCCGCTTCCGCATCTTCTTGTGCTTCTTCCGCTTCCGCATCCTCTCGTACTTCTTCTTCCGCCTCCGCTTCCGCACCTGCTTGTGTTTCTTCTTCACCTTCTTCTCCTGCTTGTATTTCTTCTTCACCTTCTTCTCCTGCTTGTATTTCTTCTTCACCTTCTTCTCCTACTTCCACTTCCTCTCCTGCTTGTATTTCTTCTTCACCTTCTTCTCCTGCTTCCACTTCCGCACCTGCTTGTGTTTCTTCTTCACCTTCTTCTCCTGCTTCCACTTCCGCACCTGCTTGTGTCTTCTTCACCTTCTTCTTCTGCTTCCACTTCCGCACCTTCCTGTGCTTCTTCTTCTGATTCCACTCCCGCATCTTCTTGTACTTCCTCTTCCACTTCCACTTCCACTTCCACTTCCACTTGCGCATGTGCTTCTTCTTCATCTCCTCTTTCCCCCTTTCTATGTTCGGTTGCAAGGCGACTCGGCCGTCGGCGATGTCTGCTCCATTGATTTCTGCTCGCGCTTCCACTTCCTTTTCCACTTCCACTTCCACTTCCACTTGCGCATGTGCTTCTTCTTCATCTCCTCTTCCCCCCTTTCTATGTTCGGTTGCAAGGCGACTCGGCCGTCGGTGATGTCGGCTCCATTGATTTCTGCTTGCGCTTCCACTTCCGTTTTCCACTTCCACTTCCACTGCCACTTGCATTGAGCTTCCACTTCCACTTCCACTTGCGCATGTGCTTCTTCTTCATCTTCTCTTTCCCCTTTCTGTGTTCGGTTGCGGATGGGCAAGGAGACTCGGCCGAGCCCATGCGCCGGCGGCAGTCGACGATCGCGACTCCATCGGTGCTGCCGCTGCCCCCGTCGGTCGCGGCTAGGCGAGGCGATCCGACCGAAGTCAATGATAGTGGTCGTCGATGTCGACTCCATTGATCCCTGCCACCGCCTCGTTGGACTTCACCGTTCTCTCCCGTTTCCCACTTGCGCTTGTGCTTCTTCTTCTTCTCCCGCTTCTGCTAGTGCTTCGGCTGTTTCTTCACTTTCCTCTCCTCTCTTCGTTGGGTTGCAGGGGCAAGGGAGAATTTTTTGGGAAATTCTCAAAAAGGGGAAATTGGTTTTTGGGGGGATTCTAAAACGCACCCACTTCTACGTGAACACCCATTTTCCTATGTTGCAGACCATCTCACGTGGGCGCGCAGTTATAACAATCTCAAATCAAGAATGCTGCAGCCCATGGTTTTGGTTAATTGCTAAGTGAGCACACACTTCTACTTGTGAACACCTCCTTGTGTTGTAAATCTCTTTAACATGTGTGCGCACTTAGACCAACCCTAAAATCCAGTGAAATGCTGCATTCGGTTTCGGTGATGACTTAGTGCGCACACACAGACCTAGAGAGCACTATTTTCCCTATGTTGTAAATGACCTTACTGTGTGTTGCGTGGCGCGCATTTAGAACTATCCCGATTTCTTTTTACATGTAACTACTATTGTTATCTGAACCCCCAGACATGCCATTTTAAGAGTGATTAGATAAAATCCACACGGTTATATTTTTTGAAATATGCATATAATCCAGAAAGTTATGTTATAAGTTTTAATTCAAATTTTGTTATATATTGAAAGGAAAAGAAAGATAACACTGATATGAAGTAAGATAAGACACTGTTTAAATGCAAACTGCTACTGTATATGATTGGTGATAGACAATTAACCACTGCAATGTTATACTGTTTCTCAAATGTCACTGTTATTGTTACTGTACCCTGAACTTTAATTATTATCACCAATCTACATACTGAACTGAAATTTCTGAAATCACCAATTGATACTAAAATTTGACAGTTAATACCGAACCTGATATACACTGGGGATTTGGGGGAAAATTTAGGTTTGTATGAATTAGATGGCTGGACGTAACTGTATTGTGCCACTGTTTCCCACTTGTGGGAGGATCGGGATAGGCTCCGATCAAATTACTGCGCCACTGTTTCCCATTTTTGGGAGGATCGGGATAGGCTCCGATCAACTACTGTTCCGTTTTTCCGGGGGTAGACGGGGATGCGTTCAGCTCAGCTATATTCATATTTTCTTGAATTTTCAAATACCATAACTAAAATACATTAACTGTAAAAATTTAAAAGATATCAATTAAAATAATAGTAATAATAAGCATAAATACGTAAAACCTTCTGTCCTTCATTTGCATGATTGTTCCTGACATTGAGATATTATTATTCATTATTTTTTTGTTGTTCTTTAATTATTGAATATTGGGTCGCTTTGCTGACGATCCTTGTTATGCATGACCAGATGCAGGTCTCTATCAAGAGGTAGATCCACCAGTGGCAGAACAGAATATGTTGTACTTCCAGGAACAAGCAGATCTGCAGGAGTGATTACTTCCTTTTGTTAGCTGCTTTCTTTTTAGAGAAATGTAATAAGTGCACATGGCGCTATATTTAGTTTCATATGAGACAGTCCTTTTCTTTTCAGAAAGAATTTATCTGTGGTGACATTTGTTAATTTTATTTTGAGGTAATTTATTATTGCTTTGTTTTGATAAAGAAAAAAATTTCATTTAGTTTCTGCATGTTATTCATATTAAATTGCAAATGGTGACTGTAATATTTTGTTTGAGGCTCGTCGAGTTATCATTCGACGCCGAACGTTCCAGCTTTCCAAACTACTGGAAGTGGGGCGTTACAGGTGGTATCAGAGCCCAAGTTATTTAAATCTGTTCAAGTGATTTGAACAAACTTGAATATCATTACAGTCAGCAAAATGTATATGTATATAATAATAGTTTAATTTTGTTAAAGTATTTAAGGTTCGATACGACTATACACATATATGCGTAAATATGATTTTCTACATATATCTATTTACTTTTATTATGTTTATTTAAGTAATACTTACATTATTCCGTTTCCTCGGAAAGATGGCTCGACAGACTAATAGGAATGGAGCAAATCCAATTCAACCTCAAACTCCGTTGATGCCAATGAAATGTTGGGACTGCTTAACAAGATGGTCGACGCGCAACAACAGCAGGCCGAAGCCTTTTGAGCGGGAGTGATGGCAGCCCTAGATCGTGTGGCGGAACCGAGGGACCATCGTCCAGGAGGGATATTTGATTTCAGACGTTTTCATCTAACAACTTTCTCAGGAACAGTAGGAGGCTTGGAGACTGAGCAGTGGCTCATGCAAATGGAAGACTTATTAAGGGCTGCTCGGATTCCTGAGGCCGACAAAGTAAATGTCGTCAAAATTCAATTGACGAATATTGCAAGGGCTTGGTGGCAAACAGAGGAGAGCAGACTACCCCAACCAATCATATGGAAAACTTTCACGACGAGCTTCCTTGCAAGGTTCTTTCTGAGAGCAGCCCAAGATCGACAGAAGAACTGGGCAGACCAACAACGGCGGTTTCTGGAATTTCAAGTTGGGGACTCAGTTTTCTTGAAGGTGTCGCCCACACGTGGAGTCATTCGCTTTGGCAATCGTGGGGGAGTTAAACCCAAGATTTATCGGACCCTTCCAAACCTTGGAACGGATAGGCAGAGTCTCCTATCGCCTGGCACTACCGTCTACACTAGAGCAAGTACATAATGTTTTCCACGTCTCGCAATTAAAACGATATGTTCATGATAAAAAGAATATCGTGGACTATGCAGAACTGGAGATTGGACCAGACCTCTCCTATCCAGAAAAACCAGTCTCCAAACTTGACCGAATGGAGAAGACTTTGAAGAATAAAGTAATTCCACTTGTGTTGATTTCTTGGAATCGACATTCTAATCGGGAAGCAACCAGAGAGCGAGAGGAAGACATTCGAGAACGTTTTCCACACTTATTTGAATAAAGGTATAACCCCTCTACATCATTTAAGTTTAAAGAAATTTCGAAAACGAAATTTTTCTTAAGGGGGGTAGAATGTAACGGCCACTTCTTATTGTGTTTATTTCACTTCAAAAAAAAAAATTAATAAAAATAAAAAAAAATAAAATAAAATAAAATAAAAATAAATAAATAAAACTGAATTAAATTAAAAATCTGAAAAAAAAATAAATAAATTTAAATATAAATTATATAATGGGGTTGTTGGAGGGAAATCTAAACAGTTGGAGGGATATCAATCTCATCCGAAAAGATTCGTTTGTTGGATCTCAACCAAATAGGTTATATCCTAACCTAAAGATAAATAAGGATCTAAAAATCCGTTCTCACCTCTCTTCCCTTCTGGAACGCTGGAAATCTCAGGACGTACGGGAAGAGGAACGTAGGTCAGAAAAGAAAAGCAAGGAAGGGGAACGACTCAGCCAAAAGTGAGTTTTTAAACTCACTTAACATGCTATGCTCGTTCTTTATATAATTCCTATTTTATTTAGATGCATAAATATTAAATCGAAAATAGCCCTCTAATATTTGTTAAAGATTGTCTATGAATTTTGTAAAAAAAAATAGATCTATGAATTTTACAATCGTGATTGATTAGAACATTCATATTATTTTATTTTAGGCGAAGCATATTTGACAAAGAATAAATTAATAATAAGTTAATTCTATTGACTTCTATGCTGATACGTCTCTTTTAGTAGCTACACAAGCAGATAGATACAACTCACTACTTAGTATTCAAATCGTCGGATACTGCACTATTCTTTTTTCCCTTTATTTAATACGAAGTATTCAGCTTCGGTTTACTGTTTTGATTGTTCTACTCGTTTATACCGATCTAATTCCAAACTAGCGCGCTTCGTACACTTGCTTATTATAAGACATAGTGCATAGATTAGTTAAATAACTTTATCTCATATTATTAACCACAATTAATAGTTATATTTAACAGTTTGGTTATTACGCTGCTATTTGACTTAATGACTTAATTAGCTGTTTAATCAAATTACAAGTTGATTAATAATTCATAAATGATATCAAATTATTGGCTTCATCTGCTTGTACTTCTTCTTCTCCTTCTTCTTCTCCTTCTACTTCTGCGTCTGCTGCTGCTTCATTTGCTTCTCCTCCTTATTCGCCTCCGCTTCAGCGTCTGCTTGTGCTTCTTCTTCTCCTTCTTCTTCTCCTTCTACTTCTGCGTCTGCTGCTGCTTCATCTCCTTCTCCTCCTTCTTCGGCTCCGCTTCCGCATCTTCTTGTGCTTCTTCCGCTTCCGCATCCTCTCGTACTTCTTCTTCCACCTCCGCTTCCGCACCTGCTTGTGTTTCTTCTTCACCTTCTTCTCCTGCTTGTATTTCTTCTTCACCTTCTTCTCCTGCTTGTATTTCTTCTTCACCTTCTTCTCCTACTTCCACTTCCTCTCCTGCTTGTATTTCTTCTTCACCTTCTTCTCCTGCTTCCACTTCCGCACCTGCTTTTGTTTCTTCTTCACCTTCTTCTCCTGCTTCCACTTCCACACCTGCTTGTGTCTTCTTCACCTTCTTCTTCTGCTTCCACTTCCGCACCTTCCTGTGCTTCTTCTTCTGATTCCACTCCCGCATCTTCTTGTACTTCCTCTTCCACTTCCACTTCCACTTCCACTTCCACTTCCACTTCCACTTGCGCATGTGCTTCTTCTTCATCTCCTCTTTCCCCCTTTCTATGTTCGGTTGCAAGGCGACTCGGCCGTCGGCGATGTCTGCTCCATTGATTTCTGCTCGCGCTTCCACTTCCTTTTCCACTTCCACTTCCACTTCCACTTGCGCATGTGCTTCTTCTTCATCTCCTCTTCCCCCCTTTCTATGTTCGGTTGCAAGGCGACTCGGCCGTCGGTGATGTCGGCTCCATTGATTTCTGCTCGCGCTTCCACTTCCATTTTCCACTTCCACTTCCACTGCCACTTGCATTGAGCTTCCACTTCCACTTCCACTTGCGCATGTGCTTCTTCTTCATCTTCTCTTTCCCCTTTCTGTGTTCGGTTGCGGATGGGCAAGGAGACTCGGCCGAGCCCATGCGCCGGCGGCAGTCGACGATCGCGACTCCATCGGTGCTGCCGCTGCCCCCGTCGGTCGCGGCTAGGCGAGGCGATCCGACCGAAGTCAATGATAGTGGTCGTCGATGTCGACTCCATTGATCCCTGCCACCGCCTCGTCGGACTTCACCGTCCGCTCCCGTTTCCCACTTGCGCTTGTGCTTCTTCTTCTTCTCCCGCTTCTGCTAGTGCTTCGGCTGTTTCTTCACTTTCCTTCTCCTCTCTTCGTTGGGTTGCAGGGGCAAGGGAGAATTTTTTGGGAAATTCTCAAAAAGGGGAAATTGGTTTTTGGGGGGATTCTAAAACGCACCCACTTCTACGTGAACACCCATTTTCCTATGTTGCAGACCATCTCACGTGGGCGCGCAGTTATAACAATCTCAAATCAAGAATGCTGCAGCCCATGGTTTTGGTTAATTGCTAAGTGAGCACACACTTCTACTTGTGAACACCTCCTTGTGTTGTAAATCTCTTTAACATGTGTGCGCACTTAGACCAACCCTAAAATCCAGTGAAATGCTGCATTCGGTTTCGGTGATGACTTAGTGCGCACACACAGACCTAGAGAGCACTATTTTCCCTATGTTGTAAATGACCTTACTGTGTGTTGCGTGGCGCGCATTTAGAACTATCCCGATTTCTTTTTACATGTAACTACTATTGTTATCTGAACCCCCAGACATGCCATTTTAAGAGTGATTAGATAAAATCCACACGGTTATATTTTTTGAAATATGCATATAATCCAGAAAGTTATGTTATAAGTTTTAATTCAAATTTTGTTATATATTGAAAGGAAAAGAAAGATAACACTGATATGAAGTAAGATAAGACACTGTTTAAATGCAAACTGCTACTGTATATGATTGGTGATAGACAATTAACCACTGCAATGTTATACTGTTTCTCAAATGTCACTGTTATTGTTATTGTACCCTGAACTTTAATTATTATCACCAATCTACATACTGAACTGAAATTTCTGAAATCACCAATTGATACTAAAATTTGACAGTTAATACCGAACCTGATATACACTGGGGATTTGGGGGAAAATTTAGGTTTGTATGAATTAGATGGCTGGACGTAACTGTATTGTGCCACTGTTTTCCACTTGTGGGAGGATCGGGATAGGCTCCGATCAAATTACTGCGCCACTGTTTCCCATTTTTGGGAGGATCGGGATAGGCTCCGATAAACTACTGTTCCGTTTTTCCGGGGGTAGACGGGGATGCGTTCAGCTCAGCTATATTCATATTTTCTTGAATTTTCAAATACCATAACTAAAATACATTAACTGTAAAAATTTAAAAGATATCGATTAAAATAATAGTAATAATAAGCATAAATACGTAAAACCTTCTGTCCTTCATTTGCATGATTGTTCCTGACATTGAGATATTATTATTCATTATTTTTTTGTTGTTCTTTAATTATTGAATATTGGGTCGCTTTGCTGACGATCCTGGTTATGCATGACCAGATGCAGGCCTCTATCAAGAGGTAGATCCACCAGTGACAGAACAGAATATGTTGTACTTCCAGGAACAAGCAGATTTGCAGGAGTGATTACTTCCTTTTGTTAGCTGCTTTCTTTTTAGAGAAATGTAATAAGTGCACATGGCGCTATATTTAGTTTCATATGAGACAGTCCTTTTCTTTTCAGAAAGAATTTATCTGTGGTGACATTTGTTAATTTTATTTTGAGGGAATTTATTATTGCTTTGTTTTGATAAAGAAAAAAATTTCATTTAGTTTCTGCATGTTATTCATATTAAATTGCAAATGGTGACTGTAATATTTTGTTTGAGGCTCGTCGAGTTATCATTCGACGCCGAACGTTCCAGCTTTCCAAACTACTGGAAGTGGGGCGTTACAACTTGACAAAGAGATTTCTGGCCAAATAGTTGAAGTCGAGCGGGAAAGGATCGAGCTTTCTTGTCTTGGCTTATCTTACTACCGCGAGCATCGATCCCAAGTGAAGATCGACAGTTTTCCTTCAATGCTTTACGGAACGGGAAAATTTGCCGAAAGCTTTTTCGGCTGTGAATTTCCAAGTTTATTATATATATATATATATATATATATATATATATATATATATATATATATATATATTTCCCCATTCAAACTCGCACATGTACATTATTTACAATATTTAAGAGTGCTCATCCACAATTGAACTAGAGACAAGGTTTGTTGGCAAATTTAGCTTTATATGTCACATCAGATGTGCATCTAATCTTAAGGTTTATTGTATAGAATAACTTCCCGGTAGAGTAGTCATCAATGTCTTAACATTTCCTTTATTAAATCCTTAGAATTTAATTAAAGAATGCTTAAATGAATAAAGAAGGGGCAATAACACAAATGGATTCTTGGCCTCTTTTGAGTTACTCTTTTAACCTATCAAATGAACATAATCCTTTTCCTAAAGAAGAAAACAAAGTCAGAATGGGTACCTATATGTATTAAAGGCATCTATATCAGGTTGTAGCAAAGTCGCATTGCCCAATTATCTTTGCTTAAAGAGTATTAAGCATATAAATCTTGGATTAAACAAAGAAAACCACTAACGAGATACAGAAAATATTATCGGTAAGATCTCATTCTTGTCGGAAGATAAGTAATGAGACCCCAAGTTTATATGGAAACGTTTTCCTAATATTGTGTTCATGCTAATGATCGGAAATAATGCAACATCTACTAACATGTGTTTATTGACGTTTAAAAGCTAGATAATGATAGTCCAATAACATTAATTAACTTTCTTTTCATGAGAGCTTTAACAGTGGGTAGTTTATCAGCATTCCATTAATAAGGGTTTAACAAAATAAAGATGCATATCCCAATTAAGTCACGGAGAGAGTAGCCATAATACAAAAACTATTGATGCCACCATCTCATATGCTCATGACCTGCAGGGATGGGTGCGCGTAGCGACGCCCTCCCATGATTGTCCAAGAAAATATGCGGTGTGCCAACGTGCCATGCTTTGCGTAAAAAGTCTGCATGCCCTTGATATCAACCCTCTACTCAACCGCCAATTTCCCTATATCGCCTTAATTTATGTCTTCTCTCTTTTATATTTGGATGCTTGAAGGACCTGCCTGGTGTTCCTGCTTGGTGTTTTAGCTGGATGCTTGATGGACCTTTTTCTATTTTGTCTTGGAGAAGATGGACATTTGCAGGTGGATATATAAATTGATTAACAATTATATGAACCTGCAATCCATTTGGAAGTTTCTATATACATTGCTCGGGAACGACCTTGACATCTCCAGAGCTAATTGGCTGCGGCTTCCAACTCTTGTACAGGGAATGGATCCTCAAAAGAGGGCAATAGGATCTGCACGATCACAATGACTATCTCTCTCAGTACCATTTGAACTATGTTATTTTTTGGAAAGGGTCCATGATATCTTGGTTGGAGGCCGAGCATGTTCTGTTTCTTCATGAGAAGAATGGTCACATGAACGAAGTATCTATCAATGGAGAGGAGCAACCAACATTTCCACTTCATGATTGATTTCTGAGTGCCTGAAAGCGACCGGGAGTTGGTTGATACCAGGTTCTGCGTTTAGAGCTAACGAGTTGTGTCTCTCTCCCATATTATTGCTTAACACTGGTCCCACTTGATTGCATAATACAGACCCTTAAAATCCTTATTATAGTCGTGCCTCGTCCAACGTGACGAACATAAATAGACAACGCATATTTGTCTTTTGAAATCGAAACCTCCGAAAGCATCTTCTAGATAAATACAATAAACTAAGTCATTATCACCATAGGTACGTAATCATGCAAATCAAATAAAAAGTCTTGAGCCCTCATAAAATTCCATCTAAAAGCAAGCTCCTTCTCAAAAAACCTAATATTGTTCGGCATAGGTAAATGTACATAGACTACTTTATCATCAAAATTTAGAACTCCAAAAGTTTGACTATATTCAAAGCAACGTGGAGAAACTCCCATTTCTTGTCTAAATCCAAAAGGAAAAAAATAAGGTAAAGAGAATGAATTCCATTTTAGAACAACTACTTGCAATATATTGGCATATGAGAGAAATGGAAATAGCTAGACAAGGTGAATCTAGCATTCGAGCGTGGGAGGGCGGAACTATGTGTTTAACAAGTCTCGCAACCGTTATCCTGAAATGTTTTTAAATAACATTTTGTAAAAGGACATGTTTAGCAACAGTTATATACATATATTGCACCCTCGCCCCCCAAAAATAAAAACAGTTTATGTATTTTTTTTTATCATGTCTATTATGTAATTTTTATATTTCATTATAAAACTAAATATTTAACATATAAAAATTAAAATCTTGCCTCTTGAGAAATTAACTTGAAGTTACTATTGAAATATAACTTATAAAAACAAATCTAAAGCATAACCACCAAGCATCAAACATCAAGTTTCAAGTATAATTTCCAAGATTCAAGCACAAATTACCATGATTCAACTTTCTCTTATCAAGTGCCAACAAATAACATTCCCATGTTCTATAGAAATCTAACTCCACTCCAAGATCAATATTAAAGCTTGGAACTTGAGTCTTGACTCTTGGATGGGGACAGAGTTGTAAAATTAAAAATATTTGAGGGATGGAGTTAAAAACTATTTAGTTAGGAATGCTAGTATTTTCTTCACAGAGCATACGTATTGAGAAGTGAAAGATGGGATAAAATGTGCTTTTACTTATTTTCCTTTTTTCCTAAAAGTATGCTTATTTTAAGAGCATTTACTATTATGTTGTGAAATAAAGGGATTTCCTTAACCGCTACGTTGATGCAAAGTGTGACAAGCAATATAATAAGATTTGGCAGAGGTGGATCTTAGACATACGGTCTCGGGCGAAAAGTTGACTATCCGACATGGATCTGTTATATAAAGTAAGGATTACAAGTCTTTTATAAATCTATTTTCATTTCAAATCTAAAATACTTGACCTTGAATCTAGGGTTAATAGCAAACTTTCTTGAAGTTGTTGAGAATCAATTCCATCTCCTGAAAAAAGGGAGTATTTATACTTATTGGCAGTCGGTTATTGATGAAATTATATGTAGAGTATAATTACTATTTCTGCATGCAGAGACAGTTTTTTTTTCGTAATCCCTAATTTCTCATTAGGAAATAAGTTTTCTTATCTTTAAAAAATTTTGTTCCAAATTAAGTTAAGATGGATAGCTAATTTATTGTAATCAAATAGATATAAGGCGTTTTAATCTGACAACGTATCATCTAATGAAGAATTCACGTGCCATCATATGAGCTTTATATCTCTGTCGAGTTACTTTCTAGTATAGAGGTTGCCGGACTTAATACTCAGAGACGAATTTGTCTTTTTTGATACTTTTCTTTGGATTCGTAGCTAGGTTAAATTAATATTTTTAACACGTGGATTGCTTATTTCTGGGCTTACGCTTCTGACTATGCCAACTAACTTCTGTAACATCACACTTCTTACAATATAAGTGAATTACTATTTAGATATTCTAATGATGAATACACTTCTTTACTCGCATGGGTTTCAAGATTTTTCATTCAAATCATGATTTTTATCTAGGATTCAGGACCTCATTTTAGAATTTTGAGAAATACGTGTTGATCTTCTCACTCTATATTATCTCATGTATATATATATATATATATATATATATATTTTTGAGATTATGCATAGATAGTCAATCCGAGATCATGTTAAAAGTTTATATATCGGATATGACAAACAAAATTTATGGGTTTAAATATAAAGTTTAGACATCTATTTATCAACTTAAGTTTTTTGGTTAGACTGATTCTCTGTTTTGTATTTAAGCAACTACGTTTTTGGTATGCTCGGTTGCTTATCAGCTTAACCTTTTCGGTCAGACTACTTCTCAGTTTTGTATTTAAGCCCACCATATTTTCGAATGGGCCCGATGATAAAAGATGTTTTGCCAGTGTTCGCAGCAGAAATTCGTTGCCTTCCTTCCATTGAAATAACTTGATTTACAACGAAAGAGAACAAAAGAAAAAGAACAAACGAGACTATTTATAATCTATTGCTCTCTTTTACAATATGATGTGGGATCTGTGTGGCGATGGGATCTGTCAAGCAGCTCCTTTGGACGATCTGACGTCGAACTCTTCTCTTGAAGATGGCGGCCGACTATAGATGATCTTCTC
Organism: Dracaena cambodiana; assembly: GCA_036321105.1. Classification (NCBI taxonomy): domain Eukaryota; kingdom Viridiplantae; phylum Streptophyta; class Magnoliopsida; order Asparagales; family Asparagaceae; genus Dracaena; species Dracaena cambodiana. The sequence goes on from JAYEPQ010000018.1 coordinate 12,533,888, forward strand.
TGGTCTTGATTCGTTCAAGGCTCTATGCGTAACTCGAACTTCTCCAAAGCTCCAGAAAAAGACTTCAGATGCCGAAAAGAAGACCCCTAGGGCTTACCCAAGAGGGTATTTATAGGCTTAGGATCATATGAGAGTTTCTATCTAAAGAATTTGTACTTATCAAGGATTCCAATCAAATATCTTAGTTTTGATATAAATCTTTTGATTTACAGTTCTGATCGAACTTAATTTGGGTATTTGGATAAGCCCAAATCATAATCTCAATCAATTTGAGATTCTGGTTATCTGCTCACGCGGAGTTAAACTCGTCAAAACGCGGAGCTAAAGAAACAGAACGCGGAGTTATTGATTAGCTCCACGTTTTTCTCAAACACGAGGCTAATATAGCCAAATGCGGAGCTACTGAGTTAGCTTCGCGTTCTGTTGTGGAAAACTCTATTTACTTAGAAATTTTCACTGCCAACAGAACCCCCTCCAAAGTTTTCAAAATGGCTTAGAAGTTAGCAAATTTTGAAATACTTTGGATTTTCAAACAGAAAACGCGGAGTTAAAATACCAAGTTTATCTCGCGTTTTGTTCACTTGCACAGAGCTAAATAGCTTCGCATTTTAGTGAGTAACTGCTCATTAACTGTTCAGTAATTACTCAGTAATTGCTCAGTAATTACTCCGAACCTTGCGCCGAATACCAAGAGGCGGGTTCTCCCTTTTAAATAGAGTCTTTAACTCTTTTTCCTTACTTCATTTGAAGAATCCAGGAATCTTGAGTTCAGCGCCGAGCGACTCATGTGAAATGAGCGATCTCCGACCGGACTTCTTTCGATTTTCCATAGATTTTCATCATTAGGATGTCATTTAGGAAGAGTACGGCATCGCGCGCCTCCTCACCATCGGCGGCCATCGTTAGCAGCAGTGGCAGCGGCCGAGAGAGCGGACACATAGGAAAACCAGTTCATACTGCGCCCATTGGAGGTAAAAATCTCAACTTTTGGACTCCTTAGAACAATTTTTAAGTGTTTTGGCTCGGTTTTAATCGACCAACCATTTTTGAACCGGCGAGATCGCCGTTCTCCGGCCGTAAGGCTTGGAAAGAAAGAAGAAGATGGAGAAGAACTCTGGTCTTCTTCTTAAGCGAAGCTATCGCGTCATCCTCGCGTTTGAAATACGGGGCTATTTTAACTAGCAGTCACATTTCAACGCGAGGCTATTTTGACTAGCAGTCACGTTTCAATGCGAGGCTATTTTGACTAGCAGTCGCATTTCAATGCGAGGCTATTTTGACTAGCAGTCGCGTTTCAACGCGAGGCTATGAATTTTAGTTTCGTAAGTGAAACATGAGGCTATTTTGACTAGCAGTCGCGTTTTCAATGCGAGGCTATTTTGACTAGCAGTCGCGTTTTCAACGCGAGGCTATAAATTTTAGTTTCGCGAGTGAAACGCGAGGCCATCTCCTCAACTGCGCGCGGAGTTATTTTTAGCTCCGCGTTTTTATATTTGGAAGATTTTTCGAGTTTTCTAAAACTTTTTCTAACTCTTGATTCTTATTTTGCAGTGAAGTACTTGGACCAGATCCTTTTTTGAAGAGGAGTGCATGTGGCTCTTCCGATCTTCGTCAGCAAAAGTAACTCTAAGGAAACCAGAAGCATATGCTTTACAACATAGTTGCAGGTTTCAAGCTCTGACTCCAAAGGATAAACTCTTGAAGGAGTTACAAGAACTCTGCGGCAGCTCATTAAGTTTTCTTGAGGACTATTTTTGTTAGATGACAATCTCTGTCGCTTTCCAAAGCGATAGAGATGATCATCTAGGGCCTGTAGCATGTCGAATTCAACTTGTGCATCTTCATCAGGATTCTTGTAGTAGTATCTTCAGATGATCCACTAAGAACTTTTAAACAGATCATAATTGACATTTGCAGAGAAGATCTTTTGCATGTGAACCAGGAAATTTCAATACTCCATGGAGGAGACTCGTTGTCGGGTTATTGATGAGTTGATGAATAGGTTGAAGCTTTTTGGCAGAGCTATAACTCCCTCTTCTTCTGTAACCTTTTGCTTCATGAATAAAGATAATTCTTTTTCTCTTTATCTGTTGGCTTCAAGAATTTTGCTTGCTCAATAAATAGATGGTTCATAGTTTCGGTAAAACAATCCAAGACTGTTAGTACCTGGAGTGATCCCGCGGGTGCCAACCCGTGGGAGCGATCCCCGCGATCCCCGCGGTCCCGCGGGTTGTTTTCCGTATTTTTTTTTTGTTTCCGTTGTTTATTTCACTAATATTTCGCGATCCGATTTTTCAGGAATAATTGAAGCCGGATTTCGAGATTCTTCGGTTTATAAAACACAGAAATTTAACCGGAGGGGGACACTTTTGGGCAGAATTGGGAGATTCTTTGGGGAAGAGTCCAATTTTTCAGAGGCGGGAGTCCAAAAATCCACAGAGGAGTTCCTCAATTCAGAGAGATCGGATCGTCAACGGAGTACAGAAACAAAACTCCACCGCTGCCAGAACCCACAAAAATAAAGGGGAATCGAAATCAATCGATCCCCATTCTTGTAATCTCGAATTTATTTTGTAATTTTTCTTTTATTGCTGTAATTCAAAATCAAATTGGCAATATTAAAGAAGATTCAATTTTTCGGGCATACAAGAACTGGCGACCACAGTGGGAGTTTGGGCGGAGCAATCCAATCTTTAAATTTTTTTTCGGAGCCTAGGCGTCATCGCCGGGTAATGATAAATAAATGTGAGGCGTTATCGCCCACCAAAATTGACAAGACGTCATCGTCTGTCAAAAAAAAAATTTTGAGGCGTCATCGCCCACAAAGAAAAAAAATTTGACAAGACGTCACCGTCTGTAAAAAAAAAAAATTATGAGGTGTCATCGCCCATAAAGAAAAAAAATTTGACAAGACGTCATCGTCTGTCAAAAAAAAAATGAGGCGTCATCGCCCATGAAAAAAAAATTATGAGGCGTCATCGCCCATAAAAAAAATAACAAGACGTAATCGTCTGTCAAAAAAAAAAAAAAAAATTTGAGGCGTTATCGCCCAAAAAAAAAATTGACAAAACTGGATACAACTCCAGGATGCAACCCGCAGATGGAATCTTGGGACCCGCGTTTGGGACCCGCGTGGACGCAACCCGCATATGGAAGGGCGGGATGCAACCCGCAGATGGAATCTTGGGACCCGCATGGACGCAACCCGCATATGGAAGCGCGGGATGCAACCAGCAGATGGAATCTTGGGACCCGCGTGGACGCAACCAGCATATGGAAGCGCGGGATGCAACCCGCAGATGGAATCTTGGGACCCACATAGACGCAACCCATATATGGAAGCGCGGGACGCAACCCGCAGATGGAAGCGCGGGCGCGGGACGCAACCCACAGATGGGTGGGACCCACCTGGGTCACACGCACTTTTCTCCCTCTCTCCCGCACGAAAAAAAATAAAAAAATAAAGAATAAAAATAATATTAATAAAAAAAGCAAAAAATAAAAAAAAGAGGAAAAAAAAAAGGAAAAAAAAGAAAGGGTGTTATTGCCCACAAAAAATTGACAAAGTTAAAAAAAATAATAATAAATATTTAAAAAAAAAAGAGAAAAAAAAACATATAGTATGAGTGCTCTACCCATGGGTTGTATCCCACTGATGCACCCGCGAATGTCAAAAATAAATAAATAAATAAAAAAAATTAATTAATTAAAATAAAAAATAAAAAAAATATTAAAAAAAATATAAAAATATAAACAAAAAAATAAATAAATAAAAATAAACAAAAAATAATAATAAATAAAAATATATTTGCAAGACCTCATCGCTTACCAAAATAAATAAATAAATAAATAATAAAAAAATAAAATGCTAGGCGTCATCACCTAAAAAAAAAAAAAAGGACATCATTGCAAAAAAAAAAAAAGAGAGAGATAAAGAAATAAAAATGTATATATAAAATAAAATAAAATAAAAAAATGATGAATTACCCAACGCCGATAAGGCTACGGGAAGAGAATAGATTTTTCGCCAACCCCATCATACTGGAGGTAAAAGTATGAATTACCCAACGCCGACAAGGTTACGGGAAGAGAATAGATTTCTCGCCAACCCTACCATACTGGGGGTAATAAGTATGAACCGCCCAACGCCGCTAAGGCTACGGGAAGAGAATAGATTTCTCGCCAACCCCATCATACTGGGGGTAAAAGTATGAATTACCCAATGCCACAAGGCTACGGGAAGAGAATAGATTTCTCGCCAACCCATTCATACTAGGGGTAAAAGTATGAATTGCCCAACGCCGCTAAGGTAAAAGGAAGAGGAGAAGTTTGGCATTTAAGCCCAAACAAAATCCTCGACAACTCACCATGCTGAGAGGAATAGTATGGCTAGCCCAACTCAAACGGTAGTCGGTAAAGACTAATCAAATCCGTTAATAGCTGGGAATTTGCTAAAAATCCCATAACAAATATGTCACAACAGTATCCTTATTCAAATATAAGGATACATCGCTGCCCTACGCTGCTAAGGCAAAGGAAAGAGGAAAAGTTTGGCATTTAAGCCCAAATGAAATTCTCGACAACTCACCATACTGAGGGGAATAGCATGGCTAGCCCAACTTAAACGGTAGTTGGTAAAGGCTAATCAAATTCGTTGATAGTTAGGGATTTGCTAAAAATCCCACGACAAATCTGTCGCAACAGTATTCTTATCTGAATATAAGAATACATCATTGCCCTAAGCTGCTAAGGCAAAGGGAAGAGGAAAAGTTTGGCATTTAAGCCCAAATGAAAGTCTCGACAACTCACCATGCTGAGGGGAATAGTATGGCTAGCCCAACGTAAAAAGTAGTTGGTAAAGGCAAATCAAACCCGTTGATAGCTGGGGTTTGCTAAAAAACCTAATCAGATAAATCTCTTGTCACGTTAAGATTTTATCTCTGACAATAAAACTTTTCTCGTCATTTTTCTCTAACAGAGTAAACGACACTCCAAAATATTTGTCAAGTTAAAATAATACCTCTGACATCATAATTCAAAATCAAAAGAGATAAAATCCTAATTAAATCGATCCCCTGTCACGTTAAGATTCACCTATGACAGAAAAGAAAATTCACACTTCATCAAGTCCAACATTACAACCTTTGATGAACGTGCTTTTGATGTCGTTAAGTTAAAAAATCACCTCTGACGAAAATCATCTCTCTATCAAGTTAACAGTTACCTCTGATAGTCCGATTCCAAATCTAAATACGTTAACCGTCACCTCTGTTTAGTCAGCTTGTCCCTATCACGACCAGATCCTCTGAATAGGTTGAGCTTCAAGACACGTTTAATATCACCTCTGTCTTTCCCTTATCCGTCATACTAGATGTCACTGAACGGTTAGGATTAAAATGAGCACGTTAACATAACACCTTTGCTTGACCTAAAATAAGCATGTTAACATCATACCTCTACTTGTCATCTAATGAGTACGTTAAAATCATACCTCTGCTTGATTTGAATAAATGAATATGTTAACAGTTATCTCTATCAACAAAATCTTTTAAAAGGTCTATAGCCAAAATTAAAGAATCCAAAGTATTTCGAAATTCAGTACGATTCAATATAGAACTTCGAAAACTTTGGAGGGGGTTATGTAGATAAAAAAATAAAAAAAAGGAAAAAATAGCAAGTGGGCACACCCACTTGCTAAGTGGGCAATTTTCTCCCGCGGGCCGGGTGCCCCGCGGGTTACACCCGTGGGAGACTCCCGCGGGTGCAACCGCGAGAGAACTCCAGCGGGTTACAACCCGCGGGAGTGATCCCGCGGGTGCCAACCCGCGGGTTGTTTTCCATATTTATTTTTGTTTCCGTTGTTTATTTCACTAATATTTCGCGATCCGATTTTTCAGGAAAAATTGAAGCCGGATTTCGAGGTTCTTCGGTCTATAAAACACAGAAATTTAACCGGAGGGGGACACTTTTGGGCAGAATTGGGAGATTCTTTGGGGAAGAGTCCAATTTTCCAGAGGCGGGAGTCCAAAAATCCAGAGAGGAGTTCCTCAATTCAGAGAGATCGGATCGTCAACGGAGTACAGAAACAAAGCTCCACCGCTGCCAGAACCCACAAAAATAAAGGAGAATCGAAATCAATCGATCCCCATTCTTGTAATCTCGAATTTATTTTGTAATTTTTCTTTTATTGTTGTAATTTAAAATCAAATTGGCAATATTAAAGAAGATTCAATTTTTCGGGCATACAGTAATTGCTCTGATTCTCGCGCCGAATACCAAGAGGCGGTTTTTTTTCATTTAAATGGAGTCTCTTCTTTTTTTTCCTTACTTCATTCAAAGGATTTTCAAGAAATTAGAGTTCCAGAACTCCGGCGATCCTGGCGACTCAGGCGACCGAGCGATTTTTCGACCCGATTTTTGATTTCCTTCAAGATTTCGCAAGCAATGGCACCCAAGACCCGTGCTTCTTCACGAGCAGCCTCGCCGTCAGCGACTGGCGCCAGCAGCGGCGGCAGCGGCCGTGGAAGTGGCCGCAGCAGCGAACCAGTCCACGTCTCACCTATCGGCGGTAAGATTCTTCACCTCTTGGATTTTTAGAACATTTTTTAGGAGTGATTTGGCTTGATTTTAACTGGTCAAACATCTCTTTTACCGGTGAGATCGTCGTATTCCGGCCAAATGGCTTGGAGAAAAAGGAAAAGATCTCTGATTTTCCTCCACACGAAGCTATCGCGTTATCTCCGCGTTTTTAAACACAAAATTATTTTTGCTGTCTGTCAAGTTCTTTACGCGAGGTTGCAATTTAGCTTCGCGTTTGTTCTCACGGAGTTATCAACTTAGCTTTGCGTTTATTATTCAAACGCGAAGTTATTTTATCATCCTCGCGTTTTGTCAAAACGCGAGGCTATCTTCTTAACTTCGCGCGGAGTTATCCTTAGCTCCACGTTTTCATACTTAGACAATTTTCCTGATTTTGTAAGAATCTTTTTCTGATTCTTTTATTCTCTTCTTGCCGTTGCTACTCAGTGGATGCACTCTCCCAAGGAAATCACTTCGGCCATGGCAAGGGTGCAGACTCAGTCACCCAGTTTCGCTTCACCACTGTTCTTGCTGCCTACAAACCTGGTTTGAGAGAGCGCAGGGAAAAGCTGATCAGATACAGTCCTGCTACCGCACGAGAAATCATAACGGATGCTCCCTTTGAAGCTATGAACCGGGAAGTGTTGGAGAAACCAGCATTCCTTTTTGGAGATGCAATGGGGCAATCAGACCAGATTCTCTTTGAAGAGGAGTGTATGTGGCTTTACCAATCTGGTGATTTGCTAATGTTTCTGCCCAGCATGGAGCGTAGCTACCCTCTAGTCTATCTTCAAAGGCTATCCATGCACCGTGAATTGGAGTGGGGGCTGAGCTAGGAATACGATTGTCTCCCTACGGACAAATTGGGCACACACGGGGCTTACCAAGATGGTCCCACAAGATGTATCACTGGGTTGCTTCCTGGGAGAATTACTAAGGAGCACCCAGTAGGAGAGGTCCCAATTCGCGCACGAACTTTCCAAAGCGAGTTCATGGCGCAAGGAGGCCAATACCCAGCTAATGATTTCAGGATGCCTGGCTGGGTCTACTCTTCTGGCAATATATGGTGGGCCCGCCTTGTCCAATACATGCTAGATTCTCATGAACCAATTCTGAGAGAAATTGGCTTATACAAAACTATCAGAAACGTTCAATTCGGGATTCCTCAGAGTACCTATCACTTTTTCGGTCTCCTGGAGATGTACAACCCTGAGACTGACACTTTTTTTACACCAGTGGGTGAGCTGGGACTTGCTCTCCACTAGATGTTTGAAGTGTCCGGGTTGTTGTTGGCAGTGAAAATTTCTACGTAAATAGAGTTTTCCACAACTGAACGCGGAGCTAACTCCGCAGCCCCGCGTTTGGCGATATTAGCCTCGCATTTGAACAAAACGCGGAGATATTTATTAGCTCCGCGTTAGTTCCGCGTTCTCGTTCAATAGCTCGGCGTTTTGACGAGATTATCTCCGTGTGAGCAGATAACCAGAATCTCAAATTGATTGAGATTATAATTTGGGTTTATCCAAATATCCAAATTAAGTCCATCGGAACTCTAAATCAAGAGATTTAAATCAAGACTAAGATATTTGATTGGGATCCTTGATGAGAGCAAATTCTATTTAGATAGAAACTCTCAAATCATCGTAAGGCTATAAATACCCTCTTGGGGAAGCCCTAGGGGTCTTTTTTTGGTTTTCTTTTCTTCTTTTCGGCATCTTGGAGAATTCGAGTTACGCATAGAGCATTGAGTTTGTGAAAGACCAGAGAAGATCGTCTACAGTCGGTCGTCATCTTCAAGAGAGAAGATCTCGAAGTAAAAACGTCCAAAGGAGGTGCTTGACAGATCCCATCACCACAGATCCCACAAATCATTGTAAAAGAGAGTGATTGAGATATAAAATCCTCTCGTTTGTTCTTTCTTTCTCTTGTTCTCTTCTATTGTAATTCGAGTTTATTTAATGGAAGGAAGACGAGGAAATTCCGCTGCGAACAAACTGGCGACCACAGTGGGAGCCATCTCTTTCACTGATGAAGAGATTGTGGTGCAATACAACCTCGATATGATCGGATCCGACGTAGACATGCTGGTCGTTGAAATCGACCAGCAGAAGTATGAGGAGTACCTCTCCTCTGAATCATCAGGTAACCTGAATGATACACGACACTATCGTCGCGTGCGATCCAATACCTGAGCAACGGGTAAAAAGGAATCCACCGAGGAACGGGGATCCTTGGAGACTGAGGCCATAGAGCCGGAGTTCGGACAGGAAATCCTAGCAGAGGATGACCTCCCTACTGCCAAAGAAGACCTGGGAACTGGATTGACTACAACCCAACTCCGAAACAGAAATCGGAGAGCAAGGCGAAAAGCCCTCAAAGCCCGCCTTGGACGCGGAGCTAACACCAAAGAACGCGAGGCTATGGTCCCTCGCAAACTGGCTCGCGCTAATCACGAGACCAGTCATTATCACGTTAAACGCGAAGTTACCACTTGCTTTAATCGCAAGGAAAAGGCAGCGTGTGATACTCCACGCGGGGCTATTACTGAGCTTAGCGAGAAACGCGAAGCCAGTAAGATTTGCGCTAGTCGCAGAATTTCTGACACTCGCGAGAAACGCGAGTATAAAATTTCCTTAAAGCCAGCATGCGATTTTCCATGCGAGGCTACTACGGGGCTTAGCGAGAAACGCGAAGCCAGTAGTACTTGCGACAAACGCAAGACTTTTGACACTCGCGAGAAACGCGAGGATAAAGGTTCCTTAAAGCGAGCATGTGATTTTCCATGCGAGGCTACTGTTGGGCCTAGCGATAAATGCGAAGCCAGTAGTACTTGCAATAAACGCAAGATTTCTTACACTCGCGAGAAATGCGATGATAAAAATTCCTTACAGCCAGCGTGTGATTTTCCACGCGAGACTAATACTGAGCTTAGCGAGAAACGCGAAGCCAGTAGTACTTGCAAGAAACGCAAAATGCTCACCTCCGTGTAAATCGCGAAGATGATTGGCAGATTGTCGTCAATCGTAAAAATCACGCTAGACGCGAAGTTATGACTTGCGTTAATCGCAAGGGTAAGCAGCGTGCAGGAATTTTCTTCCACGCGGGGCTAATATTCTAGAAGAGAAACTTCTAAAGGTACGACAAGCCAGCGTAAAATGCGAGGCTAGCGTAGCAAAACGCGGAGCTATTTTTCAGCCCCACGAGATAAAATGCAAAGCTAATTTTCAGCCCCGCATTCCAAAACGCGAAGCTATTTCTAAGCTCCGCGTAGATCAACCCGACTACAGAATCAGGGCTGATCGTCGTGTCAGTGGACCAAAACTGGACTCCATTGATCCTAAGAAGCTTCAGTGGGTTCCTAGACCCTCTCGAAAGTTGGATGGGCCCCACGACTCCATGGCTAAGGTCACTGACCTCAGGGAGTATCTATCTAAGAAAAGAGGTATAGAACAAGTTCAAGCTGAAGCTGTCTGTCACTGCCAGCAGCTTATGACAGCGGTATCCACTGTAATGGACAACTGTGGCTGCAGCAAGAGCAGGGTATCAGTGTTCGACCGATTAACCGAGTCGGACAAGAACCCTACTAAGAAGACAAAAACGCTTCCTTAAAAGAATGGAGAGCTGTAACATCCAATATGGAGGAAAAAGGGAAGAAGGTTGTAGAGACGGATGATGATTCAGAATCGAGTGATGAAGAACCTCATCATATCACTCGACTTAAATCAGGAGCCGTCCCGCCTCGAAACTATAAGAGGCTTATAAGAGGTTCTTATGACGATGATAGCGATAACTCAGCTATAGCTTCACCTCGTTCCTCTGCGTCATCTCGGCTACAAAAGTCAGCATCACATATGGCGGATAAATCTGACGACATCAATCAGAGATTTGAAGCTCAAGAAAGAATGATTCGAGAGCAACAAAAGACGATTGAAGATCTTAAAATGATGCTCTCAAAATTTGTTGAGGATAATGCCAAAAAGGGCAAAGAAACTCTGTTCAATAAAGTGAACGAAGAGGAAAAAGAAGAGAAAGCCCACTCGATGCACGAGGACGAGAATGGATTTTCTTTTCATGATCCATATGGAGAGAAAATAGAAAAAATGCAAAGTCAACTCGAAGCACTGATGCATTAAAAGGAGTTGAAAGAGTCAGAGGTCTCAAGACCATACCCACCTGAATGGGATATTGTACCATACCCTCAGAAGTATAAGCCGCTCAAATTAGAGCCATATGACGGGAAGAGATCTCCCAGTCAACACATTTATTACTTCTTGTCCCAAGCAGGATATTTGATGGGTAATGACCCGATAATGACCAAGATATTCGTAAGTACCTTGCGAGGGCCTGCCTTTACTTGGTTTATGCAGCTGCCCCCAGGTACTATTAATACCTGATTTGATGTCGAGAAATTATTTCTCTTACGTTTCTTTGAGGATGATACCAAAATTACGGTTCATTCCCTCCTTGCAACTAAATAAGGGGAACAAGAAACAGTAAAAGACTTCATAGAAAGGTTCCGGGAGAAGTCCGTGCATTGCAAACACGGGATGGTCCAAGAAACTCTAGTCGAGACATGTCGACATAATCTTAAGACTAACGTGCTCCTAAAAATGGGGGTCGTAAAGTCTAAGACATGGAGGGATTTGCTCAAACAGGGAGAGCAAGTCGAAGATTTGATTCGTCGAGTTGAAGAGTCTCATAGATCAAGAAGTACTGGAAGTAATAGGCCATACACCCAAAATAATAATAATAAGAATAAAGGGAAAGCGGTGATGGCATCAGAAACTGCTCCACAGAAGACAAATCCTCCACCAAACTCGAAGCCCCAAAATCAGAAGGGTACGAGACAAAATAGTCCTCAACAAGAGAGGACCTATACTTTCAAGGCAGAACAAACGCCTACACTCTTCCACCTACTCCTGAGAAAGGGAATGTTGAAACTTCCAGAGAATAGGAAGCCGGAGGACGCTGGTAAGACCAACGACCCCAATTATTGCCTCTACCACCGGAATGTTGGACACCCTACTAGGGATTGTTACCCTCCAAAGAACAGAATCCAAGCACTAATAGAAGCTGGAGTTCTGACGCTTAAAGAGAAGCAAAAGAAGGTCACTGCCAACATGGCAATTATAGTAGTTGGAACCCATGAGTTCCCCGCAGGGGTGATCCCAATTCCAAAGCGTAAGTTGGTTACGAAGAACGTTGACCCTCATAAGAAGGCTCAAGAAGGACTTGTCCCCATAACAACTCACAAGGGGAAGGTCATGTGGGTCCACACTGATTTGCTACAGGACGAACAGTGGACAACCACAGGGGGTCGAAACAAAAAGCGGACTAGTAATGCTATCTCCACAGAAATAAAAGATGAATACATTGCAGGGGCATTTACAGACTCTGAAGAGGAGCCCGAAGCCATGGCCACTCATCAAGATGGGGCAGGCCCTTCCGGCACTTGGTATGGAAAAACATATCTCAAGGACTACACTAGGGTAGACCTGAAAGATATATATGCGGAACTCGCCAAGCCTGCAAAGCAGAAAGGTCTTCGCTTCCAGAAAAACCCTGGAAAAGATGAAGGAGTCAAAGATACTATCTTCAAGTTTTATATAATAGCTCAGCTGACAAATCTTCCAGCTCGAGTCACACTATATGAGTTGCTACGATTATCAAAGTCCACTCGTGAGGCATTGAGAGAGGCCTTGGCATACTCTGAGTCATTCCTAACTCAGATTGTCGAGCCGGCCAACGAGGAACAGGACTCTTGCCCCCACTGTCATCAAGTGAGGAGGTAGGTTCCCCTCCAGAGGACATGCAGGTAAGGAATATAAATCATAATAGGCCTTTATATTTCACCGGATACGTCGGATCCACCAAGGTGAAACGCATTCAAATCGATCCGGGGTCTGCACTAAGCGTTATTCCCAGAAGGCTAATGCAACTATTGGGAATATCTCCTCATCGTTTGACACCTACAAACACCACTATCTACGGGTTCAATGCTAACAACAGTTGTCCTCTCGGCAAAATCCGACTGTGGTGCCAAATTGGAGACTTAAGGACAGAGGTCACATGCTACGTTATTGATGCAGATACCTCCTACAATATTTTACTGGGACGGCCTTGGATCCACGCTTACATAATAGTCCCGTCGACTCTCCACAAATGCATGAAATATTGCGATGAAGAAGGAGAAGTCCGGACTCTAGTTGCAGATAAGCAACCATTTAAAGGGCTGGAAAATTACTTCACAGATGCTTTACTCTACAAGCCAGCCCACGAAGTCTCCAATGACGATCTTAGAAAGCCTCAAAAGCCTGACGAAAGCGACAATGAGGCGGATACTGAGTACGAGCTTCCTAAAGAAGATGATGGGGGTGATTATGAAATCAACCCTCACTTAGATTTTAGTTTGAGTCTTGATAATAATGTAGCTGATGTAATAGAGAGTGAATGAGTTATTAATGAAAATATAAAGTTAGTCTACGAGCATACTGTAGCTACTGAGTCTGAACCCTCTTGTACTTCCACTGAAGTGGTGGCCTGTCCGAACTTGAAGTTCTGGCGGCATACCATTTGCCCCTCAGGTCATCCCTCCTCTCTCAATCAAAAATAACTGAGGGACAAGGTCACTTCTTTGAAGTGCCTCCTCGACAGGGGTCCCAAAAGTCGATCATGTTCGGCAGGGTAATTACGTCACCTCGATAAAGACAAAGCAGTGAAAGTGATGAACAAACATCACCTCAATTTCACTTGTATGAACGGAAATCCCGGCAAATGATGGAGAAGATGGGTTATAATTTTACCCAGAAACCGGGATTAAATTTTGAAAAAGGGCGACGGAATCTTATACCCTCATTTAAACCGAGAGGAAAGAGCCCAGACTATTATCAAAAGACTCGCAGGGGGTTGGGCTATGTATCTACTCCACCCTCATCACCATCCGGACAAGAAGAAAGCTCTTCGGCCGATGATGAATCACCTCCACTTGATCATGACTCGGATCAAAGTACTGGTGCTTGGTTTCAATCCTTGACAGCCAATATGGTTTCAGCCGCACCAGAAAGCGAGGAACCAATTGATGTTTAAGACGATTCCTGGGCCAAGCATATAGACACTCTCTGGGATGTCCGCTTTGAACAGCGTGACCCGCCCACAGAAGACAAATTGGTACAAGTTAATATGGGAATGGACAAAAGTCCGAAGCCCATCTTCATAAGCGACACGCTAACTCCCTTGGAAAAGGAGGAACTTATATCTCTTATCAAAGAGTATATAGACGTGTTCGTATGGAGTTATGAAGACATGCCCGGGCTTGACCCTCAACTTGCCACACACCAGTTAAATATTAAAGAAGATGTCAAACCATTTAAACAACATCAAAGTCGTTTTCGACCAGAATTGATGGAGGCAATAGTTGCCGAGGTTGTTCGCCGCAAAAGTTTATTTGCTTCCTTCCATCGAATTAACTTAAATTACAATAGAAGTGAACAAGATAAAAAAAAAAGAGAACAAACGAGAGGATCTTATATTTCAATCTCTCTCTTTTACAATAATTGTGGGATCAGTGGCGATGGGATCTATAATAATTCCTGTTGACGATCGGTACGTCGAACTTCTTCTCTTTTGAAGAAGTCGGCTGACTGTAGACGATTTTCTTCTCTGTCTTTCTCAAACTCAAGGCTCTCTCGCATACTTGAATTCTCCAAGACAATGGTGACCACAAAAAGGCTTCAAGGCTCTCTCGCGTACTTGATTTGCCGAAGGATCAACTCAACTGAGAAGAAGAAAGGAGATGATCTCTGATCTCTGGATTGCCGAAAAGAAGAAGACCAAAGCCCAAAGAAAAAGACCACTAGGGTTTCACCAGGAAGGTATTTATAGCCCCGGGAAGATTTGAGAGAGTTTCTATCTGAATAGAATTTGCTCTCATCAAGGATTCCAATCAAATATTTAATATGGATTTAAATCTCTTGATTTAGAATTTTGATTGGATTTGATTTGGTATTTGGATAAGCCCAAATCATAATCTCAATCAATTTAAGATTCTGGTTATCTGCTCACGCGGAGCTTTAATCGCATCAAAACGCGGCGCTAAATAACCAGTGCGCGGAGCTATAGAACATCTCCGCGTTTACTCAAACGCGAGGCTAAAAATAGCCAAACGCGGAGCTATGGATTAGCTCCGCGTTCTGTGGTGGAAAACTCTTTTTTTATTAAGAAATTTTCACTGTCAACAGAACCCCCTCCAAAGTTTTCAAAATGGCTTAGAACTTAGCAAATTTTGAAATACTTTGGATACTTAAACTGAAACGCGGAGCTAGAATACCAAGTCTATCTTGCGTTATGCTCGCCTACGAGGAGCAAATCAGCTTCACTTCGTCTTCAGTGAAATGAGTAATTATGTCATTAATTACTCTAAACTTCTGTGCCGAATACCAAGCGACGGAAATCCCATTTAAATAGAGCTCCCGGGTCGTCTTCCTCTTCACTTCACCCGCAGAATTTTCTGAGGAGTTTCTGAAAGTTCAGAGCTCAGGCAACTCCGGCAATAGAGTGAGCGATGTCAATAAGCGATCTTCAATTGATCTCCCTTTAACTCTCCATAGATTTTCATCATTAGGATGTCTCTCCAGAAGAGTTTGTCTTCACGCAAGTTGGCCGGCGTAGATGGCAGCGGCCATGGAAGTAAACGCGACGACGAACCAGTCTATGCAGCGTCTTCCGAAGGTAAAAACCTCATCTCTTGGTCTTCTAAGAACCATTCTGAGATATTTTGGCTCGGTTTAATTTGGACAATTGCTTATCTTGTCGGCGAGATCGCCGCTCTCCGGCCGCAAGGCTCAAAGGAGAAGAAGAAGACAGAGAGGAACTCTGTTCTTTCTCTAAGCGAAGTTATCGCGTCATCCCTGCGTTTGAAACGCGGGGCTATTTTAAAGTAGCAATCGCGATGAATTGCGAGGCTATCTTTGATTATCAGTCGCGATGAATTTGCGAGGCTATCTTTGATTAGCAGTCGAGATGAATCTGCGAGGCTATCTTTGATTAGCAGTCGCGATGAATTGCGAGGCTATCTTTGATTAGCAGTCGCGATGAATCTGCGAGGCTATCTTTGATTAGCAGTCGCGATGAATTGCGAGGCTATCTTTGATTAGCAGTCGCGATGGCCATGAAAGAGAAGGAAACAGCAGAGAGAAACTTTGTCCCTCCTTTACGCGAAGTTATCGCGTCATCCTCTGCGTTTAAATCGCGAGGCTATTTCTTCAACTGTGCGCGGAGTTAGCTTAGCTCTGCGTTTTCACACTTTTAGAAACTCTGTTCTTTTTGCAGTATGTCCAATCCTTTCTGAAGAGGAATGTATGCGGGTCCATCGATCTTCATCAGCAAAAGTAACTCTAAGGAAGTCAGAAACATATGCTTTACAACATAGTTGCAGGTTTCAAGTTCTGGCTCCTGGAGATGAACTATTGAAGGAGCTTCAAGCTCAAGTGAGGGCCTGCAGCGCTTGCAGTTCAGATTTGCAGTACTTGCAGTTCAGAATTGCAGCACTTGCAGTTCAGCTTGTGCTTCGATGCAGCACTTCCCTTTTCTCTCGTGCTTCATTTCAGATGACAGGTCCAAAATGACATTTGCAGAGGAGATCTTTTGCATGTGAATCAGGGAACTGAGCTTCAACACCCCGTAGAGAGAAATCTCACCGTTAAGTTATTGATGAGTCGATGTATTGATGAGTTGATGATCATGTAAAAGCTTTCGGGAGAGCTATAACTCCTTCTTTGTAATTTCTTCGTCTTATTAATAAAGACAAATTATTTTCCTCTCTATCTGTTGGCTTCAATGATTTTGCCTGCTCAACAAATGATGGTCAATAATTTTGGTAAAAATAATCTAAGGCTATTCTGAGTAACTTAGATCATTAATACCGATATGATCGAATAAAGATCCTCTAAACTCGGCCAAAAACCCAAATTTTTTATAAGAATGCGAAGCTAAAACTGCCAAGTTAACCTCGCATTTTGAATAGTTCCGCGGAGTTACGCTGAGTCAAGCAACTTCGCGTTTTCAATGGTTTGCGCGGAATTGCGCGAAGCTAAGTAGCTTCACATTTTCATCATCGCCACGTGGGATTATCTGTTCCGCGTTTTGGGGAATAACCGGTCAGTCATTTTCTTCGAAATCATCGCCGAACTCCAAGAGGCGGTTTCCCTCTTTTTAAATAAAATTTCTATCTCTTTTCTTCTCACTTCTCTTGAGAATTTTCCAGAAACCCTAGAAATTCAGACGATTAGAGCTCAGACGACCCTAACGTTCTCCGACCGATTTTCTCCCAATTTCCGGTCGATTTTCCTCGACTTTTCTGAGAAATGGCGCCCAAGACTCATGCTACTTCCCGCGCGACTCCGTCATCGGCGGTTGGCGCGAGCAGTGGTGGCAGCGGTCATGGCGGCAACGCGCCGGCCCACATTTCGCCCATTGGAGGTAAGGATCTCTCTATCGAGACTCTTTAGGAAATTTTTAGAGTGATTTGGCCTTATTTTGACTAACAACCATTCCTTTCATCGGCGAGATCGCCGTACTCCGGCCATAAGGCTTGGAGAAGAAGAGAAGTCTCTGGCTTTCTTCTCACGCGAAGTTATCGCGTCATCCTCGCATTTTGAAGCGCGGGGCTACTTGGAATAGCAGTCGCGCTGAAACGCGCGGCTATTTTAAGTAGCAATCATGTAGAAACGTGAGGCTATTTTAACTAGCAGTCGCGTAGAAACGCGAGGCTATTTTAACTAGCAGTCGCGCTGAAATGCGAGGCTATTTTAACTAGCAGTCGCGCTGAAATGCGAGGCTATTTTAACTAGCAGTCGCGCTGAAACGCGAGGCTATTTTAAGTAGCAATCGTGTAGAGACTCGAGGCTATTTTAACTTCTGCGCGGTCTAATCTTTAGCTTCGAGCGGCGCTATTTTTAGCTTCGCGCGTTCTAATTTTTAGCTTCGCGCGTCCATACTTAGAGAAATTTTCTGCCTTGGAGAAACTTCTCTAACTCTGGTATTTCTTTGTGCAGTAGGGTATTCGATGGAATCTCTTCCCCACAAGAACTACTTCGGCTTTGCTGGAGGCTCTGATCCTTCAGGCCAATTCCATTTCACTACCATCCTGCCCTCGTACAAGCCAGACCCGAAGGATCGCAAGGAGAAGTTGATCAAGTATCATCCCACCACTGCGCGAGAAATGATAACTGATGCTGCTTTTGAAAACGTGAACAGAGAGGCGATGGAGAAGCCCACATTCCTCTTTGGAGACCAGATAGGTCAATCAGATGAGATCCTCTTTGAAGAAGAGTGCGAATGGCTCTATAATTCGGGCGAAGCTTTAATGTTTCTGCCCAGAATGGATCGTGGCTATTCCTTAGTTTATCTTCAGCGACTGGCAATGCCTCGCGAATTAAAGTGGGGACTAACTCAGGAGCAAGATGGCGTCCCAACAGGAAAATTTGGCGCACAAGGGCCCTATCAAGATGGTTCCCCCAGATGCATTACTGGTTTGCTTCCAGGCCGATTTGGCAAGGAGCTCCCAGTGGGAGAAGTCCCATCCCGCGCGCGAACTTCCTTAACTGAGTTCTTGGCAAGAGATGGTCAGTACCCGGTTAGTGATTTCAGAATGCCTGGCTGGGTTTACTCCTCTAACAATATGTGGTGGGCCCGCCTCGTTCAATACATGTTGGATTCTCACAAGCCCATTTTAAAGGATATTGGTTTGTATAAAGCCATCAGAAATACCCAATTCGGGTTCCCCCAGAGTGCTTATCACTTCTACTGCCTCCTGGAGATATACAACCCTTAGACTTGCACTCTCTTTACACCAGTGGGTGAGCTAGGGATCGCTCTTCACGAGATGTTCGAGGTTTCCGGGCTTTCCATGGGTGAAATCCCCTATGAAGAATACATCCCCTCCACCGAGGAGTTAAACATGTTGATGGCTAAGGATGAGCGCATTTTTGCCACATACTGGGAGATGATGTGCCATTATCATATTTGCGCTGACTTGACGGGTGCGCGTAATCACGGTATCGGTCATAAGAAATGGGCCAAGTATCTCTTTGCCAATTTAAACTCTAAGGATAGCTCGGCCATTATCCATGGTCATTCTCCTGTCCCCATCCCAGAGATTGACCAACGTGTAGCCAGGGGCCATTACCGTTTGTATTATACCACGGAATCCAATGAGAACGGATATGATCCCGGCACTTCAATCAAGAGCTACCATTATCAAGCCCAGTTCCCGATCTCCAACAAAGGTCTCATTGCCGGATTTCTGATGCTGTGGCTGAAGAGATGTGTCGTGCCGTCGTTGCCCAAAGAAGCAATTGCAGTGACCGTGGTATATCCAGCGGTTCTTCTCGCAAATGGCCGACCCCTTGGACTTCTTCCCGCCATGGTATGCAATTTACAGTATGGACTGAGGGTGCTCTATCGTGATTTCCTCCCCACTATTAAGGTCAAGCGAAAAGGAAAGGGCAAGTCGAAAGAGACTGCCCAGCCGAAAACTCCAAACCCTAGGGTGGAGCTGCCCTACACCTATTTAATGGCGTGGCTCATCTTGCATTGTCCATCTTTAATGAGTGCACCAGAGCGTCGTTCGGGCGAAAAGTGCTTCTTTGTAGAGCTGTATGAACGCTCTTCATGGACGCACAATTATATGTCCCAGATTCGGAAGACTCTTCGTAGCTTTCAGAATTACGAGATCTTCCGGTGTTTTTCTGACTTTCCCGTCGGAGGATATGGATTGAGACTGAAGGACGCCATGGGAGCAGATAAGTTCACTAGTTTATCTGCAGGAGCGTTCTGGTGGCTCCTCAATATCCGACCTGGGCACCTGGTATATCGGCAGGATGTCAGGTGTCTGATTGAGCCGTACACTCCAAGTTGCTTTGCTCGCCAGTTTGGATATTCCCAACTTTATGTTGGCAATCCAAATAAAGATCTTGCCTACGAGGGGAATTTATATGAAGGCGCTCATGGCTGGTTCCATTTTGCAGCGGGTGGAACCGAGACTGAATTCTCCTTGCCCCAGAAGATGCCAGAATTGGCCACAACTCTCTGCTTCTGCAACTGGTTCAACATTGCAAATACTGATGTTTCTGGCTTCTCTCTTAATCGCAGTTGCTGCAAAGAGATTGAAGCTCTCTACATTAGCCGCCAAGGTGCTTCGAGGGTGAGAATAAAAGGGATGGAAGAATTCCTTGGCGCCGCGACTGAGTCTTCAGACGCCAGCGAGTCTGACGATGATGACGTCGGTGATGACAACAATCCTGACGTTGGAGGTGCTCCGCAACCTGTCGTTACTCAACCCTGGAGTCCATCTCTCAAACGCCGCGGTGCCTTAAAGAAAAGGCCCGGTAAGAAGCAAAAGTTGGGGCAGGAGACTTTGATAGCCCCCAAGAAGTGGCTGTCAAACTTGCTTCAGACTTGTTGGCTTCAGCTCTACCCCCAGTTTCAGCAAGGGAGGATGAACCTGCTAAAGCTCCAAGTGTCACTGAGGTTTCGGGTCCTCCTGCTGTACAACCTGTGGCACAACCTTCGGGTAGCGAGACAGGAACGCTGTTGGAAACTTCAACGGCTCCCCCTTCAAGTCTGACAACTGGACTTGTATCCCCAGGTATAGTTCTTAGCATTTTACCTTTTACCCATTATTCTTTTACTGTAACACCAGTCTTCTTGTTTCTTTAAAATGCAGGTGATCAACTCCTTTCGCCGATGCACTCGACTACCTAGATAGAGTCTGATGACAAGATGGACCATTCCGGCTCCGTTGGTGGTGTGGGTAGCTCTGCTGGTGAGTTTGCGATTGATTACTCCACGCCGACTCCTGCCTCTGTTCCTTCTTCAATTCCCCCGATTGATGAACTGGGGAGCGATGAGAGAACAGAAGTCATTATCGCAGCTGCTGCAAGAGAGACCACACCGTCTCTAAGTATGTCGTCTCCAACACCACCAGCTTGCTCCGGGGAGACTTTTCCAACGGTAGTTGGTGTTCCTTCTATTTCTCAGTCAGCGATTCTAACGTCATCTGTTGTCATGGCTGCTGAGATACCTGCAACTCCCCCGGCTTCAAGTCTTCCAGCAGGAGAGGAGGAGAATTTGAAATTCTCGTTCGAAGATGCTTCTCCCACCGGAGGGGCTTCAGGCGAAGTGATCCCATCTTCTCTTCCTGTTGGTGGGGGTACCCAAGTGATTTGTACTGACGGTACTTCGTCTGGGGTCTCCAGCTCTTCCAGATCTGCACTGGCTCTACTGGTCCCCCATATTATGAATTTAATGCAGGGATGGGCTTCTTCTTCTCAAATTCCAGCAATTACTACTCCCTTGCCTACGACACCTTCCTTGGCATTACCTGCTTTGCCTACTGACACTGCAAATCCTCTTGAAGAACTTTTCAGCTGCACTGTCGAGAATTTTATGCGTTTGTTGAGAAGATGTGTCGAGATGGTTCTTGCCGGTCACGATTTCTTCAACTTTGCACGTCCACTGTTATTCCGCTATCTAGGGAATGTTGAAGAATTCGGTGGACAAGATCGAGCAGCTCCATACCGGGCCCGCCTTGCAGCCTTAGAAGAGCAGGTAACTACACTACACACACTCCGTCAGGCGGATGTGGAGGCGATCACTGAGATAGAGCTGGCGCGGCTTCGGGCAGAATCCTTATCTCGAAGAAATACTTTAAGGCAGCAGGAGGAGAAATGGTCTCAGGAGCTGACAGAGCTCCAGGCCAGTCGGGAATCCGTTCTCGGCGACCTGCGGAGGGTAGACTTTGGAATTGGGGAAAGTCAGGCGGCCATCTCTAAAGCCCAGGAGACGATCGCCAGAGCTCGGGCCATCTTGATAGAAAATGAACTCCGATTAGGAGAGTCTGTCAAGAAGCGGGAGATGTTGCTTATCCAGCAGGAGCAGATTCAGCAGGAAGAGACGGCCAGGAATCGTGCCATAGAAGAATCTCGTCAGCAACAACTTGCAATAAGTGATGATGAGTTGCGTAGGCAAGCTCAGCAAACCGTGGAGGCTTCTCATCGTAGAAATTTGGACGAGACAATAAACAAATTGAGACTCCTAGGAGGCCAATAGTTTCATCTCTCTTTACGCTTTTATTTTCCTTATAATAAGAACTTCGTAAACAGAAGAGAGATAACCTTACGATCGTTCTTTGAAATTCTTTTTGCATCTTCACCTTTTTAATAAAGATGATTCTTTTGACTCTTTTATTTGCCGGCTTCAAAACAGATTTGCTTGCCCAACAAATAACCTGTCGTCAAAACGATTTATCTCGGTATCGTTTATGCGCAATTTTTCGAATCATACTGTCAGAGGTAAGAATTTTAACATGACAGGGTTTATGGGATTTTTAGCAAACCCCCAGCTATCAACGGATTTGATTAGCCTTTACCAACTACCGTTTGAGTTGGGCTAGCCATGTTATTCCCCTCAACATGGTGAGTTGTCGAGGATTTCGTTTGGGCTTAAATGCCAAACTTTTCCTCTCCCCTTTACCTTATCGGTGTTGGGTAAATCATACTTTTTACCCCCAGTATGAAGGGTTTGGCGAGAAACTGGTTCTCTTCCCATTGCCTAGTTGGCGCCGGGTATTTTTATACCTTTTAAGTCAGAGGCGCTTAATTGCATATGCTTAAAAGAAAGACTGGAGGCCGTTCAAACTTGAGAACTAAGCACACCAGGTTTGGGTCAGAGGCGCCAAACTGCGCATGCCCAAGAAAAGACTGATGGTGGTTCAAACTTGAGAACCAAACTGGAGGCGGTTCAAGGCTCTCTCGCGTAACTTGAACTGGGCACACCAAACACACCAGGTTTAGGTCAGAGGCGCCAAACTGCGCATGCCTAAGAAAAAGACTGGAGGTGGTTCAAACTTGAGAACCAAACACACCAGGTTTAGATCAGAGGCGTTAAACTGCGCATGCCTAAAAAAAAGACTGGAAGTGGTTCAAACTTGAGAACCAAACTCACCAGGTTTAGGTGAGAGGCGCAAAACTGCGCATGCCAAAGAAAAGACTGGAGGTGGTTCAAACTTGAGAACCAAACTCACCAGGTTTAGGTCAGAGGCGCAAAACTGCTCATGCCTAAGAAAAGACTGGAGGTGGTTCAAACTTGAGAACCGAACTCACCAGGTTTATTGGATAGAGATCACCAAAATAGAAGAAATCCAAGTGCTCATCTGCGTAACTTGGATAAATTGGAGGTTTATACTTCCAGGGATATCAAGCATAGTATTTCTTCATAAATTTGCCATTGATCGGCATCATCATCCTATCGCCGTTTTGATTCATCAAGCGATAAGCTCCACTGGAGTAGACTGTCTCTACAATGAACGGTCCTTCCCACTTGGGTTCAAATTTACCCTTTGTCTTGTGAGTTAGAACCATTGGCCTTTTAACGGCCAGAACCAAGTCTCCTTGTTTAAAGGACCTTGGTTTAACGTTTTTATTGAACGTTTGAGAAATTCGGGCTTGATACAACTCAATTTGTTGTTGAGCCCTGAGACGCTTTTCATTCAACGCCTCTAATTCTTGCAATCTTTGCTGATGGTGCTCTTCTGTCGTCATCTTTGTGGCTAAAGCCACTCTTAATGAAGGAATCTGGATTTTGAGAGGTAAGACGGCCTCGCTTCCATAGACCAAAGAGAATGGAGTAGCTTTCGTAGGGGTGCGAACAGTGGTGCGATAAGCCCACAGGCACTCTCCTAGCTTCTCATCCCAATCTCGTTTATTAGAAGAGACGAACTTCCGAAGGAGTTTAATAATCGTCTTGTTGAAGGCTTCGGCCAACCCATTAGCCGCGGGGTTATACGGCGTTGAAGCAATATCTTTGATTCTGAACTTATCGCAAAATCTGGAGAATCCCTGACTGATGAATTGCGGACCATTATCATGGATGATTCGTCGGGGGACGCCAAAGCGGTAAATGACATGATGCTTGACGAATTTGATCACATCTGTCGTCTTCACCTCTTTCATGGGCACAGTTTCGGCCCATTTTGAAAAATAATCGGTTATTGCCAGAATAAACTGATGTCATTGGGATGACGGGGGAGTTATAGGCCCCACAATATCCATTCCCCATGCCTCAAATGGCCAACTTGTGACGGTATTGTGCAAGTATTCTTGGGGTTGATGAATAAAATTAGCATGTATCTGGCATGCATGGCACCGTTTAGCGTATGCCATTGCTTCCGAGATCATGTTCGGCCAGTAGTATCCCAGCCTTCTTATACGGTCTCTAAGTTTTGGACCGGGCTGATGAGCTCCACATACTCCATCGTGTGTTTCTCTCAGTACTTCTTCTGCTTCTGCTTTTGATATACAGCGTAGCAGCAGACCATCTCTTGACTTTCTATATAAAGTCTGAATTTTATGGTCATAATAAAATCTTTGGGCCTTCCTCTTTATCGAGGTGGCTTCCTTAGGATCTTCTGGTAATATCCCATGTAAAGCATAATCCACAAATGGAAACCGCCAATCACGGGGCTCCAGGGTTAGGCCTACTTGGTACACTTCTTTATTTTGAAGAAGAGTATCTGGGTGAAGGAGCTCTCTGCTTTCAATGGTGATGCTTTTAACCTCACCTGGCGGGATTGCCAATGTTGCAGCTAATGCGGCAAGGGCATCTGCATATACATTCTCATTCCGAGGTATATGAGAGATGTAGAATTGCTCAAAATAGCCAGCTAGTTCAATGGCTAGCTGATAATAGGGGATGAGGGCTTCATGTCTGACCTCATACTCTCCCGTCATTTGATTGACGACGAGCTTAGAGTCTCCATATACCTCTAGATAGTTCACCCCCAGTTGTAAAGCCATCTTCAGGCCGATAATGAGCGCGTTATATTCCGCGATATTATTTGTGCACGGTTCTGTTAATGAGTAACAGTTAGGCAATACACGTTTATGTGGGGAGATTAGCACAATCCCCACTCCCGCAGCAGATCGTCTGGCAGCACCATCAAAGAACATTTGCCATGGTTGTTCCTTGCTAACTGTGTTAACCTCTGACATCTGTTTGGAATTAGACCCGATTGGATGGTCTGCAAGAAAATCGGCGATCGCCTGTCCCTTTGTGGCTTTTTGAGGGACGAAATGTATATCATATGGCGACAACAATAATGCCCATTTCGCCAACCGGCCATTTAAGGATTCCGGTTTTGTCATCAGAATCTTCAGGGGATTAACCCGTGATATGACATGAATCGTTTGCCCAGAAAGATAGTATCGCATTTTCTGAACAGCGAACACTAGGGCTAAACATTCCTTTTCTATCGGGGTATACCGCTGTTAGGCTCCGATCATTGTCCTGCTTAGATAATAGAGGGCATGCTCATGGCTGTGCTCATTATATTGAGCAAGTAATGCTCCTAAGGCATTATCCATGGCCCTTACATATATAAAGAAGGGCTGCCCAGGGACTGGTGCCATAAGAACGGGAGGTTTGGTGAGGTATTCTTTAAGGTCATCAAAGGCTCGTTGACATGCCTCATCCCATACAAAGAAACCCCATTCTTCATAAGTCGAGAGAACGGCTGGCATCGCCCTGATAGGTTGGAAATGAAGTGCCGAATATAGGCAAACTTCCCTTGTAACTCCCTCAATTCTTTAAGATTGTGGGGAGGCGGCATCTCACTAATTGCTTTTACCTTCTCAAGGTCGAGGAAAATTCCTTTTGAAGTTATTATAAATCCAAGGAACTTTCCACTCGATACCCCCATAAATGACTTAGTGGGATTCATCTTTAAATGATGTCTCCTCATGCGATCGAAGACCATTCTTAAGTCCTGAAGGTGGTCCTCTTTATTTTTACTTTTGACCGCCAAGTCATCCACGTAGCACTCTACTGTCTTGCACAGATGTTCTTTGAATATAGTGCTCATCGCACATTGATAAGTGGCACCGGCATTCTTCAGTCCAAATGGCATCACCGTATAGCAGTATACCCCCAGCGGTATTCTGAAAGCTGTATGCTTTTCATCATCCGGGTTCATTTTGATCTGGTTATATCCTGAGAAGCCATCCATAAAGGACATCCTCTCGTAGCCACAAGTATTGTCTATCATCACGTCGGTGATGGGAAGTGGAAACTCATCTTTGGGACATGCAGCATTGAGATCCCGAAAGTCGATGCATATCCGGATTTTGCCGTTCTTTTTACGAACTGGCACTATATTGGCAACCCAATCCGGATGCTGTTCTTCACGGATGAATCCGGATTTTATAGGTTTGTTGACCTCAACAACTATTGCCTCCATCAACTCGGGTCGAAAACGCCTCTGTTGTTGTTTAACAGGTTTGGCATCTTCTTTTATATTTAACCGGTGTGTGGCAATTTGAGGGTCAAGCCCAGGCATGTCTTCATAATTCCATGTGAACACGTCTATATACTCTTTGATAAGAGATATAAGTTCCTCCTTTTCTAATGGAGTTAGCGTGTCGCTTATGAAGATGGGTTTCGGGTTTTCTTCCGTTCCCATGTTGACCTGTATCAATTTATCTTCAGTGGGCGGATCACGCTGCTCGAAGCGGACGTCCCAGAGAGTGTCTATATGCTTAGCCCAGGAATCATCTTGGACATCGATTGGTTCCTCATCGCTTTCTAATGCGGCTGAAACCATATTGGCCGTCAAGGACTGAAACCAAGCACCGATGCTTATATCCGAATCATGGTCGGGTGAAGATGTATCTTCTTCCGCCGAAGAACTCTCTTCATCTTTTAGTGGTGATGAGGGGGGAGTAGATACATAGCCCAAACCTCTGCGAGTCTTTTGATAATAATCGGGGCTCTTTCCTCTCGGTCTGAACGAGGGTATAAGATTGCATCGCCCCTTCCCGAAGTTCAATCCCGGCTTCTGGGTAAAATTATAACCCATCTTATCCATTATCTGTCGGGATTTCTGTTCATACAGATAAAATTGTGGTGATGTTTGTTCATCACTTTCGCTGCTTTGCTTTCGCCGGGGTGATGTAATTACCTTACCGAACATAATCGGCCTTTGGGATCCTCTCCGAGGAGGCACTTCGAAGTAGTGACCTTTTTCCTCAACTATTTTAGACCGAGAAAGGAGGGATGACCTAAGTGACAAATGATATGCCGCCAGAACTTCAAGTTCGGATAGGCCATCCACTTCAGTGGAAGTATAAGAGGGTTCAGACTCAGTATCTACAGCATGCTCGTAGACTAACTTTATGTTTTCATTAATAACCCACTCACTTTCTATTACATTCACTATATTATCAAGACTCAAACTGAAATCTAAATAAGGGTTGATTTCATAATCACCCCCATCATCTTCTCCAAGAAGCTCATACTCAGTATCGGCTTCATTGCCACTATCATCGGGCTTTGGAAGTTCGTCAGGATCGTCATTGGAGGCTTCATGGGCTGGTTTATAGAGTGCAGCATCTGTGAAGTAATTCTCTAGTCCCTTAAATGGTTGCTTGTCGGCAATTAGCGTCCGGACCTCTCCTTCCTCATCGCAATATTTCATGCATTGGTGGAGGGTCGACGGGACTATCATGTGAGCATGGATCCACGGCCGCCCCAACAAAATGTTGTAGGAGGTGTCTGCATCGATGACGTAGCATGTAGCCTCTGTCCTCAAGTCCCCGATTTGACATCGGAGTCGGATTTTTCCAAGGGGTCGGCTATTGTTGGCGTTGAACCTGTATATAGTTGTGTTGGTTGGCGTCAGACGATGGAGGAAAATCCCTAACAGCTGCATCAACCTTCTGGGCACGACACTTAATGCATAACCCGGATCAATCTGAATTCGGTCCACCTTTGTGGATCCGACATATCCGATGAAATATAAAGGCCTGTTGTGCTTTATATTCCTCACCTGCATGTCTTCTGGAGAGAAGATAATCTGTGGGACCAGCCTCCTCACTTGATGACAATG
Source organism: Dracaena cambodiana (assembly GCA_036321105.1). Lineage (NCBI taxonomy): Eukaryota > Viridiplantae > Streptophyta > Magnoliopsida > Asparagales > Asparagaceae > Dracaena > Dracaena cambodiana. Next base: position 12,561,405 of record JAYEPQ010000018.1, read on the forward strand.
GGAGCAAGGGTCTTGTTCTTCATTAGCCGGCTCGACTATCTGAGTTAAGAATGACTCAGAGTCTGCCAAGGCTTCTCGTAACGCTTCACGTGTTGATTTTGATAGTCTCAACAATTTATAAAGCGTTACTCGTGCTGGGATGTTGGCCAGCTGAGTAATTATATCGAACTTGAAGGTAGACTCTTTATCTCCTTCATCTCTGACAGGTCTCCTCTGGAAACGAGGCCCTTTCTGATTTGCGGGTTTCGGAAGCTCCGCATAGATATCTTTGGGATCTACTCTAGTGTAGTCCTTAAGATATGTCTTCCCGAATCGGGTATCGGAAGGGCCTGCCCCATCTTGATGAGTGGCCATAGTTTCAAGCTCCTCTTCAGAACTTGTGAAGGTTCCTGAAGCTATATATTCTTCCTTTATATCCGCAGAGATGGCATTAACAACCCGCTTCTTCTTTTGACTTCCTGTAGTAGTCCATTGCTCATCTTCTATCAAATCGGGATGAACCCACATACTTCCCCCTTTTGGGTCGTCACAGGAACAAGTCCTTCTTGGGCTTTGTTGTGAGGGTCGAGATTCTTCGTAACCATCTTACCTTTAGAGATTGGGGTCACTCCTGTGGGAAACTCATGGGTTCCAACCACTATGGTTGCCATATTGGCAGTGACCTTCTTCTGCTCTTCCTTAAGCGTCAGAACTCCATCTTCTATTAGTGCTTGGATTATGTTCTTAAGGGGAAAACAATCCCTAGTAGGGTGCCCCACATTCCGGTGATAGAGACAATAGTTAAGATCTTTAGTTTTGCCAGCATCTTCTGGCTTCTTATTTTCCGGAAGCTTCAACATTCCTTTCTTCTGGAGCAAGTGAAAGAGGATAGGCGTTTGTTCCGCCTTGAAAGTGTAATTCCTTTCTTGCTGCGGTCTACTTTGCCTTGATCCTTGCTGACCTTGAGGCTTCGGCTCCGGCGGAGGGCTGGTTTTCTGAGGAGCAGCTTCTGACGACATCGCTGCTTTCCCTTTATTCTTATTGCTGTTGTTTTTGGTATATGACTTACTACCCCCAGCACTTCTTGTCCCACGGGACTCTTCAACTCGGCGAATCAAGTCTTCAGCTTGCTCTCCTTATTTGAGCAGGTCCCTCCACGTCTTGGACTCTACTGCCCCCATTTTGAGGAGTATATTAGTCTTAAAGTTGTGTCGACAAGTTTCGACAAAAGTTTCTTGGATCATTCCGTGTTTGCAATGCACGGACTTCTCCCGAAACCTTTCTATGAAATCTTTGACCGTTTCTTGTTCTCCTTGTCTGGTTGCAAAGAGGGAATGAACCGTAATTTCGGTATCATCCTCAAAGAAATGTGAGAGAAATAATTTCTCTACATCCAACCAGGTATTAATGGTACCTGGGGGCAACTGCATGAACCAGGTAAAGGCAGGCCCTCGCAAAGCACTTGCAAAAATCTTGGTCATAATGGGGTCATTTCCCACCAAATGTCCAGCTTGGGACAAGAAGTAGTAGATGTGCTGACTGGGAAATCCCTTCCCGTCATAGGGCTCCAACTTGAGTGGCTTATACTTTGGAGGGTAGGGCACCACATCCCATTCTGGTGGATATGGTCTAGAGACCCCTGACTCCTTCAACTCTTTTTTATGTATCAAAACTTCGAGTTGATTTTGCAATTTTTCAATCTTTTCTCCATGCGGATCATGGAAAGAAAATCTGTCCTCGTCCTCGTGCATTGAGTGGGCTTTGTCCTCCTGTTCTTCTTCATTTGAAGTCTTCTTGCCCTGTTTAGCGTTATCCTCGACAACTTTTAAAAGTAGCATCTTAAGGTCTTCAATCGTTTTCTGTTGCTCTCGAATCATTCTTTCTTGAGCTTCAAATCTCTGATTGATATCATCAGATTTATCTGCCATGTGCGATGCTGTCTTTTGTAGTCGAGATGACGCGGAGGAACGAGGTGAGGCTATGGCTGAATTATCACTGTCCTCATCATAAAAACCCCCTGCGAGCCTCTTATAATTTTGAGGCGGGACGGCTCCTAATTTTAGTCGAGTAACACGATGAGGTTCTTCATCGCTCGATTCTGAATCATCATCCGTCTCTATAATTTTCTTTCCTTTCCCCACCATGTTGGAGGTTACAGCTCTCCATTGCCTCAGGGAAGTAGTCTTTGGTTTCTTCGTAGGGTTCTTGTTCGGCTCGATTAATCGATCAAACGCAGATACCCTGCTCTTGCTGCAGCCACAGTTGTCCATTACAGCGGACACTGCGGTCATTAGTTGCTGGCAGTGACAAATAGGTTCTGCTTGAAGTTGTTCTATGCTTCTCTTCCTGGAGAGATGCTCCCTGAGATCAGTGCCTTTAGCAGTGGAGTCTGGAGGTCCAAACTCTTGAAAAGGTCTGGGAACCCATTGAAGCTTCTTTGACTGATTAACCTTGACTCTGGGGTCAGACCGATCTTCGCAGAGCTTAGGAATAGCCTCGCGTTTCACATTGCGGGCCTGAAGAATAGCTCCGCGCTTATCCACACTAGCCTCGCATCTCTCGCTGGCTTGGTGAGTCTTCAGAAGTTTAGCTTCTGGGATGATTGCCTCGCATGAAGGGAAGTTCTTGCACGCTGGCTTATCTTCGCGTTTAACGCAGATCATAGCTTCGCGCCCAGCACGATTTTTACGACTGACAACTATTTGCCAATCGTCCTCACATCTCTCGCGAGTGTCATAAGTCTTGTGTTTCTCGCAACCAGTACTGGCCTCGCGTCTCTCGCTTGGCTCAGTATCAGCCTCGCGTGGAGAATCATACGCTGGCCTTAAAGAATTTTTATACTCGCGTAACTCGCGAGTGTTGGGTATTCTGCGACTAACGTAATCCTTATTGGCTTCGCGTCTCTCGCTAGGCTCAGCAATAGCCTCGCGTGGAATATCACACGCTGGCTTTGAAGAATTTTTATACTCGCGTAACTCGCGAGTGTTGGGTATTCTGCGACTAGCGCAACCCTTACTGGCTTCGCGTCTCTCGCTAGGCTCAGCAATAGCCTCGCGTGGAAAATCACACGCTGGCTTTTCCTTGCTTTTAAGTCAAGTTGTATCTTCGCGTTTAACGCGGTAGAGTCTGGTCTTGCGGGTAGCGCGAGCCAGTTTGCGAGGGACCATAGCCTCGCGTCCTCTGGTGTTAGCTCCGCGTCCAAGGCGGGCTTTGAGGGCTCTACGCCTCGCTCTCCGATTCCTATTTCGGAGTTGGGTTCTGGTCAATCCAGACCCCATGTCTTCTTCGGCCGTCGGAAGCTCTTCCTCGGCTAGGACTTCTTGTGTGGACTCCGGCGCTATAACCGTAGTCTCCAAGGATCTCCGTCTCTTGGTGGATACCTTTCTACCCGTCACTCGGGCATTGGAGTACATACGGCGATAGTGCCGTGTCTCATCCAAATCACCTGATCCGGAGGAGAGGAACTCCTCGTACTTCTGCTGGTCGATTTCTACAACCAGCGTGTCTACTTCATATCCGATCATGTCGACGTCCGATTGTGCCACAATCTCTTCATCAGTGAAAGAGATGGCTCCCACTGTGGTCGCCAGTTTGTTCGCCGCAAAAGTTTCTTTGCTTCCTTCCATCGAATTAACTTAAATTACAATAGAAGTGAACAAGATAAAAAAAAAAAGAGAACAAACGAGAGGATCTTATATTTCAATCTCTCTCTTTTACAATAATTGTGGGATCAGTGGCGATGGGATCTATAATAGTTCCTGTTGACGATCGGTACGTCGAACTTCTTCTCTTTTGAAGAAGTCGGCTGACTGTAGACGATTTTCTTCTCTGTCTTTCTCGAACTCAAGGCTCTCTCGCGTACTTGAATTCTCCAAGACAATGGTGACCACAAAAAGGCTTCAAGGCTCTCTCGCGTACTTGATTTGCCGAAGGATCAACTCAACTGAGAAGAAGAAAGGAGATGATCTCTGATCTCTGGATTGCCGAAAGAAGAAGAAGACCAAAGCCCAAAGAAAAAGACCACTAGGGTTTCACCAGGAAGGTATTTATAGCCCCGGGAAGATTTGAGAGAGTTTCTATCTGAATAGAATTTGCTCTCATCAAGGATTCCAATCAAATATTTAATATTGATTTAAATCTCTTGATTTAGGATTCTGATTGGATTTGATTTGGTATTTGGATAAGCCCAAATCATAATCTCAATCAATTTGAGATTATGCTTATCTGCTCATGCGGAGCTTTAATCGCATCAAAACGCGGCGCTAAATAACCAGTGCGCGGAGCTAATCGGAGCTATAGAACATCTCCGCGTTTACTCAAACGCGAGGCTAAAAATAGCCAAACGCGGAGCTATGGATTAGCTCCGCGTTCTGTTGTGGAAAACTCTTTTTTTATTCAGAAATTTTCACTGTCAACAGAGGTCAACAAGCTTATAAAATGCAGATTCATCCGTGAAGAGCAACATCCTGATTGGATGGCTAACATAGTGCCGGTTCGTAAGAAGAACAGCAAAATCCGAATATGCATCGATTTTCGAGATCTGCACGCTGCATGCCCTAAGGATGAATTTCCACTCCCCATCACCGATGTGATGATTGATAATACTTGCGGTTATGAGAGGATGTCCTTTATGGATGACTTCTCAGGTTATAACCAGATTAAAATGCACCCAGATGATGAAAAGCACACGGCTTTCAGAACGCCGCTGGGGGTATATTGTTATACAGTGATGCTTTTCAGATTGAAGAACGCTGGTGCCACCTACCAACGAGCGATGAGCATCATATTCAAAGAACACCTGCGCAAAACGGTAGAGTGTTACGTGGATGACTTAGCGGTCAAAAGTAAGAGTAAAGAAGATCATCTTCATGATTTAAGAGCGGTCTTCGATCTTATGCAAAAACATCACCTGAAGATGAACCCTGCCAAGTCTTTTATGGGGGTGTGTAGCGGAAAGTTTCTTGGGTTTATAATAACCTCAAAAGAAATTTTCCTTGACCCCGAAAAAGTAAAAGCGATTAGTGAAATACCACCGCCCCGCAATCTTAAGGAATTAAGGGGGTTACAAGGAAAGTTAGCCTATATCCGGCGCTTCATCTCTAATTTATCAGGGCGATGCCAGCCATTCTCCAGACTCATGAAAAAGGGGGTTTCTTTTGTATGGGATGAGGCGTGTCAACAGGCGTTTGACGATCTCAAAGAATATCTCACTAAACCTCTTGTTCTTATGGCACCGACCCCTGGGCAGCCATTTCTTATATATGTAAGGGCCATGGATGATGCGTTAGGAGCATTACTTGCTCAGTATAATGAGCATGGCCATGAACACGCCCTCTATTACTTAAGCAGGACAATGATCGGAACCGAGCATCGGTATATCCCGATCCAAAAAGAATGTTTAGCCCTAGTGTTCGCTATTCAGAAAATGCGACACTATCTTTTAGGGCAAACGATACATGTCATCTCACGGGTTAATCTCTTAAAAATCCTGATGACAAAACCAGGATCCTTAAAAGGCCGATTGGCGAAATGTGCATTATTGCTATCGCCATATGATATACACTTTGTCCCTCAAAAAGCCATGAAGGGACAGGCGATCGCCGATTTCCTTGCAGACCATCCAATTTGGTCCAAATCCAAACAGACGTCAGAGGTCAACACAGTTAGCAAAGAACAACCATGGCAAATGTTCTTTGATAGTGCTGTCAGACGATCTGCTGCCGGAGTGGGGGTTGTGCTAATATCCCCACATAAACATATATTGCCTAACGGTTACTCATTAACAGAACCGTGCACGAATAATGTGGCGGAATACATCATTATTGGCTTAAAAATGGCTCTGCAGCTGGGGTTGAACCATCTAGAGGCATATGGAGACTCTAAGCTCATCGTCAATCAGATGACAGGTGAGTATGAAGTCAGACATGAAGCCCTCATCCCCTATCATCAGCTAGCTATTGAGTTAGCAGGATATTTTGAACAATTTTATAAATATCATATATCTCGGAATGATAACGTCTATGCAGATGCTCTTGCTGCGTTAACTGCAACATTGACAATTCCGCCAGGTGAAGCTAAAAGCATCACCATTGGTAGCAGAGAGCTCCTCTATCCAGACATGATATCCCAAACCGAAGAGGTGTGCCAGACAGGTCTAATACTGGAACCCCGAGATTGGCGATTTCCATTTGTAGATTATGCCCTACATGGGATACTACAAGAAGATCCAAAGGAAGCCACCTCGATAAGGAGGAAGGCCCCGAGATTTTATTATGACCATAAGCTACAGACTTTATATAGAAAGTCAAGAGATGGTCTACTATTACGCTGCATATCAAAAGCAGAAGCAGATAAAGTGCTGAGGAAAACACATGATGGAGTATGTGGAGCTCATCAGCCCGGTCCAAAACTCGGAGATCGCATAAGAAGACTGGAATATTACTGGCTAAATATGATTACTGAGGCAATGGCATACGCTAAACGGTGCCATGCATGCCAAGTGCATCCAATTTTATTCATCAACCCCCAGAATACTTGCACAATACCGTTGCTAATTGGCCATTTGAAGCATGGGGAATGGATATTATGGGGCCAATAACTCCCCCGTCATCCAGATGACATCGGTTTATTCTTGCAATAACTGATTATTTTTCAAGATGGGCCGAAGCCGTACCCATGGGAGAAGTAAAAACGACAGATGTGATTAAGTTCATTAAGCATCATGTCATTTAGCGCTTTGGCGTCCCCCGAAGGATCATTCATGATAATGGACCACAATTCATCAGCCAGGGATTCTCAAGATTCTGCGATAAATTCAGAATCAAAGATATTGCTTCAACACCATATAACCCCGTGGCTAATGGGTTAGCTGAAGTTTTCAATAAGACAATCATTAAACTCCTTCGAAAGTTTGTCTCTTCTAACAAAAGGGACTGGGATGAAAAGCTGGGAGAGTGTCTGTGGACTTATCGCACCACCGTTCGCACCCCGACAAAAGCTACCCCGTTCTCCTTGGTTTATGGAAGTGAGGTCGTCTTGCCTCTTGAAATCCAGATACCATCTTTGAGAGTGGCTTTAGCCACAAAGATAACGACAGAAGAGCGCTATCAACAAAAATTGCAAGAACTAGAGGCGTTAGATGAAAAACGTATCAGGGCTCAGCAACAAATTGAGTTGTATCAAGCCCGAATCTCGAAAACGTTCAATAAGAGCGTTAAACCAAGGACCTTTAAACAAGGAGACTTGGTTCTCGCTATTAAAAGGCCAGTGATTCTAACCCACAAGACTAAGGGTAAATTTGAACCCAAGTGGGAAGGACCGTTCGTTGTGGAAACAGTATACTCTAGTGAAGCCTATCGCTTAATGAATCAGAACGGTGATAGAATGATGATACCGATCAACGGCAAATTTCTGAAGAAATACTATGCCTAAACTAAACCAGAATGATGACAGAATAACTGTCACATCTGGTTCAGATCACTAGGAGTATAACCATCCACTTGTTCAAGTTACGCAGATGAGCACTTGGACTTCTTTTCTTAAAAACTAGGCATGCGCAATTAGGCGCCTCTGCCGAAATCCGATGATCCTGACCCGATCATCTTGGTGTGCCCAGTTCAAGTTACGCATAAGAGCCTTGAACCGCCTCCACTTGTTCAAGTTACGTAGATGAGCACTTGAACTTCTTTCTTACCAAGCACGCGCAATTAGGCGCCTCTACCGAAATCTGATGATCCTGACTTGGTCATCTTGGTGTGTGCAGTTCAAGTCACGCATGAGAGCCTTGAACCGCCTCCACTTGTTCAAGTTACGTAGATGATCACTTGAACTTCTTTCTTACTAGGCATGCGCAATTAGGCGCCTCTGCCAAAATCTGATAAATCCTGACCTGATCATCTTGGTGTGCCCAGTTCAAGTTACGCATGAGAGACTTAAACCGCCTCCACTTGTTCAAGTTACGCAGATGAGCACTTGAACTTCTTTCTTACTAGCATGCGCAATTAGGCGCCTCTGCCGAAATCTGATGATCCTGACCCGGTCATCTTGGTGTGCCCAGTTCAAGTTACGCATGAGAGCCTTGAACCGCCTCCACTTGTTCAAGTTACGCATGAGAGCCTTGAACCGCCTCCACTTGTTCAAGTTACGCAAATGAGCACTTGAACTTCTTTCTTGCCAGGCATGCACAATTAGGCGCCTCTGCCAAAATCTGATGAATCATGACCTGATCATCTTGGTGTGCCCAGTTCAAGTTACGCATGAGAGCCTTGAACCGCCTCCACTTGTTCAAGTTACGCAGATGAGCACTTGAACTTCTTTCTTACCAGGCATGCTAGGCGCCTCTGCCAAAATCTTATGAATCCTGACCCGATCATCTTGGTGTGCCCAGTTCAAGTTACGCATGAGAGTCTTGAACCGTCTCCACTTGTTCAAGTTACGCAGATGAGCACTTGAACTTCTTTCTTACCAGGCATGCACAATTAGGCGCCTCTGCCGAAATCTGATGATCCTGACCCGGTCATCTTGGTGTGTGCAGTTAAAGTTACGCATGAGAGTCTCGAACCGTCTCCACTTGTTCAAGTTACACAGATGAGCACTTTCTCTTCTTTCTTACCAGGCATGCGCAATTAGGCGCCTCTGCCAAAATCTGATAATCATCACTCGATTATCTTGGCATATGCAATTCAAGTTATGCATCAAAGTCTTGAATTACCTCCATAAAAACTAAGGCATGTGCAATTAAGCGCCTCTGTCTAAGTTAAATGATCCTTATCCAATCATTTCAGGTACTAACAAATCTAAGTTACGCAGATGAGTCTTAGATTGTTTTACCAAAACTATGAATCATTTATTTGTTGAGCAAGCAAAATTCTTGAAGCCAACAGATAAAGAGAAAAAGAGTTATCTTTATTTATGAAGCAAAAGGTTACAGAAGAAAAGGGAGTTATAGCTCTCCCAAAAAATTCAACCTATTCATCGACTCATCAATAACCTGACAACAAGTCTTGTCCATGGGGTGTTGAAATTCCCTGGTTCACATGCAAAAGATCTCCTCTGCAAATGTCAACTATGATCAGTTTAAAGTTCTTACTGGATCATCTACAAGAATCCTAATGAAGATGCACAAGTTGGATTCGAAATGCTACAAGCCCTTAGATGATCATCTCTATCACTTTGGAAAGCGATAGAGATTGTATCTAACAGAAATGGTCCACAAGAAAACTTAATGAGCTGCCGCAGAGTTCTTGTAACTCCTTCAAAAGTTTATCTTTTGGGGCCAGAGCTTGAAACCTGCAATTATGTTGTAAAGAATATGCTTCTGGCTTCCTTAGAGTTACTTTTGCTGACGAAGACCGGTAGAGCCACATGCACTCCTCTTCAAAAAGGATTTGGTCCAAGTATTTCGCTGCAAAAGAAGAATCAAGAGTTAGAGAAAACTCGAAAAACCTTCTAAGTATAAAAATGCGGAGCTAAAAATAACTCCGCACGCAGCTGAGGAAATAGCCTCGCGTTGAAACGCGACTGCTAGTCAAAATAGCCTCGCGATTGAAATGCAACTGCTAGTCAAAATAGCCTCGCGATTGAAACGCGACTGCTAGTCAAAATAGTCTCGTGATAAAACGCGACTACTAGTCAAAATAGCCTCACGTTGAAATGCGACTGCTAGTTAAAATAGCCGCGCGTTGAAACGCGACTGCTAATCAAAATAGCCCCGTGTTTCAAACGCGAGGATGACGCGATAACTTCGCGTAGGAAGAAGACCAGAGTTCTTCTCTGTCTTCTCCTTTCTTCCCAAGTCTTATGGCCGGAGAATGGCGATCTCGCCGATTCAAAAATGGTTGGTCGGTTAAATCGAGGCAAAATACTCCAAAATTGATCTAAGGAGTCTAAAAGTTGAGAATTTCTACCTCCAATTGGTGCAATATGGACTGGTTCGCCATTGTGACCACTGCCTCGGCTGCCGCTGCCGCTACTAGTGCTGGTTGCCGATGGTGAGGAGGCGTGCGATGCCGTACTCTTATTAGATGATATCCTAATGATGAAAAATCTTTTGAGAGTCGAAGAAAGTTCGGTTGAAGATCATCCCTTCAAACTGATTTTCCTGAGTCGCCTGAGCTCTATGCTCTTGAAATTCTTCGGATGAAATGAAGAAGAAGAGCTTGAGGCTCTATTTAAAATGATCCGCCTCTTGGTATTCGGCGCGAAAGACAAAGCAGAAGTAATTACTAAGCTATTAACTGAGTAATTACTGAGCAATTAATGAGCAGTTACTCACTAAAACGCGAAGCTATTTAGCTCTGCGCAAGTGAACAAAACGTGAGATAAACTTGGTATTTTAACTCCGTGTTTAAAGATTCAAAGTATTTCAAAATTTGTTAAGTTCTAAGCCATTTTGAAAACTTTGGAGGGGGTTCTGTTGGCAGTGAAAATTTCTAAGTAAATAGAGTTTTCCACAACTGAACGTGGAGCTAACTCCGCAACCGCGCGTTTGGCTATATTAGCCTCGCGTTTGAACAAAACGTGGAGATGTTTATTAGCTCCGCGTTAGTTTCGCATTCTGGTTCAATAGCTCCGCGTTTTGACGAGATTATCTCCGTGTGAGCTGATAACCAGAATCTCAAATTGATTAAGATTATGATTTGGGCTTATCCAAATACCCAAATTATGTCCATCGGAACTATAAATCAAGAGATTTAAATCAAGACTAAGATATTTAATTGGAATCCTTGATGAGAGCAAATTCTATTTAGATAGAAACTCTCAAATCATCCTAAGGCTATAATACCCTCTTGGGGAAGCCCTAGGGGTCTTTTTTCAGTTTTCGTTTCTTCTTTTCGGCATCTTGGAGAATTCATGTTACGCATAGAGCCTTGAATTCGTAAAAGACCAGAGAAGATCGTCTGCAGTCGGCCGTCATCTTCAAGAGAGAAGATCTCGATGTCATATCGTCCAAAGAAGCTGCTTGACAGATCCTATCGCCACAGATCCCACAAATCATTGTAAAAGAGAGCGATTGAGATATAAAATCCTCTCGTTTGTTCTTTCTTTCTCTTGTTCTCTTCTGTTGTAATTCGAGTTTATTCAATGGAAGGAAGGCGAGGAAATTCCGCTGCAAACAGTTGTCAATGGGCGAAGTCCCGTATGAAGAGTATATCCCCACCACCGAAGAGCTGAATATGCTGAAGGTGAGGGACGAGCGCATCTACACCACTTACTGGGAGATGATGTGTCATTACCGCATTTGTGCCGATATGGCAGGTGTGCGTAATCAGGGTATTGGTCATAAGAAATGGGCCGATTACCTTTTTACCAACTTAAACTCCAAAGATAGTTTGGCAATAGTTCATGGCTATGCCCCTGTTGATGTCAACGAGATCGATCGTCGTATTGCTAAGACTCGTGTTATATTTTATACAGTTGAATCCAACGAAGGCGGATTCAACCTTGGCACTGTCTTCAAGAGTTTCCACTACCAAGCTCAGTTCCCAATATCCAACAGAGGTCTCATTGCTAGGTTCTTGATGCTATGGTTAAAGAGATGCGTCGTGCCGTCTTTGCCGAAGGAGGCAATTGCAATGAACGTGGTATATCCGCAGTTCTTCTTGCATACGGCCGACCCTTCGGACTCCTTCCCGCGATGGTGTGCAACCTACAGAGGGGACTACGAGCGCTTTGTAATGGTTTTATTTCTGCCGACAAGGAAAAAGGGCAAGGAAAAGGCAAGTCAAAGGAGACTGCCAAGGCGAAGGCTCCAAACCCCAGGATGGAGATGCCTTACACTTATCTGATGGCGTGGCTCGTCATGCACTGTCCCTCTTTAATGAGTGCGGCCGAACACCCCTCTGCTGACAAGCCTTTTCTTGTGGAGCTATATGAACGCTCTATATGGAAAAGTCATTATATGTCGCAAATCCGGAAGACGCTCCACCATCATCAAAATTACGAGATCTTCCGATGTTTCCCAGATTTTCCTAGTGGGGAATACGGGTCGAAGTTCAAGGATATTTTGGGAGCGGACAATTTTACCGTCTTATCTTCAGGAGCGTTCTGGTGGCTCCTTAATATCCGACCCGGGCACTTGGTGTATCGTCAAGACACCAAGTGTCATATTGAACCGTACACCCCGAGCCGCTTCGCTCGCCAGTTTGGATGTTTCCAACTTTATGTGGGTAACCCGAACAAGAATCTGGCTTATGAAGGGAATTTGTATGAAGCCGCCCGTGGCTGGTTCCACTTTGTAGCTGGTGGAACTGGAGCTGAATTCGTCCTGTCTCAGAAGTCGCCAGAGTTAGCCATGACTCTTAGCTTCTGCACGTGGTATAGTGTCGCAAATGCTGACGTGCCTAACTTTTCCATCAACCGGAGTTGTTGTAAGAAAATAGAGGCCTTTTATTTCAGCCGCAAGGGGGCTAAAAGAATAAGGGTGAAAGGAATGGACAAATTTTTTGGCGCAGCAGTCGATCCATCAGATGTTGACGACTCTGATGATGATGACAATGATGGTGATGAGGATGACGCTGATGCTGGCGGTGCTCCTCAAGACTTGGTTCCCCATCCCGAGAGTCCGACCGTAAAACGCCGCGGGGCCCCGAAAGAGGGGCATGTCCAGAAGAAGAAGAAATTGGCCCCGGGGTCATTAGTAGTCCCTCAAGAGGCGGCGGTCAAATTTGCTTCGGACTTGCTGGCTTCGACCCTGCCAACAACTTCACGAGAGGAGAGCAGACCTGTTGAAGTCTCGAGTGATACTGAGGTCCCGACTCCGCTAACCGCAAAATCTGTCGAGCACACTGCAACGCAACCTCTGGGTAGCGAAACGGGTGTACTTCTGGAAATAGCAACAGCTCCTCCTTCAAGTCCAACCACTGGACTTGTGTCTTCTGGTATGGTCCTCTCAGGTTTTATATTTTTATCTTCTGTTTCTATATCTCGTGTAACACTTTTTGCTTGCTTCTCTGAGATGTAGGTAGTCAACCTCATTCGCCGATGCATTCGACTACCAGGGGGAGTCTGAGGATTTGGTGGATTACTCGGGCACCACTGGTTCGGTGGGAGGACTTGGCAATTCTGCGAACGAGTTTGACGCAGAGTATTTCACGTCGGCCCCAAGATTGGTTCCTTCATCGATTCCTCCCATTAATGAATTAGGAAGTAATGATAGAACAGAGGTTGTCATTATGGCCGCAGCAAGAGAGGCTACCCCATCTCCAAGTCTATCTTCTCCAACACCCGGGGTCTGTTCCGAAGAAACCTTTCCGGTGGTTGTTGGTGTGCCCTCTGTTCCTCAGCCAGCAGTATTAACGCCATCCACCATTATGGTTATTGAGACGTTGGTGACTCCTCCAGCCCCAAGTCCTCCGCCAGTGGGAGATGAAGAAAATTTGAAGTTCTCATTCGAAGCCACTTCTGTCATGGGGGGAGCTTCGGGTGAAAACACTCCATCGTCTACTCCTGCTGATGGTGCTAATCGAATGATCTGTACTAGTGATACTCCTCCTCGGGTTTCTAGTTCTGCCAAGTCCATATTGGCTTTGCTGGCCCCTCATGTCATGAATCTGGTATAGGAGCGGGCTTTTTCTTCCTCGACCCTAACGGACGCTACTCCTCCCCCAGCGACATCTTCCTTAGCGCTGCCTGCTTTAAACACAGACACTGTGGACCTCTCGAAGAATTCTTCAACCACAGTGTAAATGACTTTTTGCGGCTACTAAGGAGGTGTATCGGAATGATTCTGGATGGAAGAGATTTCTTTAATCTTGGACGTCCAATGTTGTCCAGCTATCTGGATAATATTGAAAGGATTGGGGGACGTGATCGAGCAGCTCCCTACCGGGCCCGCCTTGAAGTTCTAGAAGATCAGGTGAATACGCAAAACACAGTTCGCCAAGCAGATGTGGAAGCGATCACTGAGATCGAATCGGCGCGTCTTCGGGCAGAGTTGGTGGCTCGTCAAGAGGAACTGAGGCGCCAAGAGGAAGTCTGGTCTCGCGAGTTGGCAGAACTACGAGCTAGCCAGGAATCGATCCACAGGGGATTAGAGATAGTGGACTTCGAGATTGAGGGGAGTCAGGCCGCCATCCTTAGAGCTAGAGAGACTATTGCTAAGGCTCGAGCTATTCTGGAAACCAGAGAGTCTCAGTTAGGGGAATCTGTTAAGAAACGGGAAGAGCTGATTCTCCAACGAGGACAGCTCGAACAAGAAGGCATAATGAGGAGCCGTGCTATTGAAGAATCTCGTCAGCGGTTGACCCAGTAACTGGCAATAAACGACGATGATTTACGCCGGCAGGCCCAACACTCCGTGGAGGAAACTCGTCGTCGAGTGATTGACGAGACGACAAATAAATTGAGGCTTCTAAGAGATCCATAACTTCTTTGTTTCTATTCTTTTATTCTTTTTTGTAATAAGAACTTGTAACAGAAGAGAGAACTTTACTGTTTCTTTGTGACTTCATTCTCTTTCGAATAAAGGTAATCTTTTGATTCTTTTACCTGTTGGCTACAAAATTTGTTTGCACAACAGATAACTTGTCATCAAAATGATTTAGTTGTTTAGGTAAAACAGTTTAAGGCTCATCTGCGTAACTTAGACTGTTAATACCGAGGTGATCGGGTCAGGATCACCAGATTTCGGCAGAGGCGCCTAATTGCGCATGCCTAGAGTTCGATTGGAGGCGGTTCAAGGCTCTCATGTATAACTTGAACTGCACATACCAAGATGATCAGGTCAGGATCATCAGACTTCGGCAGAGGCGCCTAATTGCGCATGCCTAGTTTTAAGCAAGAAGTTCAAGTGCTCATCTGCGTGACTTGAACAAGTGGAGGTGGTTCAAGCCTCTCATGCGTAACTTGAACTGTACATACCAAGATGATCGGGTCAGGATCACCAGATTTTGGAAGAGGCACCTAATTGCGCATGCCTAGTGTTTGATTGGAGGCGGTTCAAGGCTCTCATGCGTAACTTGAACTGCACATACCAAGATGATCGGGTCAGGATCACCAGATTTCAGCAAAGGCGCCTAATTGCGCATGCCTAGTTTTAAGCAAAAAGTTCAAGTGCTCATCTGCATAACTTGAACAAGTGGAGGCGGTTCAAGGCTCTCATGCGTAACTTGAACTGCACATACCAAGATGATCGGGTCAGGATCACCAGATTTCGGCAGAGGCGCCTAATTGCGCATGCCTAGTGTTTAATTGGAGGCGGTTCAAGGCTCTCATGCGTAACTTGAACTGCACATACCAAGATGATAGGGTCAGGATCATCAGATTTTGGCAGAGGCGTCTAATTGTGTATGCCTAGTTTTAAGCAAGAAGTTCAAGTGCTCATCTGCGTGACTTGAACAAGTGGAGGCGGTTCAAGACTCTCATGCATAATTTGAACTGCACATACCAAGATGATCGGGTCAGGATCACCAGATTTCGACAGAGGCACCTAATTGCCGTTGATCGGCATCATCATTCTATCGCCGTTCTGATTCATTAAGCGATAGGCTCCACTAGAGTATACCGTCTCCACAACAAACGGTCCTTCTCACTTGGGTTCAAATTTACCCTTAGTTTTGTGGGTTAGAATCATTGGCCTTTTAATAGCCAGGACCAAGTCTCCTTGTTTAAAGATCCTTGGTTTAACGTTCTTATTGAACATTTGCGAGATTCAGGCTTGATACAACTCAATTTGTTGCTGAGCCCTGAGACGTTTTTTATCTAACGCCTCTAGTTCTTGCAATCTTTGTTGATGGCGCTCCTCTGTTGTCATCTTTGTTGCTAAGGCCACTCTTAATTATGGCATATGGATTTCAAGAGGCAAGACGGCCTCACTTCCGTAAACCAAAGAGAACGGGGTAGCTTTTGTTGGAGTGCGAATGGTGGTGCGATAAGCCCACAAACACTCTCCCAGCTTTTCATCTCAGTCCCTTTTGTTGAAAGAGACAAACTTCCGAAGGAGTTAATGATTGTCTTGTTGAAAATTTCGGCTAACCCATTTGCCGCGGGGTTATATGGCGTTGAAGCAATATTTTTGATTCTGAACTTATCATAGAATCTTGAGAATCCCTGGCAGATGAATTGCGGTCTATTATCATGAATGATCCTTCGAGGGACGCCAAAACGGTAAATAACATGATACTTGATGAACTTAATTACATCTGTCGTTTTCACCTCTCTCATGGGCACGGCTCGGTCCATCTTGAAAAATAATCGGTTATTGCAAGAATAAACCGATGTCCTCTGGATGACGGGGGAGTTATTGGCCCCACAATATCCATTCCCCATGCCTCATATGGCCAACTACAGTATTGTGCAAGTATTCTGGAGGTTGATGAATAAAATTGGCATGTACTTGGCATGCATGGTACCGTTTAGCGTATGCCATTGCTTCTGTAATCATCTTCGGCCAGTAGTATCCCAGCCTTCCTACGCGGTCTCCGAGTTTTGGACCGGGCTGATGAGCTCCACACACTCCATCATGTGTTTCCTTCAGTACTTTATCTGCTTCTGCTTTTGATATGCAGCGTGGTAGCAGACCATCATTTGACTTTTTGTATAAAATTTAAAGTGTACGATCAAAGTAGAATCTCGGGGCCTTCCTCTTTATCGAGGCGGCTTCCTTTGAATCCTCTGATAGTATCCCATATAGGGCGTAATCTATAAATAAAAATCGCCAATCTCGGGGTTCCAGTATTAAACCTGTCTGGCACACCTCTTTGGTTTGGGATACCGTATCTGGGTGGAGGAGTTCTCTGCTACCAATAGTGATGCTTTTAGCTTCACCCGGCGGGATCGCCAATGTTGCAGCTAACGCAGCAAGAGTATCTGCATAGACGTTCTCATTCCGAGATATATGATAGATATAAAACTGTTCAAAATATCCTGCTAGCTCAATGGCTAGCTGATGATAGGGGATGAGGGCTTCATGTCTGACTCCATACTCACCCGTCATCTGATTGACGATGAGCTTAGAGTCTCCATATGCCTCTATATAGTTCACCCCCAGTTGCAAAGCCATTTTTAAGCCGATAATGAGTGCGTTGTATTCCGCCACATTATTCGTGCACGGTTCTGTTAATGAGTAACCGTTAGGCAATATATATTTATGTGAGGATATTAGCACAACCTCCACTCCAGCAGCAGATCGTCTGGCAGCACCATCAAAGAACATTTGCCATCGTTGTTCTTTGCTAACTATGTTGACCTCTGACGTCTGTTTGGAATTAGACCAGATTGGATGATCTGCTAGGAAATCGGCGATCGCCTGTCCCTTCATGGCTTTTTGAGGGACGAAGTGTATATCATATGGTGATAGCAATAATGCCCATTTTGTCAATCGGCCGTTTAAGGATCCTGATTTTGTCATCAGAATTTTCAAAGGATTTACCCGTGAGATGACACGTATCGTTTGCCCTGAAAGATAGTGTCGTATTTTCTGAACAGCGAACACTAGGGCTAAACATTCTTTTTCGATCAGGGTATACCGACGCTCGGCTCCGATCATTGTCCTGCTTAAGTAATAAAGAGCATGTTCATGGCCATGCTCATTATATTGAGCAAGTAACGCTCCTAAAGCATCATCCATGGCCCTTACATATATAAGGAATGGCTGTCCAGGGGCCGATGCCATAAGAACAGGAGGTTTAGTGAGATATTCTTTGAGATCGTCAAATACCTGTTGACATGCCTCATCCCATATGAAAGAAACTCCCTTTTTCATGAGTCTGAAGAACGGCTGGCATCGTCCAGATAGGTTAGAAATAAAGTGCCGGATATAGGCAAGCTTTCCTTGTAACCCCCTTAACTCTTTAAGATTGCAGGGGGGCGGTATCTCGCTGATTGCTTTTACTTTCTCAGGATCAAGGAAAATTTCTTTTGAAGTGATTATAAACCCAAGGAACTTTCCGCTACGCACCCCCATGAAAGACTTGGCAGGGTTCATTTTCAAGTGATGTTTTCGCATAAGATCGAAGACCGTTCTTAAATCATGAAGATGATCTTCTTTGTTCTTGCTTTTGACCGCTAAGTCATCCACATAACACTCTACCGTTTTGCGCAGGTGTTCTTTGAATATGACGCTCATCGCTCGTTGGTAGGTGGCACCGGTGTTCTTTAATCTGAAAGGCATCACCGTATAACAGTATACTCCCAGTGGCGTTCTGAAAGCAGTGTGCTTTTCATCATATGGGTGCATTTTAATCTGGTTATAGCCTGAGAAGCCATCCATAAAGGACATCCTCTCATAACCGCAAGTATTATCAATCATCACATCGGTGATGGGGAGTGGAAATTCATCCTTAGGACATGCAGCGTTCAGATCTCGAAAATCGATTCATATCCGAATTTTGTCGTTCTTCTTACGAACCGGCACTATGTTAGCAACCCAATCAGGATGTGGCTCTTCACGGATGTATCCGGATTTTATAAGCTTGTTGACCTCGGCAACTATTGCCTCCATCAATTCTGGTCGAAAGCGCTATTGCTGTTGTTTAACTGGTTTGGCATCTTCTTTAATATTTAACCGGTGTGTGGCAATTTGAGGGTCAAGTCTGGGCATGTCTTCGTAGCTCCATGCGAACAAGTCTATATACTCTTTGATAAGAGATATAAGTTTCTCCTTTTCCAAGAGAGTTAGCGTGTCGCTTACGAAGATGGGCTTCAGATTTTCGTCCGTTCCCATGTTGACTTGTACTAGCTTATCTTCTGTGGGCGGGTCACGCTGTTCAAAGCGGACATCTCAGAGAGTGTCCATATGCTTAGCCCAGGAATCATCTTGAACATCAATTGGTTTCTTGTCGCTTTCTGGTGCGGCTGAAACCATATTGGCTGTCAAAAATTGAAACCAAGCGCCAGTACTTAGATCCGAGTCCTGATCAATCGGGTTTAAATCCTCATCGGACAAAGATCTTTCCTCATATTGGCATGGTGGTGAGGGAGGAGTGGATACATAGCCCAACCCCCTGCGAGTCTTTTGATAATAGTCTAGGCTATTTCCTCTCGGTCTAAATGAGGGTATGAGATTCCGTCGCCCTTTTTCAAAGTTTAACCCCGGTTTCTAGGTGAAATTATAACCCATCTTCTCCATCATTTGCCGGGATTTCTATTCATATAAGTGAAATTGAGGTGATGCTTGTTCATCACTTTCACTGCTTTGTTTTTGTCGAGGTGACGTAATTACTTTGCCGAACATAATCGGCTTTTGGGACCCCTGTCGAGGAGGCACCTCAAAGAAGTGACCTTGTCCCTTAGTTATTTTTAACTGAGAGAGGAGGGATGACCTGAGGGGCAAATGGTATGCCGCCAGAACTTCAAGTTATAGACCATCCACTTCGGTGGAAGTACAAGAAGGTTCAGATTCAGTAGCTACAGCAGGCTCGTAGACTAACTTTATGTTTTCATTGATAACCCACTCATCCTTTATTACATCAGCTACATTATTATCAAAATTCAAATTAAAATATATGTGAGGATTGATTTCATAATCACCCCCATCGTTCTCTTCGGGAGGCTCGTACTCCGTATTCGCCTCGTTGCCGCTCTCGTCAAACTTTTGAGTTTTGTTGAAGTTGTTGTCGGAGACTTCATGGGCTGGCTTGTAGAGTAAAGCATCCGTAAAGTAGTTCTCCAGACCTTTAAATAGTTGCCTATCTGCAACTAGTGTCTGGACTTCTCCTTATTTATCATAGTATTTCATACACTGGTGGAGAGTCGACGGGACTATCATATAAGCGTGGATCCAAGGCCGTCCCAGTAAGATGTTATAGGAAGTGTCTGCGTCGATGACGTAGCATGTGACCTCCGTCCTCAAATTCCCGATTTGACACCGGAGTCGGATCTTTCCAAGGGGACAGCTATCATTGGAATTGAACCCATATATTGTAGTATTGGTTGGCGTCAGGCGATGGGGAGAAATTCCCAATAGCTGCATCAACTTTCTGGGAATGACGCTTAGTGCAGACCCTGCATCAATCTGGATGCGATCCACTTTCGTGGATCCGACATACCCGGTGAAATATAAAGGTCTGTTGTTCTTTATATTTTTTACCTGCATGTCTTCCGGAGAGAAGATAATTTGTGGGATCTGCCTCCTCACTTGATAACAGCGGGGGCAAGAGTCTTGTTCTTTATCGGCTGGCTCGACAATCTGAGATAGGAATGACTCTGAGTCTGCCAAGGCTTCTCTCAATGCCTCGCGAGTTGATTTCGATAATCGTAACAACTCGTACAGCATGACTCGAGCTGGAATATTTGCCAGCTGAGATATTATATCAAATTTGAAGGTAGCGTCTTTGACTCCTTCATCTTTTCCAAGATTTTTCTGGAAGCGAAGTCCTTTCTGTTTTGCAGGTTCTGCGAGCTCCGCATATATATATATATATATTTCGAGTCTACTCTGGTGTAGTCCTTGAGATATGTTTTTCCGGATCTAGTGCCGGAAGGGCCTGCCCCATCCTGATGAGTGGTCATAGCTTCAAGCTCCTCTTCAGAGTCCGTAAATGCCCCAGCAATTATGTATTCATCTTTTATCTTCGCAGAAATAGTATTGCTGGTCCGCTTTATCTTTTGACCCCCTGCAGAAGTCCACTATTCATCCTGTAGTAAATCAGGATGGACCCACATGATTTTTCCTTTTTGAGTTGTTATGGGGATAAGTCCTTCTTGAGCTTTTTTATGCGGGTCATGGTTTTTCGTAACCAGCTTCCCCTTTGGAATTGGGGTCACCCCTGCAGGAAACTCATGGGTTCCAACCACTATGGTTGCCATATTGGCAGTGACCTTCTTTTGTTCCTCTTTAAGTGTCAGAACTCCAGCTTCTATCAGTGCTTAGATTCTGTTCTTTAGAGGGTAACAATCCCTAGTAGGGTGCCCAATATTCCGGTGGTAGAGACAATAGTTGGGGTCGTTGGTCTTACCAGCGTCCTCCGATTCTCTATTCTCCGAAAGTTTCAACATTTTCTTCCTCAGGAGCAGGTGGAAGAGTGTAGGCGTTTGCTCTGCTTTGAAGGTATAGGTCCTCTCTTGCTGAAGCCTATTTTGTCTCGTGCCCTTCTGATTTTGGGGCTTCGAGTTTGGAGGATTTGTCTTTTGTGGAGCGACTTCTGATGCCATCACCGCTTTTCCCTTATTTTAATTATTATTATTTTGGGTGTACGGCCTATTATTCCCAGAGTTTCTTGACCCACGAGACTCTTCAACTCGACGGATCAAGTCCTCGGCTTGCTCTCCTTGCTTGAGCAAATCTCTCCATGTCTTAGACTCTATGGCCCTCATTTTTAAGAGCACGTTAGTCTTAAGATTATGCCGACATGTCTCCATTAGAGTTTCCTGGACCATTCTGTGTTTACAATGCACGGACTTCTCCCGGAACCTTTCTATGAAGTCTTTTACTATTTCTTATTCCCCTTGTTTAGTTGCAAGGAGGGAATGAACTGTAATTTCGGTATCATCCTCAAAGAAACGTGCGAGAAATAGTCTCTCAACATCAAACCAGGTATTAATAGTACCTAGGGGCAGCTGCATAGACCAAGTAAAGGCAGGCCCTCGCAAACTACTTACGAATACCTTGGTCATAACCGGGTCATTGCCCATCAAATGTCATGCTTGGGACAACAAGTAATAAATGTGTTGATTGGGAGATCCTTTCCCGTCATATGGCTCTAATTTGAGCAACTTGTATTTCTCCGGGTATGGTGCCAAATCCCATTCAGGTGGATATGGTCTTGATACCCCTGATTCTTTCAACTCCTTTTTGTGCATTAGTGCTTCAAGTTGATTTTGTAACTTCTCTATTTTCTCTCCATGTGGATCATGAAAAGAATACATATTCTCGTCCTCATGCGTCGAATGGGCTTTCTCTTCTTTGTCTTATTCGTTCATTTTATTGAACGGAGTTTCTTTTCCCTTTTTAACGTTATCCTCGACGGTTTTTTGGGTATTCTCGACCACTTTTGAGAGCATCATTTTAAGATCTTCAATTGTCTTTTGTTACTCCCGAATCATCTTCTCTTGGGCTTCAAGTCTCTGGTCGATGTCGTCAGATTTATCCGCAATATGTGATGCTGAATTTTGTAACCGAGATGATGCAGAGGAACGAGGTGAAGCTATAGCCGAGTTATCGATGTCGTCGTCATAAGAACCTTTTACAAGTTTCTTATAGTTTCGAGGCGGGACAGCTCCTGATTTTAGTCGGGTGAAGTGATGAGGTTCTTCATCACTTGACTCAGAGTTATCATCTCTTTCAATGACTTTCTTACCCTTGCCGACCATGTTGGAAGTTATAATTCTCCATTCTGCTCGGGGAGTAGCCTTTGTTTTCTTAGCAGGGATTTTGTCCGACTTGGTTAATCGGTCGAACACCGATACCCTGTTATTGTTGCAGCAACAATTATCTATTACAGCAGATACCGCCGTCATGAGTTGCTGGCAATGACAGACAGGTTCGACTTGCACTTGTTCTATACCTCTCTTCTTGGTTAGATACTCCCTGAGGTCAGTGACTTTAGTCATGGAATCGTGGGACCCATTCAACTGTTTAGAGGGACCAGGCGTCTGTTGAAGTTTCTTGGAATTACTGGAGTTCAGTTTTGGTCCATTGATGCGACGATCAGCCCTGATTTTGTATTCGGGTTGATCTACGCGGAGCTGAGAAATAGCTTCGAGTTTTGGAGCACGGAGCTGAGAAATAACTCCGCGTTTTGTGTCGTGGGCCTGAAGAATAGCTCCGCGTTTTGCTACGTTAGCCTTGCGTTTTACGCTGGCTTGGCGTTTCTTCGGAAGTTTATCTTCTGGAATCTTAGCCCCGCGTGGAAGAAAATTCCTGCACGATGGCTTTTCTTTGCGATCAACGCAAGTTGTAACTTCGCGTTTAACGTGATAATGACTGATCTCGCGATTAGCGAGAGTCAGTTTGCGAGAGACCATAGCCTCGCATTCTATGAAATTAGCCTCGCGTTCAATGCGGGCTTTGAGAGCTTTTCGCCTTGCTCTCCGATTTCTATTTCGGAGTTAGGTTCTGGTCAATCCAGTTCCCAGGCCTTCTTCGGCAGTAGAGAGGCCATGCTCTGCTAGGATTTTCTGTCCAAACACCGGCTCTATGGCCGCGGTCTCTAAGGATCCCCATTTATCGGTGGAGACCTTTTCACCCGTTCCTCGGGTATTGGAGTGCACGCGACGATAGTGTCATGTTTCGTTCAGGTTACCTGATTCAGAGGAGAGGTACTCATCGTACTTCTGCTGGTCGATTTCAACGACGAGCATATCTACGTCGGATCTGATCCTATCGACGTCAGATTGCACCACAATCTCTTCTCTAGTGAAAGAGACGTCTCCCACTGTGGTCGCCAGTTTGTTCGCAGCAGAAATTCGTTGCCTTCCTTCCATTGAAATAACTTGATTTACAACGAAAGAGAACAAACAAGAGGATTTATAATCATCGCTCTCTTTTACAATATGATGTGGGATCTGTGTGGCGATGGGATCTGTCAAGTAGTTCTTTTGGACGATCTGACGTCGAACTCTTCTCTTGAAGATGGCGGCCGACTATAGATGATCTTCTCTGGTCTTGATTCGTTCAACGCTCTATGCGTAACTCAAATTTCTCCAAAACTCCATAAAAAGACCTCAGATACCGAAAAGAAGACCCCTAAGACTTTCCCAAGAGGGTATTTATAGCCTTAGGATCATATGAGAGTTTCTATCTAAATAGAATTTGTACTCATCAAAGATTCCAATCAAATATCTTAGTTTTGATTTAAATCTCTTGATTTAGAGTTCTGATCGGACTTAATTTGGGTATTTGGATAAACCCAAATTATAATCTCAATCAATTTGAGATTCTGGTTATCTGCTCACGCGGAGTTAATCTCGTCAAAACGCTGAGCTAAAGAAACAGAACGCGGAGTTATTGATTAGCTCCGCGTTTTTCTCAAACGCGACGCTAATATAGCCAAACGCAGAGCTACTGAGTTAGCTCCGCATTCTGTTGTGGAAAACTCTATTTACTTAGAAATTTTCACTGCCAACAGCCAGCTTTTCATTTTTCTCCAACACTTTCCACTTCACTATTAGTTTATTATTTCTATAAGTGGAATTAGTTGGTAGGGGCAGCCTAACATGAGGTGGCGAATACTAGTAATTTGGAGCCTGAGGTGGAGAGCAATCAACATGTGGGGCATGAGATGACTTTTAAGATACATGCTTGTATATTTCCATTTGTCTCACTTTCTTTTAGTTCTTTCCCATTTTCATCTCAAATCAACTTTTCTTTCTTCAGTCCTTGACCAGAGAAGGCCAGGCTCTAGCAGATCAGCTAGTTTTCATTCAACCAAGACAGTAGAATTCCATCTCATAGTCATTTTATCATTTTATACTTATTTCTACCATAGTCTAGGCAACAGCTATAACTTTTAATCTTAAATTTCGATTGTTTCATAATTTATAAGGAAGAATATTTTGAGCTCTACAACTCTCTTTTATATTTATATTCTGATTACTAATTCTAACAATAACTATTTCGAAATTAGCTTTGACTATGTGGTTTTACTTGTCCTCTGTAAATTTCACAACAGTCCCATTGAGCTGATTCTTAATTTATTATAAAGTTTTTTCTCGATTCATTATAAATTTCACAACAGTCCCATTGAGCTGATTCTTGATTAATTATAAAGTTTTTTTTTTCTAAACTCTACGATCTTTCTTGATATTTTTAGTTTTGATTCTCACAGTATTTATTTTGAGATTAGACTTAAAGTTATTTTTGTGCATATATTATCCAAAGAATCCTTTGCTTTTATTTTGTTCCACCTTACTATGCCTTATTGTACCAAGTCTTTTTATTATGTTATTCATGTTTTAATTGCGTTTATTTTGTGATTGTACTTTGTAGTTTTATAAATACCGATTCCATGTGATAAGTCCATGCAAGCTATGCTTGTAATAATATCATGCTCATATATCACAAGAGTTTATATTTGGCAATGCATTTATATGTTCCTTGCTGTATAACACTATCTTTGACATATCGGATTCACACTTTGAAGCATTTGATATTTTTACCGATCGCAAAGTCCTTGATAAAGTTCATTATGCTTGTCATAATATCTATGCTTATATAACACATAAAATCATGATAGACGGAATACTTGTATAATTCCTTACTGCACAATACTATTTTTATATATTGGATTCTTATTAACCCTAAATACATGAAATACAGCTTATATGATGCATAAAAATGTGACGTATCAGATACATGTTACAGGATTCAATACTTGGTATACTACATGCTTGGCATGACCCTTGATACACAATTTACTTATTCGGTGCTTGGTTACATGTATGCCTGTTATATGTTCGTCATTCAATTTCGTGATACACAGTCATGATAAATGAGACCTTAAATACAAGATACACCTATATACTTGGTCAATATTCGATACCTAGGATACTTGATTTATGATATGCTTGATACACTTGGATGATATTATTTCCCATATGATGTGATAATTTTACTGTAAACGTATAGTGTCACTTATAGTACAAATGGGTTGTCCTATAAAGACTTAAGATGTTTTACTATCTTACTTTTTTTATTATCTTAGCAAGCTAACTAGCAAGTTCTAGATGGTTTTAATTTATTCTAATTAGTTTAGGATGTTGAATCCACTAGTTCACAATAAAAAAAAAAAATTTATTATCTTCTTTTTATTTTTCTAACATAAACAATTACAATTATATTAAAAGTTGATCTCTTTAGTTTAATCTTTTATTCAAAGTATCCTAAGTATGAGAAATCAAGTTATGTGCAAATTTAACTCATCAAAGATGTGACTTTTATAAAAGTAAACTAAATTAATAGAAATTTCTGTGAATAAAATCAAAACCAATAACTCCAAACTCTAATTAAGTATAGGTTATCAAAAGTAATCTTAAGCATGACATATCAAAGTATTTGATCTGTGAATTATTGTATTTTAATCTTTTCATTAAAAAACTATGTCTTTTTTAGTTATTTAGAAAGAAGACAAGTAAAATAAATAACATGGTTGATTCCTGACTTCATCTACATCCTAAAACTAAATTAAACTTGCTACTCATATTATTATTTAATAAGTTCACATTTTGATGCATGAAAACTAAAAAAGATCTAATTTTTCCTAAAAAAATTAAATTCCTAAACTAGAAAGCAATAAAAAAAATTAGCTAGAAAACAAACATATTATGTTACCTATGAAGAATGTAATAAACAGTAAGAATTACCTTTAGAGTTTCAGCATTGTTGTCGTCGCTCCAAGCTTTTAATCTCCAAATTTTATTAATTTTAATCAAAGTATAAGAAACCCTAATTTACAAGGATATGGTCAATAAATAGGCCTCTGACTACCAAACCCTAATTCAGTTACAACTGAATAACTATAAAATTACAACAAAACCCTCACAAAAATTTCAGTTACAGAATTAATAGTTTTGCCGCCAAATAGCAGTGATGGCTGCCAAGTAACGGAACTTAATTTTGGCCAATAAAATCTTAATTCTTTTATGAATCGGCATAAAGAAGCGGAGGACTTGTGGGGCCCTTCCTGCTGACAAATGGCATCAACTGCCACCAATTGGCTGCAAAAGTTTCAAATCTGGGCTCCAGCTTCTGGTTGTGTGATGATTTGCCTCTGTTCTTCTCTTTTCCATGACTGAATTCAATTTTGATTGCTTCTAACTTTATATTCATCTAGTTTTGTTCTCTTTAGCTCTTTTTGGACTCGGTTTTCCTAATCCTTCTCTAATTTTATGTCATACCCTTGTAGAACTAGATTTCACCTTAAAACCACACTAAATACACCCGAGCAGTATTATTTATATACAAAATAGATAATATGAGAGTTACAAATATGCAATATATGGCACTAATCACACCCCCACACTTATCTTTTACTAGTTCTCGAGCAAAATCTAGACCTAAAAATTAAAAAAAAAAATCCTAACTCACTTTTGTAGGATTTGCAGTTAGTCTTAGTACGTGTAACAAACCGTTAAATCTCTATGTTACCCAAGTGGACTAGTTCTGTCTCGTGAGGTTTTGTAGTGAATGTGCCCACAAAACGCGTGAAGAAAAGAGATTAAGGAATAAAGAAAATAAAAATAGGATAATAAAAAATCAAGAAAAACAAAAATATTTTTGGTATCTTCTACAATTAATCTTACTAATACACAATACTATGAATGCATTTAGATTATCAATTTTTCTAATCAAGTATCATATCAAATACACTTATTATTTTAATCAAAAATTCAAATCATATCTTATAGTATAACTAATAAATAATTTATTGGCTCCTATATATCTACATGCAAATGTCATAGTTTATTTCAGTTTTGGACTCAAATTCTAACTCATGATTCATTTTTCTCTCTAAATATTTTTTTCTCTTTTTTCCACTTTCTTTTCTTCTTTTGTGAATATTCACCTTTTATGCGAATATTCACTCTTACTTAGGCGCAAATACCCGATTACTCGGTTCATACTCTATTTCTTAAAAATACCGTTCGTGTGATTATTCATGCTTATTTAGACCAAATACCGAACTAATTAATAATTTAAAAGAAATCTATTTATTTATAAAAGATCATTGCCTTAATACCAAACTCACCTCTTTAGTCTTTTTTTTAATTAGAGAGGAAAGCTATTCAATTTTTTTTTTTTTTTTTTTTGTCCTTAACCTAATAAACCATCGTGAAGTAAAAAAATAATTTATATTTATATCAAAATTATCATTAGTGGTATTTATTTTTTGAATTTTAATTTTTTTTCATAAAATTTTAAGTGTATTATCCAATCTACTTTCCTATCAAATATCTAATCTAAACTTATTCTTTTATTTGAAATTAGCTAGATTTACTACAAAAAATAATTTTTTCAATAAAAAATTTGAAAAAGAAAGTCTAAAAACTCCTAACTCATCCCCCACACTTAAACCGGTGTATGTCCTCATACACAAACCAAGGGCAAAAAAATAAAGATGAAAAATATTTTGCAAATAATTTATAACTAATGAGAGTTATGAAATATCACGATCTCAACATGGTCATCCTATTAATCCAGGAAAAGCAGTTACGACCTCTCGATTGCTTTCTAGTTTCATAATGTGCGCATTTCAAACGTAAAATGGGTGAATTATTGTGTCTCATAAACCTCTTACAAGTCATGTACACAAACCAAGGGCAAAAAAATAAAGATGAAAAATATTTTGCAAATAATTTACAACTAATGAGAGTTATGAAATATCATGATCTCAACATGGTCATCCTATTTATCCAGGAAAAGCAGTTACGACCTTTCGATTGCTTTCTAGTTTCATAATGTGCACATTTCAAACGTAAAATGAGTGAATTATTGTGTCTCATAAACCTCTTACAAGTCATGAGATTACCTTTTTATTTCTTATGTCGTGCTCACTTCCTCTTTTTCCTCATGTAAGTAACAATGATTGAGTTAAATAAACTTTCAATGTAAATCTGCCAATCATAATTGTAGGAATAACGTGAGATATGAAGAGTGCATCATGATCAAATAAATTATTGACTGTGAAGTTGTTTGTCATAAAATTATAAATGATTCTCTATTGAAATTTTTCAATAAAAGATTACAATTTCAACGGTTTTCCATTTACAGAAGATGAAAAAAAATCTAATTCCCACTTGGTTTAAAACTAGACTCTAGAGTAGCTGTAGAGGACGATCCTACTTTTCGTTGACAATCTGTATAAAATTTTTAGTTGGCAAAGATTTTGAGCTTTTAATAACACCAACACTTAAGCAAAAATATTTTTTTTATACTGATCTCCCGATGCATTTTTCGCCTTGATTTGTGCTATTTATAGAGATTTGGAGACTTTTGAGTTGATGTAACTGTCCAACTATTGGCCTTCATGATCTGAGAATTAATTTCTCGCATTTTGGTCTGGTAGATTTATATTAAATCTTTAGAATTTGTAACCGACATCTTTAATCCTCTTGATCGTAACTGAAATGCAGAATGCAAATCAAATCACAACCAGAACGCAAATATCAAACTTTAGATTCGCGGCTCTTTCGGTTACAATTGGGATGCGGATCTCAATTTTAGATTTGCGGCTCCTTTGATTACAATTGGGACACGGATCTCAATTTTAGATTCGCGGCTCCTCTGATTACAATTGGGATGCGGATCTCAATTTTATATTCGTGGCTTCTCTGATTACAATTGGGACGCGGATCTCAATTTTAGATTTGTGAATCCTTGTAATGGCATATTTGCTGCCTGCGTAGTCTGTTTGGGTGCGATGATAAGACCTTCAGTTTCGTTCGCGGATCAAGA
This sequence comes from Dracaena cambodiana, assembly GCA_036321105.1. Lineage (NCBI taxonomy): Eukaryota > Viridiplantae > Streptophyta > Magnoliopsida > Asparagales > Asparagaceae > Dracaena > Dracaena cambodiana. Next base: position 12,590,713 of record JAYEPQ010000018.1, read on the forward strand.
ACCGCGTCTCAGCTTTTATGGAAAATAAAGCACAACTTTGTGAAGGTTATGTTTTATGTCATTTTTAGTTTATATTCACAGATCTCTCTTTATGAAAGATGATCCTAATAAAAGAAAATTTTGCCAACAAACACGACTCTATGGGCCTCCCTTGTTAGCCCAATTCTCGGATCTCTCTGGCTGAAGATCCGCGTTTTGTTTATCTTGAGAGACAAAATGCGACTCTGTGAGGGTCGCGTTTTAGCCTTTTTTGACTTTGAGATGCGGATCTCTCTATGACAGATAATCCACGTGTTAGTCATTTTAGGCTTGAAATATGGATCTCTATTTAGTTGATGATCTATGTATTATCCATGTTAGGTTAAGCTTTTTCAATGTAACGGTGAGAGATAATCATATTTCCCATTGATGATTTTAACACCGAACTCTTGGGGTTGAAGTAGTATTGCATAGTTTTGGAAATGAAAGAGTAGAACTCTTTAAGAGATTTTTTTTCTCTAAATTAAAAAAGAGTAGGACTCTTTATAAGATGAGAATATCCATTCTTCTTGTATTAAATGCGGATCCTCTCATAGAGGTGTGTGGATCATCTCATGAAGGTCCCCCTTTTTTCTTCTTTAGCCTTCTTGGTTTTTATAGAAGTTTTGCGATTTAAACCCTCATTAACTTGGAGATAATAGAGATGTAACGCCCATTTTTATTTTTAATTAAATAAGGTGTAACCCCCATTTCAAATTTGTAACCCACAATTTAATTTTCAATTTAATGAGTTGTAACCCCATTTTAAACCACTCATTAATGGGATGTAACTCCCATTTAAATTGGTGTTCATGCATGATGATTTTTTTTTGTCAATAGAAATGTGATGGTACTTCTAACTCACAAAGTAACTCAAGCTCCTTTGCAAACAAATCCTCAAAGCTTTGCTAATTAGTGAATTGCATACTTGTAAAAACGTCATCTGTGTGTGTCAATTCATCTAATAACATGAGATCATCTGTAGAAATTTACTCAAATATGGGTTCATCATTAATACAAGAGATAGAATGAGTGTGTATACTATGAACCATATTAACCTCTATGAAGGAGCTCGTTGTGTGCTAATTCATGTTGAATATATTCAATGTCACAGTCATATTCCTAGATAATGGCTTTATGAGGCCACTCTTGCAATCGATTAATACATTTGAAGGTATAAAGAATAGTCTGCCTAAAATAACAGAAATTTGATTCTGTGGATTGGAGATCGACTCAATTTCTAAGACAATAAAGTCTATAGGAAAGATGAATTCGCCAATCTTCCATACCAAGTGGTCGCTTGATTGAACGATCAGCTAGCTGTAATATGATATTAGTAGGTTAAAACTTTCCTCCATATGCTAATAAACAGTGTGATAAAGTAAGTTAAGAATTGTCCTAAATCAAGCAAGGCCATATCAAATGTAGTATTCCCAATTGTATATGAAATTGTGGGGGGAACTTAGATCTTTGCATTTGATAGGCAAGGAGAGAGGATTTTAACAACTATAATTCATTAGATTTGTTTTGATTCATTCTCTGTAAAGAGAGCACTCCAAGCAGGCAGGAAGTATTGAGTAACATTTATTATTTGACTTGTTTAGCTATAAAGTCGATTTTCTAATTTCTTACTTAAACTCAAACTATCCTTCTTTACGTTAGAGTTAGTCTTTTTAACCAATTTATACTTATTGGCAAGTTTCTCTAACTCTTCCTAGCATTTCCTCACATTTATCAAATTATTGATCATAGGAAAGATTAACCTCATTGTCCGAGTCAAATCTTCAGAGCTACTGGATGAGTCCGCCTTCGCCATTAGAATAAATTGTTCTTGTCTTTCCTCCTTAGTGGAACTGGACTCTTTCTCTTGCTCTCCACTTGATAGTATCGGACTTCTTCTTACTTTTAGCATTTTCATAATCAATGGACATTTATTTTGGAAATGTCCGGGCTTCCTATAATTATAACACATAGGGCTAATGTCAGAATCTAAGTTTTTAGTTTTATTTTTCCTATTTACTTGCGGTTTTATTTTTTGCTTGCATTTGACTTGAACAAGGTCTTGAAGACTTTGACTAGTAAACTGGCTTCATAATCATCTCGCTCATCTTCAGAGTTCAAGCTCAAGTTGACAGTCGCTTTGTCCTTCTTTGCTTGCAGAGTTACTAGATCTTGCTTAGTACCCTGTTCTTGTCGTTTCCTATGCTTCTTTAACCTCATCTCATGTGTTATGAGATTTCCTACAAATTCTCAAGTAACATTTTAGATAATCGAGAGGCTCTTGGATAGCACTTACGATAAAATTCTGACCAGATGTGAGTGATTAAAAAACTTTGTGGACTAGCTCATCCTTGCCAAACTTTGTTCCTAAGCTATGTGCCTTATTCACTATATCAGTGATTCTTGTGAATATGTCTTGAAAATTCTCATAGTCATTCATTAGTATCGTCAATTTTACTTCCTTGACTTTTAAGGTTCTCTCATGGGTAACTTCCATAATTCTCCAAATTTCCTAGATAGTAATGCAAAAAGAAACATGGTTAAACTCGTTAGCAGTTAGTGAATAATATAAAGCATTCAAGGCATTAATTTTATTGAGAAAATCTTCTTGTTAGCTCCGTTCCATGTATGCGTATATTTTGTTACTTCTTGATCCTCAATTTTAATTATGGGTTCATAATAACCAAATTCTACATTTCCAACCATTATAATGTATGGACAACAAAATAATTTTCAACCTAGTCTTCTAATAAGTATATTTAGTGCTATCAAATAAAATGGGTCGGTTAATTGCATGACTTTCAAGAAAAGCTACAGAATATGTAGATTTTAGACTCACCATCTAATCTATCTTTAGAAAACCAAGCTCTCATACTAGTGTTGGGAGCAGATTAGATTATAAATATACGCCTTAGAGGGGAAAAATATGAAAGCTATCAGTTTTTAACTAAGTTAATAAATTAACACAATTAAGTAGTGAACATAAACAAGCAACCGTAGATATCAAGTATAATCAAAGCATAAAAAGATTTTTATAATGGTCTGGATAACTCTACATTCAATCTTCCTCTTAATAGAAGGGCTTCCACTATCACTATGAGTAATATTTAGATCACAAGTCCAATTCAGTAAGCAGTACTAGGCTACACCCTAGTTTCCAAACTAGTCGCCTCTATAACACTACCCAAGTATAGTGTATTCTTGCATCATGCTAGTGTTTCTCAATGTTTCCCCAACTTGAGTACGTCATATTCCTCAATTTCCCCCTGGTTTGAGAATGTTGTAAGAAGCTCAATCCAAATTTTGCATTTTTTAATTAACACCGGCATAAATAGACCGTACTTCAACTAACGGATTGTGAAAACAAGAATTGATAGTACCACTACCAAATATCAATTAAGCATAGATGAAAAGATTTTACAACCCAAGTAGGTTCATTTACCATTAATGGAGATTGGTGCATATTGAAGATGATAGTGAAGATGAGATCTAGTTATGAAAACACTCTTCAAAGAAGTAGATTTGTGTTGTAGAATGCCTATGAGAATATTGAGATATCGAAGAAGCTTGCTGCAAATCACTAAAAATTGATGCTTTCTTCTTCAAGCTCTTTTCTAAAAATTTTGCAAAAGTTCTTCTTTTTCTTCTCCTCAAACTCTTTTTATAGATTTGATTTCCATCTCCAATTAATCCAATCCATATACTTAATAGGAAATAAATTATAACCTTTATTCTAAAGAGCTTTAGTATAATTGGGATAATTTAGAAACAAATCCGAGTAAAAGAACAATCTTATATTTCCGTAAAAATGCCCAAAATTTCGTTGGCCTTTTTGAGCCATCTTAGATATTACTCTTCAGTAAAATAATAATAATTTTTTATTTAGAAGTTCGATTTGGGTGATTGGAAAATGGACGCAAAGCTTTACAACTTTCTTTACATATATTTTTCTATTTCTATTCGCACCAACTTCATAACTTAGCTTGAAGTTGATATTTTTAAATAGATTTCATCCATTCAGCCTACTACTTCTTCTCAATTTTGAGCAATTATAATTTTTACCTTCAAACTCTGATTTTGTTAATCTTGCTATGTTTTCGAAGTTCATTTCTAACTCTATAAATTTCTATTAGATTTCTTCTTCTGGTGCACGCTCTAACTCTACCAGTACAACATTAAAATTACATTGATTCAACATATCAATATCGACCATTTTGGTCATATCGTTTGTATCAACCATCAGTTACTTGATTCATTTTGTCCATCTCACCTACATATACTCTACCAAATATTTCATAGTAAAAATTAGAGTTTGTTATTACTCAAACTAAGGAACATGTATAAATATACATCCAATAGAGTCATGAGATGATGTGACTTGACTATAAGTATTAATTTAGTTCATTGAAGACTTTTCGAGATTTTTCGATCCATTCAATTTCCAAGGTAAGTTGTTAACCATTGTTATTATTTTATTTTATTTTTTTTCTCTTGGTCTCTTTGAAAAGGGAGAATTTTCAACTAATATGGACAAAAATCGGCTCAAGGTAGCAAGTTTTCCAATTATTGGTCGTTTTGGATAGTTTTTGGCTCCCATATATGGAATGGCGTTGATCTTATCATGATTGGCCTCAATTTCTCATGGACGTGACCATGAATATTAGGAACTTTTCTGAAATAACTCTGAAAATATAGTTGGATGGGTTAGGTGTCACTGAATATTTTCATAGCACCAAAAACAACTCTTGGAGGTCAAGAATGTGGGTTGATAGTTTAGTTGACTTAATAAGCATATCATCGATATAGACTTCAATGTTTCTGTCAATCGATACTTGGATATCATATTAATGAGGAGTTTGTAAGTCATTCATGCATTCTTTAGCTCGAAGGGCATGATCTTGTAATAATAAGTGCTTTATTCAATGAAGAATGATATTTTTATTTCGTCTTCTTCAGCTATTTAGATCTAGTTGTATCCTAAGAAAGTATCAATGAAAACTAAGAATTAGCTATTCTGAGGCAAAAAGTACGTGTTAATAAATTTGGGATAATAATTATTCAAAATAGTTTTTAAGGCATGCTTTATTCAAGGCGGTGTATTCATGCACATCTATCACTTTTTGTTGGCTTTTATCTAATACAATATTGGACAGCCACTTCGGATATTGAACCTTTTGCATAAATCTAGGCTAGGATCTTGTCCACCTCTTCTTAGATGGCCCTCTTCTTTAGTAGCTCTTCCAATTCTTATACTTTACATAAACGAAAGTCAAGCCAGTATTTAGTGGGCGGCAGATGACTTTAGAATTAATTGCTTCTGTGCCTTTAGCTGAACAAACCCATGGTGCTTCTGACAAAGTTAATCAACTTGGAATATTTCTCCCAGCTCTTGAATTTGTACTAGTGTTTGTTTCCATTGAAAAACGTTATTCCTTTCATTGCCATGGATTTAATAAAGATTACAATGAAAATATCTAAGTTACAACAAAAAGAAAACAAAAAAATAAATAAATGAGAGAGACTTATAAAACACGTCTCTCTTTTACAGAAAAAGTGAGTTCTAAAGTGGTTATAAAGCGTCGTCCTTATAATCCGTTGATGATCTAACCCCCAAAAATCGATCTTGATCATGGAGAAACGAAGAAAAAGATTCTGGCCAGTGGCTCTTGCTGCTGCTCGGTATGTTCTCTGCAGAATAAAACTAATCTCCAATGATCTCTCCTTTTCAAAGATCCCAAAAATCCCCCTCTTGACTCATATTTATAGATTTCGTGGTTTCCTTAGAGATAAGGATGAGATCCCAATCAAATCATATTTCTAAACTCATATTTAGATACGAAATCTTTAATTCTGAGTGATTGGATACGATTAGAATCAAAATTTGAGTTGAAATCTAGAAGGAAACCCAATTTTGAAACTGGAGTAGCTCTGCATGCGTGAGGCTGTCATCCCCGCACGAGGCTATTTACCCCGCGCAGGGCTATTAGCCTCGTGTGCGCGAGGCTAATAGCCTTGCGTATGCGAGGCTATTTTCACCTTGTGTGGTTTTTTCTCTTGCTTTCCAATTTTCTCTGCCTACAGTGTTGTCTTTTTGGTGGGGATAGGTTGGATGTCTTTAATCTCATTTCTTAGAGCTAAGGTCTCAATGTTGGTGACTGGCATCAAACTCGGCCCTTTGTTTGAAATTTTTTGAATGGTTTACGTAGACAACTTCATCTTGTCTTGAACTATGGAGTTAATTTGTCATACAACTGGTGAAAAGAAGTGATCTATTCAGAGGGTAGATTGTTGTACTAATTTCTTGTCCCTTTTCCAATCATGGAAAAGACGGGACACATGCTATGTAGATTGCTTCCTGAAGATGAATGTCAAAACAATGTGATCTTAGGGATTAGTGGTTTCATTGTATCTCTTTCTAAAATTCAATATCTTAAACTTTTCCTTTTTTATTTCTTTAGAGAGGGGCCCATGGTACTCGGACTCAAGATCTAAATACGTACTGGATTCACCTCTTCTTTTCCTTTGCTAGAAAGTCACACACTCATTATCTTTGTCTTCACGACTCCTTTTCAATCTCTCTTGATCTTGATTGTTAACTGTTGAAGGCTAATTGCCTTGCCTCCAAGAGCTCCTTCATATTTGGTCGATGCTTGTCCTTGGAAAGGCAGTAGGGCAGTTTCAGCATTGACCTGAGAAGGGCAATTTGCTATTGCTAGGGTAAGTATGGTGATTCATTTGGTGAAGTCTAAGAACTGCACCCTAGTTACTAGCTAGTGTGTTCAACTCATCTAGAGTTTTCATCACGATCACATCTGTTTATCCTCTTGTCAAAGACGTTATCAACACACTTATATTTTGGAACATCTATTAGTCACAGTTTAGTTGTGTCTTCTACTGACAGTGGTAATTGTTGATGTCAAAAATTACCGTCTGGAGTCAATTTAAGGATCAAACGATATAATAAATTAAAGAAGGATTCAAATCTAGATTGAATTGCCAAGAACAGGTTGTCAAGATATAGGATCACGATCCAATAAACTGCAAAACAATTATTAGAGAGTAAAAGCTAAAGAATAATTAGTAGATATGATGCAATGATGTTCGGTTGAAATAGATCTCAAACCTATATCCCTACTAGAAGTTTGGAAGTCCTACTAGTTCTTTAAGTTGAATATTAGGTTGAAATAGATCTCAAACCTATATCCCTACTAGAAGTTTGGAAGTCCTACTAGTTCTTTAAGTTGAATATTGGAGTTACGTGTCTCTTAGAATGTTCTTTATCTTTGCAAGCTACAAGCTTTCAATCAATCTCTCATACTAGAAATTGCATCTAATATCATGTACCTTCCTCCTTGGAAGAGGGGGAATTATAGTTGTCCATAAGTGGTTGAAAATTGGCCATAGTTTAATTAGAACTCTTTTGTTTTCATATTGTAGATTGATTTAGTTGTCTTGGAAAGACTTTCATATTCTTGAAGAATTAGGAGATATTTTTTATTCTTTGTAATTGGACCCGGATAGAGTTTGAATTATAATTCAAATGTATGTAGGAGAAATCATGTGGATGGCACACAGAGTTTGAATTATAATTCAAATGTATGTAGGAGAAATCATGTGGATGGCACACAACCTAGTCCCAATTTGTATAAGAATTGAACTGCTCCAACTTAAATTATTGATCTTCAAAACTTTTGGGCTTTATAAAGTTCTTGAGTTTCCACCAATAGATCTATCGCTTGCTCGCTTGTAAGCATTTTGGTTGTGAAAATGGACCCACCATTTTACGGAATAATAGAGATAATATTTAATGGTATATAATAACATAAATAATATTTTAATAGAATGGCGACCGAAACGGTGGTACAACGAAAGGCAGTAAATAAATAAATAAAGAAATAAAAGAGGGTAAATCACCATATTATGGCGATTCACTTCCGGTGAAGGTAAACAAAAATAACCCAATCATCCTGCCTTCAACCTTACAACTACTAGTCTTCTACTCTCGCAGTAATCTTTCCAACAACACATAAGAATTAGATGACCTTCATTCAGGACGAACATCAGGTAGCACGCTCAGTAAGCTGATAAACCAAGAATACACATGCAATTAGATTGAACGCGAGTAGGCAAAACAATTTTCAAATAAGACAACTTCATATATTCATTCACCTTGAGCATAAACAAGTTATCAGCTATCTTTTCTTTTGTTCTAAACTTTGTTTCTCTTAACAGATGTCACAGCCTTCTACATTGGATACATATTAAAGAAAAAAAGAAAAAAGAAAAAGAAAACTAAAAACAGAAGGTTAACAGCAACACGAGCGAGGAAGGGGGGAGAGAGAGAACTACAATAAAATGAAGTCAAATTAGGAAGAAGAAATGGGTAGCATAGTTTGCAACACGAAGTTTGTCCTCTCCTTCTTCATCTGTTGGTGTGAGCTCATGTCCTTATCATCATCACCCTCTCCCTGTTACCAAGAGCTATTTCTTTCCTGAGATCAGTCTGCTTGCTGCACTCCTGTCCGTCCTGTTCTGTCCTGTGCTTCTTGTTCTCTCTCCTGTTTCCAGTATTTGTACGCTTTTATTTCCAACTGTTAAACATGTATTTTAGCTAGTGGTACTAGTAGTAAATACTCCTTTTCTCTCTCTACTGCTCACTGGGCCCTACTGAAAAGGACTTTTCTAGCTGTACTCATTCATTCATGGGCATGATTCCTTCCCCCTTTTTGCCCTTTGCTCCAAGGCACCATCTTCATCATCATCCCACTTCCTCTATAATCTTTTATCTAGGCTCATGGCAGGCAGTAAAGAGCCTCTCTATTGCTTACATTCTTCTTTCTTTTTATAAAGCTATGAAAAAAGTAAAATTAAAAAAAAAAAAAAAAAAGAGCCATATATATAATATATATAATCTTTAAACTATCCTCCAACTTCCTCCCTCTTATTCCTGTCAAAGAACAATGATAAAAGTACACAACAATCAGTTGTGATTAAAAATATAAAGCATGTCATTATTAGACTGAACACTTTAAAACTATATAATTAAAGGTCTCTCACTCTGGCCAAGGCGAGCTCCCCACTCCTCACAACCCAACTGCTCCATGACCAGAAGAGAACCTGCCAGCAATATAATTTAACATAAAAAATTAGGTCCAAGTATCTAACTAAATCCATTATTTTCAAATTTTAAAGACTAATCAGATACCTGGGGATTTGGAGGAAGCATGAATTGAAGGAAGAAGCCATGTTGTTAAGAGGAGAGGAAGGGGGCAGCAGAGTGGAGGCAATGAGGTGGCTGTTGCTGATGCCATTGCTGGTAACGAGAGAGTTCTCCTCATTGGCCAGGGGGAATGAGTCAGACTCACTCACAATGGCAGATTTGGTGGGCGATGCAAATGGGCTATCAGGCAAGTTGTGCTCAGCACTGGGAACAAAAATTAGAAAGCACAGAATTAGTAAAATCACCACCACAGCAACTTTCTCTTACTCCTTTTTCCTACCTCAGTTCACAGTGACTAGTCTAGACCTACCCAGAAATCAAAGTTTGAATTACCTTTCTTGGTAAGTGACATCTTCATTGGGGGTTGGTTCGCTCTCCCCGGAGTTGACTGCAGTCTGCTGCTTGTCAGCCGCAGCAGCAGCAGCAGCAGCAGAGAGAGCAGCAGTACCAGATGCAGCCGGGCTCAAGCTCTTAGCTATAAACAGCAATGACATTACAAAAGACTCTCTTTACAAATATGTAAGCAAAATTAAATCATCCTGTGATCAATGCACTCATCTACTACCACTACTACTACCAACCTTCATCTTGGCTCCCATTGCTGCTCCTTCCACCATCAGAGAGAACAGAAGTGCTGAATGGGTTTGAATGTGGGGTCGCTAGCGGTGAGAGAACAGGGGCAGTTGGAGAGGCCAAGCTTCGATTCTTGATGTCGAGAAGCTGCAGACCCATGAATCTCCTCCCTTGCAATTCAATAGCCTGCTGCAGCTCCGCTGCAGCCTGCTGCTCCTCCATCTTCCTCCTCAGTAAAACGTCGTGGTTGTTGCCACCATACATCATTCTCGGGCTTGCTATTCGAACAGAGAGCTACACTGAGTAATCTATATTTGACAGTAACAGTACAGAAACACAAATCGGGTAGAAATGAATGTTACCCAGTTGCTGCAGATCAAATGGATCCCTAGAAGAATCCAAAGCGGGAGGCGTAGTACAACCCGAAAAATCAAACCTTTCGCCCTGAGGCTTCCTATGGAAGATTCAAGCCCAAAAAGGCCCAGATTTTAGAGTTTGGTACAAAGACAATGCTAGAGAAAGAACCGAGAAAGAAGAGGAGAGAGAGTGCCTATACTTGTCGGGGATTTTTCCCTTCTCTTTGTAAGGCTTAACAAGAACCCTAGCATCACAAACAAAGTGTGGGTTGCCTTTCGCCAAGATGAGCTTCACAGTCTCAGGATACACAAACGTCACAAACCCAAACATCCTCTTCTGCTGGTATGGGATCCTCACATCTTGAACCGGTCCATAAATACTAATCAAACACAAACAAAAATTGAAAAATAAAAAAGAAAAATTAATTAGGACTAACAGGAAAACAATTGATCAATCAACAATGAAGCTTAGAAAAGCCAAAACCTGAAGTAGTTAGAGACATCTTCCTCTCTAAAGGTACTGTCCGCCGGAAAAGTCAAGTAGATCTGCCTAGACCCTGGATTCACCATACCTGCAAAATCTCTCTCCATCCGCGGCCGACCCAAGAACTTGTGGTTATCATTCTCAAGCATCATTGCCGCAGCCGCAGCCGCAGCCGCTGCAGCCCTGAAGCCAGAATCATTTCAAAAATCTAGACTTTAAAGCGATCACATCATCAAATAGAACTTATAAATCGTCATTATTGTACCTCTGGCTTTCATTCTGCTGCTGCTGCTGCTGCTGCTGCTGTAGTATGTAGTTCAGGTTCTTGCAAGACGAGCTCCCAGTCGGCGAGTACGGAAAAGCCGCAGCAGCGGCCAAAGCAGAAGCCGCCAGCCTCTGGCTCTTGGACCTCATCAGCATTAGTTCCTGGCACTGCTGCTCCACCGACGCAGCGGCCGACATATCGTCGGCCGGCCCGTGCAGAAACCTGCAACTGTTGCCATTCTTACAGAACCCCCTCGCAAAATACAAGCAAGGCTTCCACCCAAACCCACCCTGATCCCAGTAGCCGGCCGAGTCAGCCCCCTGCTCGTTCAAGAACGACAGCTGCTGCTCTTGCAGCAGAAACTCGTCATCTCCGCCGCCGCCGCTGCAGTCATCGCTAATGTTGGATCTCGAGAAGGGCAGATGTGGGGCCCACGACGAGGGGCTGTTAGGGCCGCCTCTGGAGGAGTTCTGGCGAGAGAGTATCGAAGAAGGAGTTGACGGGGCCGACGGTGGATAGAGGCCCAGGTCTTTTCGGGCCTTGACGATGACGGAGTGGAGTAGCGCTTCAGGGCCAAAGGCGAGTCGGATCATCTCCTTCTCGCCGTGGTCCTGAATGAGGAGGAGACCCATGATCTTGGCCGCGTTGTCCGGATCCAGGGCTTGGATCCGAGAGAAGACGATGCGGGTCGCCTCGTAAACATCCATTAGAGCGAGAGCGAAGGAAGTTGTAAGAGTAGGAGAGCGTAGGCTTTGTGTTTGATTTAAAGACTGAGACAGAAAAAGAGGGAAGCGAAAAGGATTAATTTGTGGTTTTCTTCAAAAAATTCTCTCTCTTTCTCTACCTTGTTTTAATTAAGAGGTGTGGTTGGAGTTGGAGTCCATGGCAGTCTTTGTTTGGGAACGCTAGCGTCTGCAGCTGATACGAAATTAAAAACTGAGAATGAGAGAGAGTTGAGAGTGCGGATGGATCCAGATCTGCTCTCTCAACTTAAACAGGCTCACTCTCTCACCTGAAACGACTCTCTCTCTCTCTCTCTCTCTCTAAATTTTGGTCAATGGACTTTTGGGCCTTCAATCACTCTCTCTCTCTCTCTCTACGCCATGAAGTGAGAATCTACTCTACTCCCCTCTGTCTACTCTACTCCCCCGCTGCCGGTGCAAAGCTAAAGCAACAGCAAGCACACTGTCCCAGTGCTAAATTCTCTTTTCTCGATGACATGATTTTAGGACAGGGGAGGGGGAGGTGGGGCCCGCAGACCTGCAACTCGCTTGCTCCTCAGCTTGTCGTTTTTGTGGCTGCCGTGAGTCCGTGATGTCGCTGTTTGTTGTTGCCGTTTCTCGATGATAATGTTATTATAATATCATGATTAATTAAGTAATCATATTTTAATAAATAAATTAAGCAGAGGTTTAAATATAGAATACTTATTATATCATACATCACAATAATAATACAATAGTGAGTTTTTAAATGCATACATATTTTCGATTAACGTCCTAAATCATATATATGATGGAAGAAATTATGTGGTCGGTCAATTCAATTCGCTGTCATGGTCTCATGTGGTAATTTTTTGTTGTATCTATCTGCGTGTAATTTTCATGGTCTTTGTTCGTATTGGTCCTCCAAAGTTTTTTGTTTATAAAATTAATACCTATCAAAAACTTTTACTCTACGCTTTCATGCATTATCGGTGCCACTCAAATAAATAATTAGTTCCGGAAGTAATAAAATATATATAAAGAGATAGATGCAGGTGGGATTATATTCTATCTCAATCTGAATTAGATTTTCAAAACTAGGATATTGCCAAAGATGTTTTCCCGTTGGATCAATAGATATATAATCTTTAAAGATCAAAAAGATTTAAGCTGACAGATTATTCTTTTATAATAAAAATCGTACCCTGATTAATTACTAGGTGGTCTAACCAGTTTCTCATATAGTTTAGTTTCCAAATAGAATAATCCTTTTTTAAAAAATTATTTTAAAAATTATTCACTCATATTTAAAGATATCTAATATTTCTAATAATAAAAATAAAATAAAATGCTTTTACTCATTTACATGACTTTTCATAGCTTCATCATTAATTTCTTCTTCAATTTTTTAACGAAGAAAAGTTGCATGTAGATCCATGGGCTATTATAAATATTCTATCTCAGTTTTTATTCATTAATACCTCTTCATTTAAAAAAGGGCTTATAGAAATCAGATAGGGTGATATTTTTAGGAAAATTCTAAGGGTACACTCCAAATATCTAAAAACACAACTAACTAAAATTGATTCATTTTACAAGTTTGTCGTTATTTTATGTGGACAAGTAGATCCTTTTATTAACCTTAGTTCTTAAAGAGTTCGAAAAGTGCCGGAGAAGGTTAGAAGCGGAGGGAATCAAATGGGTTTCGAAGAGAAGGGAGTAGCAGGGGGGAGTGTGTGGGATGGGGGAGATCAGCTGCACACCTCACTATTTGGAATATAGATAGCTAATTTGTTTAGCAACGTGTGATAACACAAGTAGCCTTGAACAATAACAGAATATGAACAATAATGAACGTGTGATATCATAACAGAATATGAACAATTATGGAAGCAAATCAATAAATATTTCAGTTCAAATACTATTATTTGCATCAAATTAATCTAAAGAAATTTAACTACATAATATATCCCTAAAGCAAAAAAAAAAAAAAAATACTGCAAGTGAAGTTAATAAACATATCATAGGCACTTATAAAAACTCTAATAAAATTAAAAATAAGGTCTATTACATAAAATTGCTCAAAAATCAGTCAATTTTGTAGTCCCTCCTACTCTTGAAAATAAAATAGATCATGATCCGTCTAAGGCGAGTTCATCTTTAAAGTTGCTCTATATCTAATCATGAAGAATCAGGATCATTAAGAAAATGAGCAATAAAATACAGTAAAATAGTAATATGAAAAAACAAGTATACCAGTGTCAAATAAATCAATAAATATATTGATAAGTATTCCATTCAGTTTTATACTCATGTCTTATTATAGTTGTTTTTGTTCAATTGTTTTTAAATTATGAAATTTAAAAATTTAAAAAGATGTAATATTAACAAGTCCGATGGCATTTCAATTACATCCAAGAAAATAGTAATAGTAATATCAGTATTTTAGTCAGAACCTATCCTAAACTCTCCCGTATAAGAAATAGTGACAATATTATTTGGAATCTATTATGAATTCTCCTGTATAGAAAAAAAAATGACAACATTAGTTAGAGCCTATCCAGATCTCTCATGTATAGAAAACATTGGTATTGTATTTAGTCATCAAATTATATCAATCCTAAAACCCGATGCTCATTCAATTTTGTTTAATCTTTCAGACAATTCAAGATAATAAGAAATGGGTAGTTCATTAACAATATTTAAATACGGTATAGTAGTTTAATAAACTTATTACCAATTTCACATTTTATCTCTTTAACAATGCCAGTATCATATCATGTATCAGTTTAGTATACTATTATAAACTATTTACTTTAAAAATTGGATTAAGATATATAAATAATTAAATAATCATGTTCATTCAATGATCCCAATATTTTAGTTATTATTCATACTTTCATATTAATTACAGTCAATAATCTCTATTATAATTATTAATTAAATGCTCTAAGCAGCACCCTATTATGCATGAATGCTGACATTGACCCAATTTCTGAAGGTCTTAAAGTTAGAAGTAGAAAATTGTAAAATACCAAAGTTGTAGGAAATTCCTTCTACAAAATAAAACTAGAATAACTTTAGTTGGAGTTCTAAAATAAAAGTTATGATTAAAATACCGAGAAGGTATACAATAACAGTATACTAGCATTTGTACAACTATTGAATTTAAACAATTTTTGACAAATTTATTGTTAGAAAACAATAAAAATAAGTGTTGTAGTGCTTTAAATTATCTTTCAAATAAAAAAATAATCAACATAATTGGACTTGGATTCAAAGGATGTGACTATTTTGGTGAGTATTCATGTGCTAACTAATAAAATCATCTCTTTAAAAACTATTACTTAGAAATAAACAATATGATCATATAAAACTATAAATTTAAATATAAAAATAGAGTATCGAGCATGTAAGAGTTAGTCAAAAAACTACTAGTCTTGAGTGATGAAGGATCTAAGAATGCAGTGTCGAAGGGTGTCGACAATGTTGGATTTATGTTTCGTATCCGTTGAGTATTTAGATGTGATCGAGGATAATAAGAAGTCCCAATTAGATTTGGATAAAAAGACCAGAATTCTAATTGGATTGAAACACCAATTAGATGTTGACAGTGCTATTCAAATAGAATTATGATAGTAGTACTATGTATATCTCTTGTATGCAAGACAAGAGACATGAGGAATAGACAAAGGAGATGACTTTCATTATTATAAGAGGTGAGAGAGGAAGAGAAATGGTTGGATGTCTTTTTATAATATTTTCCTCATAATAAATCTCTCTTTTTGTTCGCATGGACGTAGGTCAAACTTAGTCTGTTAAATCACGTTAATTTTTATGTTTTTCTTGTAATTATATTATTTTTTTCAGCTCTATGATCTCAATGGGGAAGTCTATCCCTACTAGATAAGGCTGAACTTTTATAGTTAGGACTGAAATTTTCCTCTTTCCCGCTTCTCTTTCTTTTTTTCCCCTCTCTTTCTATTTTCTTTTTTCTTTCCCTGGCAAGAGGGAGATTTTGCTAGAAGGGTTGTGTCTATTTATATAGATTAGGGTATGGTGGGTATTTCTATGTACAGTAAATCCTACTGTATTTGGTGAAAAGAAAGTAAAATTTGCTAAATAATTCTAAATTAAATTTACTTAATAATAAGATAAGATATTAAATCGGTTAAAATAATAAAATTTACTTTATAATTCTCACTAATCATCTTGGTTTGGACTTGAGTTTGGTTCTAATAGATTAGTGGATCAAGTTATTATCTTCACTATTTAAATTAAAATAATTAAATGCATTTCTTCTCTTTTATTTTCTAAAATCTCTTATATATATATGATTACTGTAAATGAGCTGCCAGTTCAAGTAAGTTACGTGAGCTAACAATAAAAAATAGTAATTCCGTTAAGTTTTTAAAATATTTTTATTTTTCATAATCTCTACAA
>JAYEPQ010000018.1:12611775-12696775 GCA_036321105.1 Dracaena cambodiana
AGTAGTCAAAATGATTGAAAAAAGAAAATATTTTCATAAAAAATAATAATGATACTTAATATATTTAATCTTATACTAACTTATAGTTGTATCCGGTTCAAAACAGCTTAACAGAGTTAACCTTTTGAGTCTAGTATATTTAAGGATAATTCTTAATTTCTGATTTCAACTATAATGGTATCTAAATTAGTTCAACTCACTTGAACCAATTTAAGAAAATTTAGGTTCTAGTACTATTTGTAATGCCCCACTTTTCGGAATATGGATAATCAAGTCATTTAGCAATGTGTGATAATAAAAGTAGCCTTAAATTAAATAGTACAGTCATATCATAGCAAAATGGGCAATAAAGATTAATAAATAATAAAACATCTCAATTTAAATACTATAACTTTATTAAAAAATGTAAGGAAGTGTAACTACATATTATATCCCTAAAATAAATAAAATACTATCTCAAGTGAAGTTAATAAACATATTATAGACACTTATTAAAACTGTAATAAACATTAAAATAAGGTATATTAAATAAAACTTCTTAAAATCTATCAGTCCTATAACTCCGCCTAATCCTAAAAATAAAATAGGTCGTTATCCATCTCAAGTGGATCCACATCTAAACTTGCATTTATGTCTGGTTATTCAAAATCATGATCGTTAAGTAAAGCGATATATAAAATACAGAGAATATATAAAAAATTTAGTATGCTAGTGTCAAATAAATCAAATAACTCGATAAGTATGTCATAATATTTTTATACACATGTCATATTATAGTCATTTTAGATTAACTATCTTTTAATTACGGTATTTGGAAATTCATAATAATATAATATTAACAATTCTAAATGCATCTCCATTGCATCTGGAAAAACAATAATAGTAATATTAGTATTTTAGTGAACCTATTCTGAACCCTCATGTATGGAAACAGTGACAATATTGGTCAAAGCCTATCCCGAATGCTCTCGTATGGAAACATTTGCAATATTAGTTGGAGTCTATCTTAAATCCTCCTATATAAGAAAAAGTGATATAGTTAGATTAAGCCATCAAATTATATCAATTCCTAGTTTTTTTTCAAAACCCACTTTTATTTAGTTCAGTTCAATCACTTAGTCGATTTAGTGCATTAAGTAAATTAGAGATAATTATTATATTTGGTAGCAGTGAATAACAATGAGAAAATACAGTATTGTAGTTTAATGAACTTATCACCAACTACACAATATATGTATTTAACAATTAAAGTATCAATCATTATTATATTATGTATGTATAGAATAATGGAAATGAGTCATCGTCTTATATATGTTCCCGAAGTTGTAGTCAATTTCCACTATCTCTAATATTTTTTTTAAATTTTTTTTTAGATTATGATCTCGATACCCTAGGGTTCTCTCATAATTTCTTAAGTTTTAGTTAAACACAAAATTAATAGTTTTCAATAAATACAATATTTTGTATCCACTTGATGAAAGGAAAAATAAATTTCAAAATAGATGAAATCTGATCATAAATATACTAAGAAGGTACAGATTATGATTCTAAAAATATTCAAAGAAACATAATAGAATCGTTATATTTTTGTTGCTGACTTATGTAATTTATATGAGCTAACGACTCATATAGAGTAATCCCATATATACGAGAATAATGAAATGAGCCTCTGGCTTATTTAAGTTACTTGACATGTAGTTCATTTCCACTATCTCTAATAATTATTTTTGAATAAATTTATTTTATTATAATCTCGACTCCTTAAGGACTCACATCCAATTTCTTGGGTTTTTATTTAGGTTTTGTCTTTCATAAAGTAGATACAAAATTAATAGTTTTAGTGAATATAATATTTTCTATCCACATGATGAAAGGATAAACAAACTTCAAAACTAATAAAATTTGATTCTAAAGAAGTTAAGAAGGTGAAAATCTCTATCCCAAAAAAAGTTTGAGAAAAACATAATGGAATCATTATTTTTTTTGCCGTTGACTCACGTAACTTATTTGAGCTGATGACTCATATGTAGTAATAATATATATATATATATATATATATATATATATATATATATATATATATATATATATATATATATAGAGAGAGAGAGAGAGAGAGAGAGAGAGAGAGAGAGGAAACAGGAAATACACCGGCGGTGAAGGGAGTTCCTTCACCGCCGCTTAGGTGGCTCAATAAAATTATAGCACGGGGCGTCATTCAAGATAACAAATAAATGAATTCTCTTAAATGACACCACGTGTAATAATTTTATTGGACCACCTGAGCGGTGGTGAAGGAAACTTCCTTCACCGTCCTTCACCGCCGGTGTATTTCCCGTTCTCATATATATATATATATATATATATATATATATATATATATATATATATATATATATATATATATATATATATATATATATGTGTCTGTGTGCGCGCGCGCCCTTCTCCCTTAGTAAAATTTAAAAATTGAGGAATATTCATAACAATAAGGGGAATTTTTTTTAGAAAAGGTAGAGTCAAGGGTTGTATGTTATAAGTCCCTAAAAGTTATCGAACCCTCTTTGCAAAAGGGAATAAGAAAAAGAAAAAGAAAAAGAAAAGCTGTTAATAGTTTAAAAAAAAAAGAAAAAAAGGGACGTGAGCAAACAACCTTATTCATTTGAAGTAACTCTGACTTGCTCTTTTCCCCTCCAACTTTTACTCTTCCTCGTTGAGGTTAACTGAGCACACATGGGGGTAGTTTCAACTGGGCCAGTGTCCTGGACTGGACTCAGCCAAGCCAGTTAATATGATGTAATGGGACGAGTCCACTTTTAACTGGGTCAGAGCCTCACAAGGAGGTTCCGGTGCGGTCACTCCCCACTTCGCTCTCTTTTTATGAGCAACTCCTTCACGTGCTCCCAAGAGTGTCTTTTTTTTTGAAGACCAAATCCTGTCGAATTGGCTACAAATGAAATTTTGGAATCATTAGCCGACGCAAGGGCCTTGTTACCATTTCAGGGCAGTCAGGTTGAATACTGGATTGCGAGGTGCAATCCATGATGTTATGTAATCTCGCTTGCTTTTGCTTGGATCACATCTATGAGCCAACCTACCCTCTCCTCTCATGGGGACCATGAGGTGGATGGATAAATACATCATGGAGCCTGTCTAATCTCTTTCAATGCAACTGTTGCGGTTTCATTTGGATATCGAGTCCAAATGGGTCCAGGGGCAAGGTTTGGTTGTTGGATTGGGGAGTTTCTAGAGAGGGGAACACCATTTTTCCCAGTGAGCCCACTTAGAAACTTTATTCATATTACAAACTTGTCATCGAATTTTTTAAACTAAAATACCCATTTTTTCAATCTCTCTTCTCCTTCTCTTCTCAAACTACATATCAGTTAACCAAAAAAAAAAAAAAAACCTAAAATCCACAACTATTCCATCAAATATTTTCCTATATTAAATTACCTCACAAATTAAATTCAAAAATTAATTTTATTAGGCCTTTACTTACTCAAAAAACCCTAGAAATAGTGCTGATTGATAAAAATTATGAATCCAAAAAATAAAAAATAAAAAATCAAAGTCCGGACTGGAAGACCGGACAGTAGGCTTCTGTCAGGACTTCCAGTCCGAACGAAAATTTTTTTATCTGGACTGGAAGTCCGGACAGGAGATAAGAACTACTATAAATAAGTCTTTTTTCGTCCTATTGTCCATGAAGATGAAGTTGTTGTAGTATAGAGGTGAGTATTCCTACCGCTCACACGAGCACCTTGAGTTCAATCCCCGGCAACAGCAAATCCCATTTTACTTTATTTTATTTTTCCAAATAAATGACATTTTTTACCAACTAAGCAGAGTTTATTCGATTTAGTTATTTCGATAAATATTTACATATGTTCGCCACCATGAACAGCAAGGAATAAACACAAAGAAAAAGTATTTTAGTTATTTCGATAAATATTTACATATGCTCGCTACTATGAACAACAAAGAATAAATACAAAGAAAAAGTATTTTATACTTCCATTATTTACGTGGCAACAAATGATGGAGATATGCAAGTAAAACAATATTCATACTTCTATTATTTATGTGACATCTTTTTATGATTGTATTCTAGTGCTGCCATTGGATTCTAACACATATAAATATGTAAATGAAAGGTCAATTCGTCAGTATTATGGATCAGCCTAATTTGATGTTTCTATATGAATCAAGTACCAAAAAAAAAAAAGAAGATAAAGATTTTTACTTTTTCTAAAAATTTCTCATGAGCAAAAACATCATTAGATGAAGAAATCATCTAATGGTGTTATACGACTTTAATCTTCACAAGAGCATTAAACAACACCCCATACCGCTTCTTGAAGATTCTTTTATTATCCAAACCTATTAGATGAAGAAATCAAAATATAATTGCATCTAAGAATTGATTATGCAACAAACACAAAGACTTCATTCATCTCTCAAATTTGTACACAAAGTTTATTTCTTTCCAACTAGAGATTTCATCAATAACAAATAAATACGAACTCAAATTCATATAACAATGTAAATTTACATAATGAGAATTATGAACAAATTAGTCCATAATTAGAAACAACATTGGATAAAAAAAAATATATATACAAAGTATCGTTTGCATAGAACAGTTTTTGAACAACCATCTAAAAATATATTGTTTTAGAGTACAGTCCTTTCAAATTACGACCCAAAATAAAAAATAATTAACTCTAACGTCTCTAGGTTTTGCAACTCCTGAGGAGTGTTAATTCAACCGGTTCTCTACTAATTAGTTATACTTCCTCTTCTTCTGAGTCTGCTTCATCAATATTTGCTCTTTCGTAAGACTCTGCAACAACAACAAACTTTGTTAATATCGATGCGTTAAAGTGGATAAGTATAAATATTTAGCATACAAGTGAGAAATAAGATAAATAAGTAAATAAATCATCATGGGCCATATTGAAACTAAAGATTGTATTCCAAGCATACCAAAGATTGTATTCATCAATTCATTTCCAGTTGAAGATAATATTCCTCTCTTGTAAAACCAAATTGTTCACATTTCTTACTTTAGCTTAGCATACATAGATTAGAATTGGTTCCCTATATTAAGCCAAGTAAGAGGTAAAGATCGAAACTTTATAATGTGGAAGCATCATAAAGAGCCCAAACAATAAAAATCGACGGTCTCACCTTTTGAGCACCAAGAAACTTCTCGTAGAGCTCAAGAACGAACTCCAAATTGGTGGTCAAGTTCATGTTCTTGATGTTCGCCACAACCAAATTTCGAGTAGTCGAGATCGGACGACAGCGGCGGCTGCTTCTTCGAATCGAAGATTGGTCTTGGGGAGTGATTTTTCTAGGATTAGGATTTTGAATCCGCCATTAAAAAGAGAGGGGGGAGAAATTGTTTTCACTGCGGGGTGGTTTTACAGCAGAGGCGATCGATTTTTCTTGTGTAAGGGGGAGGAGTGGGGACTGAGGAATAGGAGAAGAGGAGATGTCCTCTCTTTTCAAAAGAGAGGAGAAGAGGAACAGGAAGAAGGTATTTTTGGGATTATAGTGTACTCATTAGGAAAATCTCTCTTTTTTGAAAAGAGAAAGTGAGCTCACTAGGAAAACTGGGCTTACTAGAAAAAATGGTGTGCCCCCTCTAGAAACTCCCGTTGGATTGGCCTTCGGTTGAGTTGGAGTACCCAACTTCTTAATTAATTAGGGCATGCAAAGATCCATCTGGACATACAAAGACCCATTTGGAGACCATTTTGATTCTTTAATTTCTTTAGGTGAAGAAGAAATTATATGTAATCTCCTCCATCTTTCCGTAATCTTAAGTTTTTATAGTAAAACTCTCATCTTCTTACCGTGGATGCTAGTTGATATGATCAACATATCTATATAAATTCATAGCGCTTATACTTGTGTTATCATTAAGAATATTGTTGTAAGTTATATACTAAACATTGCCCTAAGGTTATCAATTCTTGTCCGCACCACTGGCCTTCTCTCAAAAACGCTGTTCTTGATTATAAAAGAGGCCGTAGACTTACTGATTTCAAAGTTGTGGTGAAAAAAATTGAAGTCTGTTGGTTGCATCCCTATCATCATCATTCTCAAATGTTTTTGGAGGAATTAATTTGGATAGTTTTTTGGACATAATAAAAATTGAATATCTACCTAATAGTTTAAGCTCTTAGTTAAATTAGTCGAAACTCATAATGTACTTATGCAGGTTTCAATTTCTAATGTGCTGATTAAGTCCTTATAGACTCACTTCTGAATAAATATGAGTGGTTTGGCTGGCTAATAGACTCCATAAAGGAAATTGTTGTCGTATTCACCAACAATCTACGTGTCGTTTCTCTGAGAAAATACACAGTTGAATCTCTTGCATGCTTTTTTCTTGAAAGAATCTTCGAGCTTACATAATTTCCTGCTCCTATAGAGTCAAAATTGACAAAAACCCAATAATTCGATATGAATCTTTGACATTTAGCAAATTTGAATGTTTAAATTGCATCCAAATACCTTCGTACAACCCTTTCTAAATATTACAAATTGTGCATGAAATGCGTATTTAGTTGCATTAATGTAAAAACTATATACAGTACCACAATAAATACTAAGA
This sequence comes from Dracaena cambodiana, assembly GCA_036321105.1. Taxonomy (NCBI): domain Eukaryota; kingdom Viridiplantae; phylum Streptophyta; class Magnoliopsida; order Asparagales; family Asparagaceae; genus Dracaena; species Dracaena cambodiana. The sequence goes on from JAYEPQ010000018.1 coordinate 12,618,404, forward strand.
AAAAAGAAAAAAAAAATGTACTGTAATAAGCTTAAGAGTTCTCCGCCACTGCATCTATTTGATAAATATTATTTGTAAGTTATCAAGTTTCTTCCAACACTAGAAAGCACAAATATTAAGAGTGTTGGCTTATTACCATAGACATGATTGATAACTGAGCGGATATCACGCTACAAGATTATGAATAAATTTCACTGAACACAAATATCAAATCTAAATCTCCACAAGTAGCAATTTAGGGCTGAGTATAAAACCGAAAAAACTGAACCGAACTGCAAAAACGAACCGAACCGAACTGATCGGTTCGGTTTATTCGGTTTTCGGTTCGGTTCGGTTTAAAAACCGAAATTATTTACGGTTTCGGGGGCTTTAGCTCCAACCGAAACCGACCGAAAAAACCGAACTTTTAGAATTATAATTTTTTTTTTTGATTTATTTTCAATGTGTTTTTTTTTTAAATTTTTAATGAAAAATATGTGATTGTTATTTTAATAAGTAGAAAAAGAAAAAATAGAAAGAAAATTATTATTTTTCCTATAAAAAATATGCGTTTATCACATAATTAGTTTCAAACCCTAAAAACCGAAAATCGAACCGAACCGAACTTAACCGAAAATTCGGTTTGGTTTTCGGTTGGATTTATTTTTCAAAAAACCGAACCAAACCGACCGATGCTCACCCCTAAGTAGTATAGTTTCCAGCTCGTTTGAAACCGATAAGAAAGAATCGAGTCCAGTCCGAAGTGGCGTCGACATCATTAAAGTCCAAGTCAAGAATTGTGGGGTCAGATGTCAGGAGTGATGCGCCGGATCGCGACAATTAATGGAACAGAGAAAGACAAGCAGTTTTGTTTGGGAAGGGAAAAAATAATTGAAGAAAGGCAAATGGAGGAGGCAAACTTCTCACTAGGATGGTAATGGACGCATTCACAGATCAAATTTTGATCCGTTATATACAAAAATTTAAATAAAAAGTAAAAATTTTATTTTTCTAATTTAAAATTTTATATAAATAACGCGCGTTCATTACTATCCCTATTGCTCACCGACCACCCATTGATTACGCAGCTTTAGGATTTAACTAATGATGTCTAACTAATTAGAGTTTAACTTATTTCATTTTACTGTGATGGGAGGACTATTTGGAATTAGGAATGATGTAATCGGAGGGTACACGTGATGGCTATCGCTATTATCATTATAATCATATTAGTTATTTTATTTTTTTTATACGAGTGCGAACACAAATATAGATATTATTTGTAAGAATTTGGATAAATAATATAAAAATTAAGGTAACTTTATTGATTATAACTATAATTTTTAATGAAAATTGTTAATATGAAATTGAGCAACTAATTAAGGCTCATGGGGAAGGTCCAATAGGCAAAAGACCTAAGATCTATAAAAAATAGCAACAATAGTCTGGATAGAGTCGAACACTTGCCACCACATTAGCTATGGTTGGATTTCAACTATCCAATTATATAGAAAGATAGGATTTCAAGATCTTCTATAACTCCTCTTTCCCAAAAATCCTCTACTATATACAAACCCTACTCCCACGAGGAAAGTGGATGGTTCGAGAATAATCAAAAGAATTTATAATTCGCAGAAAGGGAGATAGTCAATCTTAATAATTGTAATATCTTCTCCATCAAAATAATGCTCGCTGAAAAACCGTTTCCTCCAAGAACATAGATCAAGATCTCTTTTGACTGAATCTTTTTATTTCTCCATGCCCTCTCTCTCTCTCTCTCTCTCTCTCTCTCTCTCTCTCTTATCTCTTATCTCTACATCGTTTTCCTTATTAATAAGTTTGTGCCAATTTTGTCTGAGCAAATCTAGTTGGACGGATTTTAGTACAAATATTTGGGGATATTTGTGGGAATCGATCAAGTTCTCCAAATTGACCATGCCGAATGGGCCATTTGACCAAACAAAACCCTCTCCACGAGGAACGTGGGGAAATGACAAACCCATTGTATGAAGCTAAGGACCCAAACACCCCCATCACCCATGGCGAATTTCATGAGCTCACGCAACACTCAGTACTCTCACCTAAGTCCTGGCAAAGGTCCCATAATACAAGTCAATAGGGAAGGAGCACTAATTTCCACATGCATCAGGGCATCAACCAATTCTCTTGAATTCAAGATGACCAAGAAATCCACCATCACCAGAATGGACTGATCTGTGTCCCGAGTCGTCTAAGCAACCCTAATTCAATGGACACGGGGAGTCGACCTTAGTCCTCTATAATAGGAATTACGAAAATTCAGACTTTGAGTTCAAAAATTATGAGGCTCTCGCCAAAACAATATTTCAAAGAGAGTTCAGTATCAAATTCTAAAATCTAGGCTATAAGTATAGTGACACATCTAATCACGTTGTTAACTATCGCATTGCAATGCAACTCTAAGGTATTACTGACGAAGTTCTCTGTATAGCCTTATCATAACTTTGGAGAAGGGGTAAGGAGTTGGTATAATGAGCTCTCCTCTGGATATATCCATTCCTTGACAACTCCATCTTAAGTTTATTTGACAATCTACCAAAGTAAAATTACAAAGAGGAGTGTTGCCTCTCTCTTTGGAGTAGAGAAAGCACATGATGAGCCACTCTATGATTTTTTTGAAGTATTTCAACAAGGAGAAGCTCCAAACTAAGGAGTCTTCCTCCAACTTAGTCATTGCTGCTTTAATCAGCAGGGCTAGACATATTGAGTTTCTAAACCCAATTGCATTGCCCAAGCTCCTCAAATGGTTCAATAAGTAACATCGAAATAGCAGAGTCTGACCTTACTTTTAAGAATTGAGACTCTATATAGGTAGAAGAACCAATGATGGGAAGTTCAAAGAGTGCAAATAAAATCATCCTAAGTGCTGTGATAATTCTCACTGGGAGAACACCTAAGTTGGCGAATATAGGTCCTTAACATGCACCAAGCCCTGATTCTCAGACATATTTAGAAATAGAGATTCCTCTCAAGATCATCACCGTTGATTAGGAAGCCTTTGGATAATAAGGGGTCCTGATAAATTTGTAAATACCAGTTAGATATTGGATACAACACTGAAAACTACAATCAGCTTGAGAATATTTATATATCTCCTTTTTAATAAAGTAAATACTTTTACATCATATTACCACATTGCTTTACTCGTTCAATACTAATTAGTTGGTGAAACACCCACTTACTCAGCGAAAGCCTACATATGTGATGAATATCCAATTATTCGGGAAAGTACCCACTTGCACTGTAAAAGCCCATGTATTTGACTAATGTCCACTTATTCGTCAAGCCCATGTATTCGATGAATGTCCAATTATTCGGTAAAATCCATGCATACGATGAATGTTCACCTGGTAAAAGCTTATACATTCAAGGAATATCTATTCATTTTATGTAATGCCCTCTTACTTAGGAAATGCCCACCTGATCAACAAGTGTCCACTTAGATTTCTAAAGATGTTTGGTAAAGGTCTATGACACAAGTTTGCCAAACCAATTCCAGAAGTACGAGCTCATTGACTGGGTTCCATATTCCTAACTAGTCCCAAATTGCTTCAAATTTTCACTAAGCCCACAACTCGTTAGAGGCTCCGGGTGTTTCTCTACGAGCTCCTAGCTATCGAGGGATCCTTCCCACTTCATCCCTAAATGGTGCCAAAGCGGTTAAGCTACATGGCGAACTCGATGGGTCCATGAAAAGGGCCCTATAAACAAACAACTTAGCCCGAGCATACTTAGTACTTCGACGAATGCCCAAAAGTACTTGGCATATGCTCAAATGGTTTCATGCCATGCTCAACTCTTTGACATTATGCCCAACATGTATTCACCATGCATAACTTGGATTGTGGCTCCATGTTCAATAGTTTCTCTTTGCTCAACAAAAACTCAACAAATGCCCAAATTGGCTTTATCTTTACAGCATATAAGTTTCGACCTCACATTTATTAAGTACTCAGTAAATGTCCAATTTGAGTTCACTAAGTTTAACTCGGTACCACAATACTTAGTGTTGTGTTTCTACTTAAACATATTGGCTTACTTCTACTAAAGGTGACTAGTGATTTGCCAATGGAAGGACAATAAAAATAGGCAAGCGAAAACTAAACAGGCCAATTGCATAATGTTCAAATGAAAATTCATTTTTATTAAAAAAAAATGATTACAAAATCGAGAAAGATATCCTGAGCTTAACATTATAATTCAAGGATGAGTACATTTGCTCCAATTTGAAATGAAAATAAAATGAAAATTCAACTACCATAGTCAAATAAAAGTTGTACTTTACTTCGAGCATACTCTTCCGGATGAAGTAGATGACCCATACATAATGGCTAAGCCCCCCGGGAGAGGATTCCATTTGCCCCAAGTAAAACAATTGTAGATTTCTAGCTCCTCAAGTCTTAAGGCGAACGTTGACATTTATGAGGCAAAAATTTTCATAGTTTCTTTGCTACTAATAAGAAATGAGAAATAATTAAGGATTAGACTACTTATGTTAGATCCTTATGAGAACCCGACAATGAATTTATTGGATGTTCCATTCCAAGATGAAATTTGATATCACACAATAATATCAACATTATTGGACAGTAAATGACTATGTTAGCTCCTCCGCTCTGGCCACCCATTTTTTATATATTTATTCTATTCATGATGAGCCAAATAGAGGTTCCTACGATAGTTTATAGAGTCCTCCAGGAACTGAAGACCTGGGAATAACAAGATAAGGCGAGAATGAAGGTGACGTTCCATCTCCTTAATGTCGCCGCAGCCATATGAATGGTAGATCTCGAACTGATGGGGGACCTTGACGACGCGTTCTAACATGTAGATCCAGAAGCGATGCTCAAGACAATCTCCATGAACCTAGGGTAATTTTCATGCATTACCACATATTTTCATACCTATTGTAAGGGCATCTCCACAATTACGGAGGCAACAACTAAAGAGACAATTTAATATCTAAAACACTAAGAGATATCAATCGTCCTTCCTCTCTGAAGAGCTGACACCAATTCACCGTCAATAGTGTAATTAGTCGCCTAGAAAATAAACCAACAATGGATATCCTATAAGATAATTCTAGTCGAAAGAGGTAATAATTACTCAAAAAGCTCAACAGACTGAACTCAAGAGTGGAGGACTATATTAACATATGAATTTGTGCAATAAAGCCTCTAATATAAATACATCCTACTGTCATAAGAGAAAGAGACAGCTTTGAGAACAATTAAAGGAAACTACGATTTGCAGAGAGGGAGAGAGTCATTTTGAGTGATTGCAATCTCTTCTCCATCCATATATTATTTTCTAAAAGGTCTTTTCCTTCAAAGACATAGGCCATGATCTCTCTCGGTTATTTCTTCGTGTCATCTCACTATGTTATCTCTACCATATTTTATTTATCGATAAGTCTATGCTTAGCTCTGTCCAGCAATTCTAGCAGGATGGATTCTAGTACAAATAAAAATAAAAAACAATTTTTGATAATATTGTCTATGCCACTGAAAAAGTTCTCCTTAAATGCACAACGAAATATTAAATTGGCTTTATTTTATATATTATTATCATATTTCCGTGTATTTGTATGTTGGATCCAGTTAGCACTATCTATAGTTACATCATATTTTAAACGGAAAATATGCAAACTTCATATTTGCAGAATATGAATACATAATTGAATACGTTTTGATCATCTGTGTTTATTATCTTATGTCAAGTGGGTATGTAAACGGATATGGAAATTTTTTATCCTCATGCATGTTTCAATAAATACATATAGCTACTTCCGTTCTAATTAAAGTATAATATAGATATGGTTAGTGCTAACAACATCCAACATATCCAAATAGACATTCAAATCATCATCATATATATATAAATCATCATCATCATCATAATCATCATCATCATCATCATCATCATCATCATATATATATATATATATATATATATATATATATATATATATATATATATATATATATATATATATAGAAGCATAAAGAATACAAAGTCAATTTATTGTTTTTTACGCACTAAGAAACACTTTTTTAATAGCATATACATCAATATTAAATAACTTTTTTCCATCAAAATTACTTTGGTAAACTAATGATATATTTTAACATCAATATTCTTTCCAAATGTAAATTCGGTTTTATTAAACATATAACATGAACACAATACCTTAACATTCGTGAACAAATATGGTTATGGTAATATCTAAACTAAGTACATAAATTATGCAACCATTTTAGGAGTAAAGCACATGATGTACAGCTCTTTTTATTTTTGACGTGTGTGAACATAGTATCTTATATTGCGGAGTTAGACAATATGATGCTAATAATGTAGTAGAATAAAGTGTATATATATATATATATTTTTTTCTTCAGAGGGAGCATGGATTTAAATCCATTTATCTCGTGCTCAACTTTCAGGATTTTCCGACAAAATTGATTTCTCTGTTAAAATAATAAAAAAACGAAGAAAAAGGGTTAGTATAATGTTACCATCAAAGCTACTGCAAACGCCTCATGCAGAAAGAGAATAAAAGGGGAAATTTGATTGTGCTACCAAAACTACTACTATGAGGCATCAAGTGCAAGTCCAGTTGAGAGCTTATTTAATTTTCCTTTCTTTGCCTCGTGTTGTCATTTACTTTGTCTAGAGAAAAAGATGCTGTTGTATACTGAAATATATGAATGATGAAGGGAAAGATAGGGCCAAATGTCCCCTCAATCACCTGCTCTCCATTTCACTATCACATACAAGAATCCATGGAATTTTTGAAGCTATGTTGGCCTATACATAGGCATATCAATTTCCATTTGAGGAAAAAAAGATTCTCCCCCTCCTCTAAATTCTTTTACTACTATCACAAAATTAAAATTATATAAAATCCATTTGGGACATTCCCTAAAAAGAAGTTCTTATATTGAAACTAACAGTTAATGCATTTTAGGGTTTAGGAAGCCCCAAGTAAACCCATATACAACCCAAACCGCACGAAACTCTATTGACTCAGGTTCTTGTTCAAATTAAGATTAGGTTAGGTTGTGCAATCAATATTTTAATTTAAAAGCCATCAACGTGCAAGTTAATTGTCCAACACTTACAGTGATTATGATCTCTATATAGCAAAGTACGAAAAAAAGAAGAAGAAAAAGTAACCCATTAATTTTTTAAAATTATTTTTTGAATCATAATCTAAAAAGATAATTGCTTTTTCAGACCTTTTGAAGTGAAATTGTATCATAGCTAGTTAGAGAGGTTGGTGAACTACTACGATCTGTAAAGATTCCTAATCTATATCCCATCTCAACGAGAATAGAAGCGAGTCTCTTTCACCGTGGGTTTTATAGGCTCTGCAATTGACATCCACGTGCTTGCCAGAATGCCTACTTGGTTCGGGGCAAAGCCATGCGATCATACGATAGACAAAGGACATGTTGCTGCAGGCTTTTTTTGACAAAATCAATGAATATTTTCTTAGCTCCTTAAACGAGTTACTTGCATGCAGAGAGAGAATATAAATAAGTCAATCACTTTCCTCAGGAGCAGTTCGAGTAGATGGGAAATTCGTGGAAAGGGGGGGCAACCCACAAAAAAAAATATACATCCTCAACTTGCTCCTATGAGAAAGGGTAAATCACCCATTCTAGGAAGAAGAATACTCCTTTTATACTTGTTTATTTCCAAACTGCTGGCGATCGGTTTGAGGTTCACAAGTTAGTAGCTATAGAAAGAGTACTATGTTGTGCCTGGACTTAAAAAAATTAAGCTTTAACCATATTAATGGGCTCACATTATTGGTTGATTGATGAGAGGATAGAACTTCTTCCCCTGTCCGGATCAAAAAAGTGTCATTCTGTCCCAACAACGCTTCCAACTTTGCAAGTCATGTTTTGGCATGATTTATTTAATCCATTGAGATTTCACTAGTCAGTGCTCGTCTCAGTGAGAGTTAACTCAATTTTAATTGGTAAAAGAGCTTCAACTCTGGTCGAGAGTACGAGATTACTGATCCAAAGCTTTTTAATTGTGCTGAGCCAAAGCCCTGTTATTGAAGAAATGTATCCAACAGTGTTCTCTTCTGTCTCATTGGTTCTCTCATGCTTTGATGTTTACTTCCAAGTTAGCACATCATTCGTGATCTCATATCTCATGCCCTTATTTCGACGAGCAATAAAATTGTTGTCTTTTCTTAACTAACTCAAACTTCATAATTTAAATTTTTCTCAAGACTGTTCTATCTAGTAAATTTCACCTAGCCCACCGAAAATAGGACAATGAGATAGGTTGCAGATAGAAATCTCGAGTTAGAATAGCAATACTACTCAAATACTTCATGTATAGATGGTGGTACTTGTTGGAGATCGAATCCCCAATCGAGATCGTAGAGATAAATAAAACAATACAATACAAAAAGAACACAAGAATTAACGTGGTTCGGACGACCAAGTTCGACCTACGTCCACGGGAACAACAAGAGAAATATCCATTATGAGAAAAAAGGTTACAAGAAGAGATCCAAATATCTCTCTACCTCTCGCATCTCTCATAATAATATAATCATATCTCTCAGCCAATTACTCTTTAATTGCTCTACTCTCTCTTATCGCATACAAGAGATATATATAGTGTTCCTATCCTAATCTCATTAGAATAGCACTATCACCATCTAATTGGTGTTCCAATCCAATTAAAACTCTGGTCTTCTAACCCAAGTCCAACTGGGACTCCTTGTAATTCTTGATCACATCTGGATACTCAACGGATGCGAGACACAAACCCAACAATCTCCACCTTTGCTCGTATCCGATGAGCATGTATCTTGGAGAAACTCCGTTGTTCTCGTCATCCACTTCGCAGACATCCACCGCACGATCACCATGCTCCACCGACTGGGAACAAATTGTATAATCATCACCGCCTCTATACTTAAGCATTCATGATCACTAAACCATGCTCTCTTCCGAGCACTCATGATCACTAAACCATACTCTCTTGAACATTTACGATTACTACACCACGCTCTTCACCAAGCGCTCATAATCGCTACACCGTGCTCCACCTCAGTCAAAACACCTGGACCTCATGAGTACTCACAATCACTTATCATGTTGTGTACCATACAAAAGTGATCGATAAATCGTACTCCACCTCGATCCAAAAACTATGACCAACTCTAGAGACATAGACGATTATACATTACCATGTGATTCAACATGTCACGAAGTAACCATATCCATCAACATGAAGTACCATGACGTACCTCATCATCGTACAATCAACCAACCATTGATTATGGATCATCTCGATCAATATCGATCCTGCGATCATCGTCGATCACTGCTGGTCTGCACAAAATCTGCTCTAAACAGTGGATTTTGCCCAATCCGTACACACCACTGCATCCGGAATGCTGAAAAATATAGGATTCGACTTCTGGATCATCTTAATCGGACACCAATTCTTCGATCCACGCTCTGATCAACCATAGTCGTCGATCTGTGTCTCAGAATCCATCTCAGTTATCAGCCACTCATTTTGGTGCATATTGCTAGAGCCTCCAGTTGTGAACATCACCGATTGTATCTGGTTTTTTTTTCTCTTCTTCTTATTGTATTTTACCTTGATACCTCCGCCAACCTCCTTGTCGACTCGACATCAGATCCACCATCTCGCAATCTCGATTCCGGATCCATAACTCCGGCTCTGATACCATTTGTTGGAGATCGAATCCCCCATCGAGATCGTAGAGATAAAGAAAACAATACAACATAAAAAGAATATAAGAATTAACGTGGTTCGGCCGACCAAGTTCGACCTACGTCCACGAGAATAATAAGAGAAATATCCATTATGAGAAAAAAGGTTACAAGGAGAGATCCAAGTATCTCTCTACCTCTCGCATCTCTCATAATAATAGAATCATATCTCTCAGCCAATTACTCTCTAATTGCTCTACTCTCTCGTATCACATACAAGAGATATATATAATCCCATTAGAATAGCACTATCACCATCTAATTGGTATTCCAATCCAATTAAAACTCTGGTTTTCTAACCCAAGTCCAACTGGGACTCCTTGTAATTCTTGATCACATCTGGATACTCAACGGATACGAGACACAAACCCAACAATACTAAGGTCTATTCATTGAATAAAATATTCCACATAGCGATACTTAATATGGAATTTTAATTAACTTAAATTGTATATCAACCAACCGGATGCTATCTGGCCATCGTCTTTAGAATTCATAAGCATAAATAAAGTTTATTTATAAAAATTTTCATTTAATTAAGTTATTGAATATCAAATTAGTTTTAAGTGTAAGCTTTGGATTGACCTGAAAGCTGTACATATTGAAGTATTACTTACTTGCTTAAGTGTCCTTTGATATCTTATTGCCAGAAATGTATGTTGTAAAAGATCAAACTACAAACCATTATCCGTTTATAATAGAATTATTTGAATGAATTAAATATAATAATATCCCAAAGGACAATTAAATGAACACTTCTTATATTCAAGCTTTACTTCTTAATTATGCTTTGAAGAAGTGTTACTGTCATTAAAAAAAAAAAAAAAAAAAAACTGAAACAGTACTAGACCTACATTAAAGGACTATATTCAATTATTATTTTTTTAAAATTTCCCTTATGAATTTGTTGATTTAAGATGCAATTTAAAAATGATGGATATATACTTCCCTATTGCTAAGTTGTAAGTACCGACTGGTTGAGATTCCTTTATACATTATGATAGAAAATGCAATGCAAGGGAGTACTGTGAGCTTTTAAATAAACTATTTCAAAGTCTCGACTATTGTAGGAATTATATCCACTCATTATATTCTAGTCGAGAATTGACAGTGTGACACTAAAAGCAAAAGATTTCATCTTGGCCAAAATAATCATGAAGTTCATAATTCAATGAGCAGGAGACATCTTCCTCACTCTAGCTATGAGCCTATGAGTGATGTATCAGTATAATGGTATCTTTATATGATTGGTCATTCTAATTGGCGAGCAAGGTTTTTTTTTTTTTTTTGAAAGTAAAGATGGAATATGACAATTCATTAAAGAAACTTTTTTTTTTTTTATTCAAACATCAACTCATCAGGAATTATTACAAAACTTAACAAACATAATTTTATGTATGATAAATCTCTTATGTGATATATATTAGATAAAGTCCTATATAGGTCAGCTCAGTAGTACTGTAGCTTTTAGTTTGTTCAGAAAATTGTTTAAACGTACTAACTTAGTTAGTATGTCCTATATTAATCACAATATTGTTTAGCATTTCTTTGACTGAGTATTTATACATGTATAAGTTAATTGAGGTTGAGTAATAAAAAAATAAATGCTGGTGATAGGTCTTCTTTCCTTTCAATTAGCTGACATGATCAAAATTGTCTTTCAAAGCATAGATAACTAGATATACTCTACTTCACCTGCTGACACTGCAAGTAAATTAATTGAATCAGAAATTATCCAGTGAGAAACCATTGTGTATTACTGTTTAAGCTCTATTTATCAACAAGTTCAATAGTTTTATCACCTTTTTCAGTTTTCGAGAGCCTACTTCATTTAATATTGTGGGGCATTTTTCTAATTAACTATGTCTGAATCATTTCACACAAACATACACACTTAGCAAATAAAATAAGCTAATGACAAGCTTTGTCATTTGTTTATACAATATAAATATACGTGCGCACATAATCACAGCTTTCTTTCCCTCTAGCTTGTCTCTCCTGTTCCCCTTTGTGGATCCACATGGATGACTCAGTGGAGCTCACAATCAATCACTGCACTAAATTGTCAATTTGTGCAGACAATGTCTGGGTCAGGTCCAAAAAAGAAAACAGGTTTCTGGGTCCCACAACCTCCCGGGGCACAATCAAATTTGCCTCCATGATTGCCTTTGCTAGCTAGCTAGCTACCCTTCTCTCCTCACTGAATTTCACCCTTGATGCATTCCAACTTTCCTTTTTTTTTTTTTTTTTTCAATCTTCTGTTTTTCTCCCCTTTGGAGAAAAGATTAAAGCGAGCAAAGCCAATCTCAAAAGGTGAAGTAACTTTTCCTTGTTATTCAAGAGGGTAACCCCACCATATGCATGCATGCTCCCAGCTTTCATGTGCGGTGTCTCATTTACTGTCTTTTCCCCCAGCTAGGATAAATTATTATTATACATATCATATCACACCAGAGATCTAAAAGAACAATGGAGCTGTACCCTGAGTCTACACCAATTCAAGATTCTATGATTAGAATGGATCTCTCCTCCCCCCACCACGGCCATTGCCTCTGATTCAGCTGCATGTGATTCTGTCCTCCAACTTAATTGTTTTCTCGATCTCTCCCCTTTAAATTACCTACACAGTAGAGTTAATGCTGACAGTGTCCAAGTTACCTCCTCTCCTCTCCTCTCCTCTCCTCTCTAGGTTTGAGATATTGATGCACCACGGATGCACATTAGAGTTCATATAGGGAGGGATAAGAAGCTTGCACGTGTCACACCCTTAAAGATTTGCATCAAAATTTGTTTTCCATCTTGCTAGTATTGTCATTCCATCTGTTTCGATTTCTCGTCAAAGATATGAGAGAAAAAAACTGAGTCGTCTCCTCCTTAATTTCTCCCGACATGATGCTGTATGATGAGCGGCTTCCTACGTGTGATTTTTTTTCCCCTCGTAATAGTCTCAACAAATTGTACAGCTCAAAATTAATAAGGTGAAGTGGGACTACAACCACAACGTATACATCTCATTTCACAAGCCAGAAATCAAGATCTTGAGACCCAGTAGTGGTGCCAATTTTGGCTCCTTGGTCCACAAGTGCACACATATATATTAATAGAGTAGCACCTCTTCTCATTATAATTACTAATGAATCCAATGCAACTTTCTTGTGCATACAACATTATCGCATTAACATTGGGATGAAGGAGGTGGGAGGTTGGGGAGCCAACAAAGGCCAAAACCAAGACGAGGACTACCATGTGCACTTGTTGGATTTAAAGTATCAAGCGGGGTCTCAAGGGCACCGGGAGTTTGTGGGAGGGAAGTTTTTTTTTTTTTTTTTTTTGGATTTTTCATATCGATCTCTTAATTATTTAAAAATTGAATATCGATCACTCAAAACTTCATATTTTGATTTTAGTCCTCAAAACATTTAAGTTACACCCTTTTAGTCTTTTTGGGTCACTTCCGTTAGCCAAGTTAACTTTTTTATCCTTTATACCTATTATATCTCTGAAAAGAGAGGAAAAAATCAATTATTTCCCTCCCTTCTCTATTTACCTCCTTCTCTCTCTCTCTCTTTTTACTTGGGTTCCCCTCTCTATTTTCCTGTCTTCTTTTCATTTTGGTTGGATTCCCCTTTCTTACTCTCTTTTTGATTGGGTTCCTCTCTCCATACTCCTCTCTTTCTTTTTTCTTAGTTGGGTTCCTCTCTTCATACTGTTCTCTTACTTTCTTCTTGGTTGGGTTCCTCTATCCATCCTCAACCTTTCTCTTTCTTATTAGTTGGGTTCCCCTCACCATCCTCAACCTCTTTTCTTAATTGAATTTCCCTCTTGAGGTGAGGGTGAAAAAATTGGGGTTTTCTGAATTGCGGTTAGGGTTAGTGGGGTCGAGTAGTAGGAGATCTTAGAGAGAGGAGGGAGGGAAAGGCGGTGAGGAGGTTGAAGGAGATGTTTGATAGCAATCTTTTTACTTTTCCAACTAAGCGATGGGTTTAGGGCATTTTATTAATATATAAAAATAATAAAAAAAGAAGCCCAATTCATTTTGAAGGAATAAGTAACAGAGAGACTAAAATGGTATAACTTAATTGTTTTGGGGGCTAAAATCAAAATATGAAGTTTTGAGGATGCATGTTAATTTTTTAAAGAATTAAGGGATCGATAGGTAAAACCCTGTTTTTTTTTGCCCTCTCCATAGAAAGCTTACACCCCTTTGCAGAGGTTAACAGTAAGGAAAAAAAAAATGACGGACTGCTCCTTTCTTCTATCCTTTTCGTCTTCACTGAGGCCAGATGTAATGCATCTGTCTCCTTGGGTTGGGGTGCATGTAGCGTCGCTAGAGAGATGGAGGCTGTGTTTATCACATATGTTTATCTATAGTAGGGTTTTTAAAGTATTTTTAATTCTTAACAAGTGGAAAATCCGGTTGGAATCTTTGTGTTTATTTCGGGAATAAGAAAACGCAAATAAAAATGTTAAATTTTTTTTCAAATTGAACATGTTTTTAAGCTAAGTATTTAACTTAATTTGAAACTTAAAACCTCCAATTATTTTAACCTATATTTATAAGTAAATCAGTTATCACCAGTAACTTGTTACATTTTATAGTGATAGTAGATAGTTTAATTATAAAGAAAATTTTACTACTGATATTTGAGTTTATTATTTTACATATATAAGAAAAATATATTTCCAACTGTGTTTTATCCTAATTGTAGAACGAGAAAAATTGAACAAGAGAATGAACCCACAAGAGGCTTTTTCAATCTCGCTAGCCTCGCATGGCTAGCGAAGCTACTTTAGCCTCATGGCTCGCGAGGCTATGCTAGTCTCGTGTGGCCCGCGATGCTACTTAACCTTGTGGCCAGTGAGGCTACTCTAGCCTCGCGGCTAGCAAGGCTACGTAAGATCTACAATAAGGATTTCGATCAGATCCATAACTGATTTGGGTACAGAATTAAGACCAAATATAATGAATCTCAAATCCAAATCTAATCAGATGGGAAACTATATATTTGATGAAGATTACAGTGAGATTCCATCTTTATCTAAAAGGAAACAACCATAATAACTTGATGCCTATAAATACCTATACAAGAGACTAAAAAAAGCACTTTTGGAAAAAATTTCTCTAGCTCAAAATCAGCAGTTGAACGGAAGAGCTGGCCCTAAAAATCTAAACTGACGTTACTTTTCAATATCAGATCATCAATGAGAGTCAAAGCAAACCTCATAACTACCGAAAGATCCTATAATTTCTGTAAAAGAGAGCGACGATCTATAAGTGCTTTCATATTGTTTATTTTATTTTCTTTTTCATTGTAATCGATTGAACTATTGTAATTTTTTTTTATGGCAATGAAAAGAGAATCGAATTTCACTGAAAACGAACTGGCGAGCACAATGAGAGAAATTTCCTACACTGAAGAGGAGATGGTGGCCTAATCCGATGTTAACAAGATTGGAAAGACAATAGAGATGTTGGTAATTGAAGTTGAGGAGTACATATTCTCGGACTCATTTAGTCCAACTAAGAGGCAATCCTCATGGTAAGGACACATGAAGGTTATGAACCAAAATCATCATGAATCATTTGAACCAAAAGATGATCTTGTGGTTTTGAATGATAAGGAGGCGCTTATCCATCAAGAGTCACTTGGAATTTCAATCACCAATTCATTACAATAAATTGTGTCCCTTCCAACTTTTAGAGAATTTGCCACATTTGATGCCAAAGAAGAATCAATTGCTGCACAAAAGCGGACCCAAATTCGCAACCAAAATCGGAGAGCACGTCGTAGGGCACTCAAGGCCCGTTTTCAACATAGTGCTGAACAAAAGAATAAAGTTGCATGACGACCTCGAGAATGTACAATGGTTGGAAAAGAAAACTGAATGTTAGGCTAAGTTTCAGCCTATCGTAAACAAAACTGAATGCCACGCTAAGTCTCTGCCTAGCGTAGACAAAACTAAATGTTAGGCTAAGTTTCAGCCTGTCGTAAACAAAACTGAACGCCAGCTAAGTCTCTGCCTAGCATGGAAAAAACTGAAAATCAGACTAAGTCACAGCCTAGCGGAAATAAAACTAAGTCAGTGTGTGAGGATAAGCCAGTACGCAAGACTAATCCAACTAAGTCAGTATACGAGGCTAAATCAGTACGCGAGGTTATTTCAGTAAATAAAACTAAGGCAGTACGCGAGGCTAACCCATTATATAAAATTAAACCAGTACGCGAGACTACTGAACAGTACTATGCAAAACATGCTAAAGTTAACACTGGACACCAGATCAACTCACGGCCTGACAAACGTGATCCCCGAGACTTCTTAGAGTCACATACATGGTCAAATAGGCATTGCGCGAGAAATAGGGTTCACCCACAAAGGATGGTCATCTCAATGCACCAAGAAGAAACTTCAGATTTACAAGAGTACCTAACAAACAAAAGAAGGGCTGTATAGCCCTATTAATCATACTATTGCAAGCAATTAATTGCAGCAGTTCTGACTTATTATCACTGAAAACCCCAAGACCGTCTATTTTTAGCGATCTATCTGAGCCAGAATCCAAGACTCCAAAAAGGAGGCCCATACAAAGACAGAACTTTGACTCAGTGAAGACCTTCTGGTCGTCACGTCAAAAATGGTAACTAAAGGAAAAAAATTAATCATTGAAGAGTATTCCTCTGATACAGAAACAAAGGAACCACATCATCACACACGCTTTAAAACAGGCGCAACAACTCCATGTGAATACAAAAGGTTAGTAGGGGGTTCAGATGAGGAGTATGATGAACATAGTGATCATTCGATCATGGTGACACCACGATCACATGTCTCCTCCCGATCTAGACGGAGAACATCACATATGGCTGAACGATCGACTAAAATGAATCAAAAGATAGAAGCACAAGAGCGGCTTATCTAAAAACAACAAAAGAGTATTGATGAGCTCAAAGCAATGCTCGTGAAAGTTTTAGAAAATACACAGAGACACGCATAAGACAGAGTAGTGGGTTCTTCTTCCGATAAAGGTAAGAAATATAAATAGGTATTGGATTCAGACGGTGAAGGAGAAGGTGGGGAGGAAGAATACATCATTGACCCACACACATAAAAGATGGAAAAGTTTTAGAATCAGGTGGCAGCGTTGATGTTGGCAGTGAAAATTTCCAAGTAAAATGGGGTTTTCCACAACAGAACACGGAGCTAACTCTGTAGCTCCGCGTTTGGCTATTTTAGCTTCGCGTTATGCAAAACGCGGAGCTAATCCATAACTCTGCGTTCTGGTTCCATAACTCCGCGTTTTGATGCGATTAACTCCGCGTAAGTAGATAACCAGAATCTTAAATTGATTGAGATTGAGATTTGGGTATATCCAATACCCAAATTGAGTCCAATCAGAATTCTAAATCAAGAGATTTAAATCAAAACTAAAATATTTGATTGGAATCCTTGATGAATACAAATTCTATTTAGATAGAAACTCTCATATTATCCTAAGACTATAAATACCCTCTTGAGAAAGCCTTAGGGATCTTTTGAAAGTTTTTGTGAAGTTCGAATTACGCGTGAGAGGCTTGAACGAATCAAGACTAGAGAAGATCATCCAAAATCGGCCGACATCTTCTTCATCAAGAGCAAGAAGACCATCGTCGTCAGATCGTCTAAAGGAACTACTTATATAGATCCCATCGCCACATAGATCCCACGTTTCATTGTAAAAGAGAGCGATAATATATAAATCCTCTCATTTGTTCTTTTCTTTTGCTCAATTTCATTATAATTAAGTTATTCAATGGAAGGAAAGCAAATTTCTGCTGCGAACAAACTGGCGACCACAGTGGGAGACATCTCTTTCACCAAAGAAGAGATCGTGGCGCAATCTGACGTCGAGAGGATCGAATCCGACGTAAACATGCTAGTCGTTGAAATGACCAGTAGAAGTACGAGGAGTATCTCTCCTCTGAGTCAGGTAACCTGACCGAAACGCGACGCTATCGTCGCGTGCGCTCCAATACCCGTAAATCAGGTAATCGGGAATCCATCGTTAATCGGGGACCCGTGGAGACCGTGGCCATAGAGCCGTCGTTTGGGCAGGAAACCCTAGCAGAGGATGATCTCTCTATGGCCGAAGAAGGCTCGGGAACTGGATTAACCAGAACTCAACTCCGGAACAGAAATCGGAGGGCTAGGCGAAAGGCGCTTAAAGCCCTCGTTAAACGCGAGGCTATTCAGGAAGCAGAACGCGAGGCTACAGCACCTCGCGATCTGGCTTGCGTTAATCGCAAGACCAGTCAGTATCGCGTTAAAAGCGAAGCTGCAACTTGCGTTAATCGCAAGGACAAGCCAGCGTGTGATCCTCCACGCGAGGCTATTTTATATGGACTTAAAACCAGAGAAGTTCTCGTTAATCGCGAGGATAAAATCTCCTTAGAGCCAGCATGTGATTCTCCATGCGAGGCTAATACTGAGCTTAGCAATAAATGCGAAGCCAGTAATACTTGCATTAATCGCAAGACTTCTCAGCTCCGCGTAAATCGCGAAGATGATTGGCAAATTTGCGTTAATCGCAAAAATCGCGCTAAACGCGAAGTTATGACTTGCGTTAATCGCAAGAATAAGCCAGCGTGCAAGAATTTTCTTACACACGGGGCTAAGATTCCAGAAGATAAACTTCTGCTAGGACGTCAAGCCAGCGTAAAACACGAGGCTAGCGTATCCAAACGCGAGGCTATTTCTTAGCTCTGCGTATCAAAACGCGAAGCTACTGCTCAGCTCCCCGTAAATCAACCTGAATACAAAATCTGGATTGATCATGGCATTGTTGAACCAAAACTTGACTCTGATAGTTCCAAGAAACTCCAGTGGGCCCCTAGACCCTCTCAATGGATGAGTGGGCCCCATAACTCCATGTCTAAAGTCACTGACCTCAGGGAGTATTTAACCAAGAAGAGAAGTATAGAGCAACTTTAATCTGAACCTACCTGTCATTACCAGCAGCTTATGACAGCAGTATCCGCTGTAATGGATAATTGTTGCTGCAGCAAAAATAGGGTATCGGTGTTCGACCGATTAACTAAGTCGGACAAAAACCCTGCTAAGAAAACAAAGGTTACTTCCCGAGAAGAATGAAGAATTGTAACTTCTAATATGGTTGGCAAGGGTAAGAAAATCATAAAAAGAAATGATGACTCAGAATCAAGTGATGAAGAACCTCATCACTTTACCCGACTTAAGTCAGGCGCTATCCCGGTCCGAAACTATAAGAAACATGTGAAAGGTTCTTACGACGACGATAGTGATAATTCTGCCATAGCCTCTCCTCATTCTTCGGCATCGTCTAAATTGCAGAAGTCAGCATCACATATGATGGACAAATCTGACGACATCGACCCAAGATTTGAGGCCCAAGAACAGATGATTCAGGAGCAACGAAAGATAGTTGAGGATCTTAAAATGACGCTCTCGAAAGTGATCGAAAATACTCAAAAAATTATCGAGAATAACGCTAAGAAGGAAAAAGAAATTTCATTCAACAAACTGAGCGAGGAAGATAAAGAAGAAAAGGCCTACTCGGCACATGAAGACGAGAATAAATATTCTTTTCATGACCCACATGAAGAGAAAATCGAGAAGTTACAAAGCCAACTTGAAGCACTAACGCACAAGAAGGAGTTGAAAGAATCAAGGGTCTTAAGACCATATCCGCCTGAATGGGATTTGGCACCATACCCTCAGAAATATAAACCGCTCAAATTGGAGCTATATGACGGGAAATGGTCTCCCAGTCAATATATTTATTACTTTTTGTCCCAAGCAGGGCATTTAGTGGGCAATGACCCAGTAATGATCAAGATATTTGCAAGTACCTTGCGAGGGCCTGCATTCACTTGGTTTATGCAGTTGCCCCCAGGAACTATTAATACCTGGTTTGATGTTGAGAAGCAATTTCTCGCACGTTTTTTTGAGGATGATACCGAAATTTCTGTTCATTCCCTCCTTGCAACTAAACAAGGAGAACAAAAAACGGTAAAAGATTTTATAGAAAGGTTCCGGGAGAAGTTCGTGCATTGCAAACATGGGATGGTTTAGGAAACTCTGGTGGAGACATGTCGGCATAATCTCAAGACCAACGTGCTCTTAAAAATGGGGGCCGTAGAGTCTAGGACTTGGAAGGATTTACTCAAACAAGGAGAGTAAGCCGAAGACTTGATCCGTCGAGTTGAAGAGTCTCGTAGATCAAGAAATACTGGAAATAATAGGCCGTATACGCAAAACAATAATAAGAATAAAGGTAAAGCGGCAATGGCGTCAGAGGCCGCTCCACCGAAAACAAATCCTCCGAGCCCAAAGCCCCAAAATCAAAAGGGCACGAGACAAAATAGGCCCCAGCAAGAAAGGACATACACCTTTAAAGCGGAACAGACGCCTACACTCTTCCATCTGCTTCTTAGGAAGGGAATGTTGAAACTTCTTGAAAATAGGAAATCCGAGGACGCTGGTAAAAGCAACGACCCCAACTATTGTCTCTACCATCGGAATGTTGGATACCCTACCGGGAATTGTTACCCTCTAAAGAACAGGATCCAAGCATTGATAGAAGTTGGAGTCCTGATATTAAAAGAGGAGCAAAAGAAGGTCACTGCCAATATGGCAAGCCTAGTGGTCGGAACCCATGAGTTCTCCGCGGGAGTGACCCCAATACCAGAGGGAAAGCTGGTCGTGAAAAATCAGGACCCACATAAAAAGGCCCAAAAAGGACTTATCCCCGTAACAACTTAAAGAGGGGAAGTTATGTGCGTCCATCCTGATCTACTACAGGATGAACAGTGGACAGCCACAAAGGGTCAAAGGAAAAAGCGGACTATTAATAGTATTTCCGTAAAAATAAAGGAAGAATACATAGTCTCGGGAGCCTTCACAGATTCTGAAGAAGAGTCCGAAGCGATGGCCACTCATCAAGATGGGGTGGGCCCTTCCAATACTCGATCTGGTAAACCATATCTCAAGGATTATACCAGAGTAGACCCGAAAAATATATACGGGGAACTCGCGAAACCTACAAAACATAAGGGGCTTCGTTTCAAGAAAAATCCTGCTAGAGATGAAGAGGCCAAGGAAGCTGCATTCAAGTTTAATATAATAGCTCAGCTAGCAAATATTCCAGCTCAAGTCATGCTTTATGAGTTGTTGCGATTATTAAAATCAACTCGCGAAGCGTTAAGAGAGGCCCTGGTAGACTCTGAGCCATGTTTAGCTCAGATTGTTGAGCCGACCAATGAAAAACAGGACTCTTGCCCCCGCTGTCATCAAGTAAGGAGGCAGGTCCCATGAATTACCTTCTCTCCAGAGGATATGCAGGTAAGGAATATAAAGTATAATATGCCTTTATATTTCACCGGATATGTCAGATCCACGAAGGTGGACCGTATTCAAATCGATCCGGGGTCTGCATTAAGCGTTATTCCCAAAAGATTGATACAGCTATTGGGAATATCTCCTCATTGTTTGACACAGACAAATACTACTATTTATGGATTTAATGCTAACGACAGCTGTCCTCTTGGCAAAATCCGACTTCGGTGTTAGATCGGAGATTTGAGGACAGAAGTTACATGCTATGTTATAGACGTAGATACGTCTTATAACATTTTACTGGAGCGACCATGGATACACGGCTATATGATAGTCCCGTCAGCTCTCCACCAGTGCATGAAATACTGCGATGATCAAGGAGAAGTCCGGACATTAGTTGCAGATAGGTAGCCATTCAAAGGATTAGAGAACTACTTCACAGATGCTATGCTTTATAAGCCAGCCCACGAAGTCTCCAACAATAACTGTAAAAGGCCTCAAGAACCCGAAGATAGCGGCAACGAGGCCGACACTGAGTACGAATCTCCGGAAGAGGATAACGGGGGTGATTACGAAATTAACCTTCGCATAAATTTTAAAATGAATTTTGATAATAATGTAGCCAAATAATAGAGGATGAGTGGATTATTAATGAAAATATAAAATTAGTCTACGAGTCTGCTGTAGCTACAGAGTCTGAGCCTTCTTGTACATCTACCGAGGTAGATGACCTATCCGAACTTAAAGTCTTGGCGGCATATCACTTTCCAATAAGGTCGTCTCTCATCTCTCGGTCCAAAATAACAAAAGGACGAGATCACTTCTTTGAGGTACCGCCGCGACATGTATCACATAAACCGATTGTTTTCGGCAAAGTGATCACGTCGCCTAACCAAAGACAAAGTAGTGAGAGTGATGAACAAACATCACCTCAATTTCACTTATATGAACAGAAATCCCGATAAATGATGGAAAAGATGAGTTATAATTTTATCCAAAAACCGGGATTGAACTTTGGGAAAGGGCGACGAAATCTCATACCCTCGTTTAGACCAAGAGAAAAGAGCGCAGACTATTATCAGAAAACTAGAAGGGGGTTGGGCTATGTATCTACTCCTCCCTCATCATCATACAAGTACGAAGAAGATTCTTCGGAAGATAAAGATTTATGCCCGCTCGACCATGATTCGGATCTAAGTATCGGCGCCTGGTTTCAATCTCTAACAGTAAACATGGTTTCAGCCGCACCAGAAAGCGACGAGGAACCAATTGATGTTCAAGATGATTCCTGGGTTAAACACATGGACACTCTTTGGGATGTCCGTTTTGAACAGCGTGACCCGCCCACAGAGGATAAACTAGTACAAGTTAATATGGGAACGGAAGAGAAGCCGAAACCCCTTTTTATAAGTGACATACTGACTCCCCTGGAAAAGGAGGAACTTATATCCCTTATCAAGGAGTATATAGATGTGTTCGCATGGAGCTATGAAGACATGCCCGGTCTTGATCCTTAGATTGCCACACACCGGCTAAATATCAAAGAAGATGCTAAGCCAGTTAAGTAACAACAGAGGTATTTTCGGCCGGAACTGATGGAGGCAATAGTTGCTGAAGTTAATAAGCTCATAAAATTAGGATTTATCCAAGAAGAGCAACATCCCGATTGGGTGGCTAATATAGTGCTAGTTCGTAAGAAGAACGGCAAGATCCGGATATGTATCGATTTTCGGGATCTAAATGCTGCATGCCCCAAGGATGAATTTCCACTCCCGATTACCGACGTAATGATTGATAACACCTGCGGTTACAAGAGAATATCCTCTATGGATGGTTTCTCAGGCTATAACCAGATTAAAATGCATCCAGATGATGAAAATCACACGGCTTTCAGAATGCCGCTGGGGGTGTACTGTTATACAGTAATGCCTTTCGGACTAAAGAACGCTGGTGCCACCTACCAACGTGCAATGAGCGTTATATTTAAAGAATATCTGCGCAAAACGGTAGAGTGTTACGTGGATAACTTGGCGGTCAAAAGCAAGAACAAAGAAGATTATCTTCATGACTTAATAACAGTCTTCGATCTTATGCAAAAACATCACTTGAAGATGAACCCTGCCAAATCTTTCGTGGGGGTGTGCAGCGGGAAATTCCTTGGGTTCATAGTTATCTCAGAAGGAATTTTCCTTGATCCTGAAAAAGTAAAAGCGATCAACGAGAAGCCGCCTCCCGGCAATCTTAAAGAGTTAAGGGGGTTACAAGGAAAACTGGCCTATATCCGGCGCTTTATCTCCAACCTATCAGGACGATACCAGCCGTTTTCCAGACTTATGAAAAAAGAGGTTTCCTTTGTAAGGGATGAGGCATGTCAACAGGCGTTTGACGATCTCAAGGAATACCTTACCAAACCTCCTGTCCTCATGGCACCGGCCCCTGGGCAACCATTCCTCATATATGTAAGGGCCATGGATAATGCGTTAGGAGCATTACTTGCTCAGTATAATGATCACGGCCATGAACATGCCCTTTGTTACTTAAGCAGGAAAATGATAGGGGCCAAGTATCGGTATAACCCGATTGAAAAAGAATGTTTAGCCCTAGTGTTCGCTGTTTAGAAAATGCGACACTATCTTTCAGGACAAACAATTCATGTTATATTACGGGTTAATCCCTTGAAAATCCTGATGACAAAACCAGGATTCTTAAACGGCCAACTGGCGAAATGGACATTATTGCTATCGCCATATGATATACACTTCGTTCCTCAAAAAGTTATGAAGGGACAAGCGATCGCCGATTTTCTAGCAGACCACCCAATTTGGTCCAACTCTAAACAAACATTAGAGGTTAACACAACTAGCAAAGAACAATCATGGCAGATATTCTTTGATGGTGCTGCCAGACGATCTACTGCTGGAGTGGGGGTTGTGCTGATATCCCCACATAAACACATGCTGCCTAACGGTTACTCATTAACAGAGCCATGTACGAACAATGTGGCGGAATACAACGCGCTCATTGTTGGTTTAAAAATGGCTCTGCAACGGGGGTGAACCATCTAGAGGTATATAGAGACTCTAAACTCATTGTCAATTAGATGACAGGCGAATATGAAGTCAGACATGAAGCTCTCATCCCCTATCATCAGCTAGCCATTGAGCTAGCAGGATATTTTGAACAGTTTTATATCTATCATATATCTCGGAACGAGAACGTCCATGCAGATGCTCTTGCCGCGCTAGCTGCAACATTGGCGATCCCGCCGGGTAAAGCTAAAAGCATCACTATTGGTAGCAGAGAACTCCTCCATTCGGATACGGTGTTCCAAAACAAAGAGGTGTGCCAGACAGGCTTAACTCTGGAACCCCGTGATTGGCGATTTCCATTTGTAGATTATACCTTATATGAGATGCTGCCGGAAGATCCAAAGGAAGCCGCCTCGATAAAGAGGAAGGCCCCGAGATTTTACTATGATCATACACTTCAAACTTTATATAGAAAGTCAAGTGATGATCTCCTGCTACGCTGCATATCAAAAGCAGAAGCTGATGAAGTGCTGAGAGAAACACATGATAGAGTGTGTGGAGCTCATCAGCCCGGTCCAAAACTTGGGGACCGCATAAGAAGGCTAGAATACTACTGGCCGAAGATGATTACAAAAGCAATGGCGTACGCTAAACGATGCCATGAATGTCAAGTACATGCCAATTTTATTCATCAACCCCCAGAATACTTGCACAATACCATTGCTAGTTGGCCATTTGAGGCATGGGGGATGGACATTGTGGGGCCAATAACTCTCCCGTCATCCAGAGGATATCGGTTTATTCTTGCAATAACCGATTATTTTTCAAGATGGGCTGAAGCCGTGCCTATGAAAGAGGTGAAAACGACGGATGTGATTAAGTTCATTAAGCATAACGTCATTTACAGTTTTGGCATCTCTCGAAGAATCATTCACGATAATGGACCGCAATTCATCAGCCAAGGGTTCTCAAGATTCTGTGATAAGTTCAGAATCAAAGATATTGCTTCAACGCCATATAACCCTGCCGCAAATGGGTTGGCCAAAGTTTTCAACAAGACGATTATTAAACTCCTTCGGAAGTTTGTCTCCTCCAACAAATGAGACTGGGATGAAAAGCTAGGAGAGTGTTTGTGGGCTTATCGCACCACCGTTCGCACCCCAACAAAAGCTACCATGTTCTCCTTGGTCTATGGAAGTGAGGCTGTCCTGCCTCTTGAAGTCCAGATACCATCATTAAGAGTGGCCCTAACCACTAAGATGACGATAGAGAACGCCATCAACAGAGATTGCGAGAACTAGAAGCGTTGGATGAAAAACGTCTCCGGGCTCATCAACAACAAATTGAGTTGTATCAAGCCCGAGTCTCGCAAGCATTAAATAAGAACATTAAACCAAGGACCTTTAAATAAGGAGACTTGGTCATGGCTATTAAAAGGCCAATGATTCTAACCCACAAGACTAAGGGTAAATTTGAACCCAAGTGGGAAGGACCGTTCATCGTGGAGACGGTATACTCTAGTGGAGCCTATCGCCTAATGAACCAGAATGGTGATAGAATGATGATACCGATCAACAGCAAATTTTTGAAGAAATACTATGCTTAATAAAACAGAATGGTGATAGAGCGACTATCACATTTGGTTCATATCCCTAGAAGTATAGCCATCCATTAGTTCAAGTTACGCATATGAGCACTAGGACTAAGCATGTGAAATTAGGCGCCTCTGCTGAAATAAATGATCCTTACCCGATCATCCTGGTGTAAGTAGCTAAACGCTTTCACCAAACTATCATCTAGCTCTATTCAAATGGACTTTACCGTGGTTAATAATTGTAACCCGGTCGGTATCAACAAATCTAAGTTACGCAGATGAGCCTTGGATTGTTTTACCAAAACAAATGAACTATTTTGATGACAAGTTATTTGTTGTGCAAGCAAATTTTGTAGCCAACAGATAAAAGATTCAAAAGAATTATCTTTATTCATAAAATCAAAAAGAATAAAGTTACAAAAGAATGAAAGAATTCAAATAAATGTTGAGTTCTTTATAAAGAATAATGAGTAAATAAAAAGGGAGTTACGGTTCTCCCAAAAACTTCAACTTATTTGTCGTCTCATCAATTACTCGACGACGAGTCTCCTCCATAGAGTGTTGAGCCTGCCGACGTAAATTATCGTCATTTATTGCAAGTTGCTGGGCCAACCGCTGACGAGATTCTTCGATAAAACGACTCCTCATCATGCCTTCTTGTTCAAGCTATCCTTGTCGAAGGATCAGCTCCTCCCGTTTCTTAACGGATTCCCCTAACCGAGACTCGCTGGCCGTTAAAATAGCCTGAACCTTGGCGATAGTCTCCTTGGCTCTAAGGATGGCTGCTTGGCTCCCATCAATTTCAAAGTCCGCCATCTCCAGCCCCCTCAGAACTGACTCCTGGCTGGCTCATAGTTCTGCTAATTCACGAGACCAATCTTCCTTTTGGCACCTCAGCTCCTCCTGACGAGTTGTCAACTCTACTAGTAGCCGCGCCACCTCAATCTCGGTGATCGCTTCCACATCCGCTTGACGAACTATGTTCAGCGTTTGCACCTGTTATTCTAAGGCTTCTAGGCGGGCTCGACAAGGAGCTGCTCGGTCACTCCCTCCAATCCTCTCAATATTGTCCAAATAACTGGCCAACATTGGGCGTCCGAGCTCAAGGAAATCTCTTCCGTCCAGGGTCATCCCTATACACCTCCTTAGCAGCCGTATAAAATCGTTAGCGCTGTGGTTGAAGAATTCCTCAAGAGGGTCCACAGTGTCCATATTTAGCACAGGCAGCACCAAGGAAGATGTAGTCGGAGGAGGAGTAGTTTCTGCAGGAGTTGATGAAGAAGCTCGCCCCTGTACCAGACTCATAACATGCGGGGCCAGTAAAGCCAATAGTGACTTGGCAGAACTGGGAACCCGAGGAGAAATATCATCGGTACTAGTAGGTCGAGCAACTCCGCCAGCAGGGGTAGATGTTGGAGTATCTTCGCCGAAAACTCCTCCTGTAACAGAAGTAGCTTCAAACGAGAACTTCAGGTTGTCTTCGTCCCCTGTTGGCAAGCGAGCTGGAGCAGGAGGAGCCACCGGTGTCTCAACGACCATTATCGTTGACGGCGTTAGCACGACAGGATGAGGAGTAGCAGGCACGACTATGATGATGGGGAATGTATCCTCAGAGCAGACCACCGGAGTTGGAGACGGTAAACTCGGAGATGGAGGAGCATCCCTGGGCACGACAGCATCAGTCCTATCATCACTCCCAAATTCATCAATGGGAGGAGTCGATGAAGGAACTGAGCATGGGGCCGGAGTGAAGTAGTCTGCGTCAAACTCGTTCGCAGAACTACCCAATCCACCCACGGACCCAGTTGAGCCGGAGTAATCCACCAGTTCCTCAGACTCCCCCTAGTAGTCGAATGCATCATCGAGTGGATCTGACTACCTGCACCTCAAAAAAGCAAACAGAAAGTGTTACATATATATATATATATATATATATAGAAAAAGAAATGAAGTTAGAATATAAAATTTAAAGAGAAGAACCATACCAGGGGATACGAGTCCTGTAGTTGGACTTGTGGGAGGAGCTTTGGCCGACTCCAGAAGCACACCCGTTTCGCTACCCAGAGGTAACATCGTAGTGTGTTTAGCAGATCCCGTGGATAGCAGGGTCGTAGCCTCAGTAGCACAACAGACCTCGGCAGGCCTGTTCTCTTCTGCTGACCCAGAAGGCAGGGTCGAAGCAAGCAAGTCAGTGGCAAACTTGACCGCTGCCTCTTCAGGGATCACCAGTGTTTCCCCGACCGGCTTCCTTTTCTTCCGAGCTGGCTCACCCCTTACGGGCCCGCGGCGTTTTATTGTCGGACTCCGAGATCGAGTCACGACAGATGGGGGAGCGCCACCAGCATCGCCGTCATCATTAGCACCGTCATCTCCGTCAGAGTCACCTGCATCTGACGGATCAGCTGCTGTATCTAGGAACTCGTCCATTCCCTTTACCCTCACTCTCTTGGCCCCCTTTCGGTGAGAGTAGAAGGCCTCTATCTCCTTACAGCAACTGTGGTTGATAGAGAAATTAGGTACGTCGGCGTTTGCAATGTTGTACCAGGTGTAGAAGCTCAAACTCATATTTAAGTCTGGCACCTTTTGGGGCAATGAGAATTCAGCTCCGGTTCCTCCAGCAACAAAATGGAACCAGCCCTGTGCTCCTGCGTACAGGTTCCCTTCGTACGCTAGCCCCTTGTTCGGATTCCCTATATAGAGCTGAGAATATCCGAATTGACGAGCAAATCGGCTAGGAATATATGGCTCTATATAGCACATGGTGTCCTGCCTGTACACTAAGTGTCCGGGGCGAATATTTAATAACCACCAGAAAGCCCCCGAAGATAAACTGGTAAAGTTGTTGGCTCCCAGAACATCTTTGAATTTAGACCCATACTCTCCTCCAGGGAAATCTGGGAAGCAGCGAAAGATCTCATAGTTCTGGTAGTGGCAGAGTGTTTTTCGGATCACCGACATGTAATTACTCTTCCATACAGAGCGCTCGTACTTCTCCACGAAGAACGGCTTGTCGATCGGGTTGTAATCCGCAGCACTCATCAAAGACGGGCAGTGCATGACTAGCCACGCCATTAAATATGTATAGGACATCTCCATTCTGGGGTGCGGTGTCTTCATTGAAGTAGCTTCTTTTGCTGCTTTATCTTTTCCAGCTTTGCCCTTGTTCTTTCCGGCTGGCATGAAACTGTTGCAGAGGGCCCGGAGTCCGCTTTGGAGGTTACTAACCATTGCTGGCAAGAGCCCGAATGGTCGTCTATAAGCCAATAGAATGGCTGGATAGACTACGTTTTTGGCGATAGCTTCCTTAGGCAGCGAAGGGACGACACACCTCTTCAGCCACAACATTAAAAAGCCAGCAAGGAGACCCTTCCCCGAAATGGGAAACTGGGCTTGATAATGAAAACTCTGGAAGACTGTATCTGGGCTGAATCCCACTTCATTGGATTCAGTAATATAAGTCGTGGCTTCCAGCTTGGAGATATTCTCCTTTATTTCCTCAATGCTGACAGATAGGATTCCACGGACCATGGGGAGACTCTCCTTCAAGTTGATGAAGAGGTAGTCTGCCCATTTCTTATGGCCGATCCCTTGATTCCTTACCACAGCCAGATCAGCACAAATGTGATAGTGACACATCATCTCCCAATAGGTTTGGTAGATGTGCTCGTCCCCCGCTTTCAATATCTTCAGTTCCTCAGTGGTAGGGATATATTCCTCATTAGGGACTTCGCCCATTGATAACCCTGACACTTCAAACATATCGTAGAGAGCAAATTCTAACTCACCCACGGGAGTAAAGAAGGTGCCAGTTTCGGGGTTATACATCTCCAGCAGGCTGAAAAGGTGGTATGAGCTATGAGGCAAGCCAAACTGAATATTTCTAATGGCTTTGTACAACCCAATTTCCTTCAGGGTCTGCTCATGGGTGTCCAGCACATACTTGACGAGCCTGAACCACCACATGTTGCCCGATGAATGAATCCACCCGAGCATTCTTAAGTCTTTGGCAGGATACTGACCATCCTTGGCCAAGAACTCACTAAGAAAAGTCTTAGCACGGGTTGGGACCTCGCCAACAGGGTGTTGCTTGGTGACTCTGCCTGGAAGAAGCCCAGCAATACATCTAGGGGGACCGTCTTGGAAAGCTCCATTTGCACCAAACTTGCTTATTGCAACCCCGTCATATTCACGAGTTAGCTCCCATTCTAACTCACGATGAGATGACAACCTCTGGAGATATACCAGAGGGTAGCTGCGCTCCATATCAGGAAGAAACATCAGCAAGTCACCGTTCTGATAGAGCCATTTGTTCTCTTCTTCAAAAAGGATCTCATCGGAATGTTCTATAGCATCTCCAAAGAGGAAGGCCGGTTTCTCCAACGCCTCTCGGTTCATGGCCTCGAAAGGAGCATCAGTAACGATCTCCCGTGCGTTAGCAGGGCTGTATCTGATTAGTTTCTCCTTGCGCTCCCTTAAGACCGGCTTGTATGCAGCGAAAATGGTGGTGAAATGAAACTGAGTGATTGAGTCTGCACCCCCACCATAGCCGAAGTGATGCCCTTGGAAAAGTGGGTCCGCTGAGTAGTCAACTGCAAGAGAAGAATCAAGAATTAGAAAAGCTTTTACAAATCAGAAAATTTTCTTAGTATAGAAACGCGGAGCTAAAAAAAACTCCGCGCAAAGCTAAGAAAATAGACTTGCATTTTAAAGAAACGCGAAGATAAAATGATAGCTTCGCATTTGAATAAGAAACGCGAAGCTAAGTTGATAAACTGCGCATAGCTAAGGTTGATAACGCATTTACATACGCGAAGTTAAAATTGTACCCTGGCGTAAAAACGCGACAGTTAGCAAAAATAACTTCGCATTTAGAAATGCGAAGATAATGCCATAACTTCAGAAGACCAGAGGTCTTCTCCTTCTTCTCCAAGCCATTCGGCCAGAGTACGGCGATTTCGCCGGTTAGAAAGGTGATTGGCCGGTCAAAACTGAGCCAAATCATTCCACAATTGTCCTAAAGTGTCCAAATCCAGAGGTTCTTACCTCTGATTGGCGCAACGTGGGCTGGCTCGCCGCTGCGGCCACTCCCTCGGCTGCTGCCACCGCTGCTAGTGCCGGCCGCCGATGGTGAGGAGGCGGGCGAAGACACGATCTTTTTGGGTGCCATGGATGAGAAAATTCGGTCGAAAAGTGAAGAAATCGGCAAGAAATTGCTCGGATTGCAAGGGATTTTGGTCGCCTGGTCGTCGAAGCTCTTGGGTTCTTGAATTCCTTCGAAATGAAGTGAGGAAGGAGAAGAGTTAGAACTCTATTTAAATGAGGAAACCCTCCTCTTGGCATTCGGTGCGAAAATCGGAGCAATTACTAAGCAGTTACCCACTGAAACGCGAAGCTATTAGCTCCGCGCAAGTAAACAAAACGCGAAGATAACTTGGTGTTTTAACTCCGCGTTTCAGATTGAAGATCCAAAGTATTTCAAAATTTGCTAAGATCTAAGCCATTTTGAGAATTTTGGAGGGTGTTCTGTTGGCAGTGAAAATTTCCAAGTAAAATGGGGTTTTCCACAACAGAACGCGGAGCTAATTCTGTAGCTCCGCATTTGGCTATTTTAGCCTCGCGTTATGCAAAATGCGAAACTAATCCATAACTCCGCGTTCTGGTTCCATAACTCTGCGTTTTGATGCGATTAGCTCCGCGTGAGCAGATAACCAGAATTTTAAATTGATTGAGATTGAAATTTGGGCTTATCTAACACCCAAATTGAGTCCAATCAGAATTCCAAATCAAGAGATTTAAATCGAAACTAAGATATTTGATTGGAATCCTTGATGAATATAAATTCTATTTAGATAGAAACTCTCATATTATCCTAAGGCTATAAATACTCTCTTGAGGAGTCTTAGGGGATCTTTTAGAAGTTTATGTGAAGTTCGAGTTACGCGTGAGAGTCTTGAATAAATCAAGACCAGAGAAGATCATTCAAAGTCGGCCGGCATCTTCTTCATCAAGAGCAAGAAGACCATCATCGTCAGATCGTCCAAAGGAACTACTTCGATAGATCCCATCGCCACATAGATCCCACGTTTTATTGTAAAAGAGACCGATAATATATAAATCCTCTCGTTTGTTCTTTTCTTTTGTTCACTTTCATTATAATTAAGTTATTCAATGGAAGGAAAGCAAATTTCTGCTGCGAACAGTGGATACATTGGAAATGATTGTAAGAAACAGGTATTACGAGACCTTACCTAATAGAGTGGGAGTCAGCATCTTTTCCATTAAAGTATAAACCTTTGAAGCTGGAATTATATGATGGGGTCTCCAAGCCAAAATGTGTATTACTTTCTCTCTCAGACTGGCCGTTTAATGGGTAATGATCCAGTAATGACAAAAATCTTTGCAAGTACTCTGCGAGGGCCTGCTTTCACCTAGTTTATGCAGCTACCCCCGGGATGTATCAAAGCCTGATCTGATGTAGAAAAAGAGTTCCTGAGTCGTTTCATTGAAGATGATACCAAAGTGTCAGTCCACTCTCTTCTGGCAACTAAGCAAAAAAAGAGGAAATTGTCAAAGGTTTTATTGAGCACTTCAATGAAATGTTGGTACAGTGTCCACACGATATGTCTCAGAAGACATTGATAGAAATATGTAGGAACAATCTGCAGACTAAAATACTAGTTAAAATGAGAGTTGTGGAGTCAAAAAACTGGAAGGAGCTAGTCAAATAAGGTAAACTGGCAGAAGATATTATTAGCCATTTGGGAGAACAACGCTCCACAAGGGGTTCTCCAGCAGAAAAGAAATATCCACAAACCTCTCGATAGAAGGGAAAAGAGGCCATGGCGGTAAGGACAACTCCACAACAGAAGTCTAAAGACCAAAAGGAAAGGAGTGTGTTCAAGCCGTGCCCTACACCCATGTATGCCTTCAAAGATGATCAAACAGTAACATTGTTTCATTTTCTCAACAAGAGGGTAATGCTCCAGTTCTCGACTAATCCAAAGCCAGAGGAAGCGAGGAAGAACAACAATCCCATGTATTTCCTATATCATCAGCACCTGGGGCACACTATAAAAGGCTGCTATACGCTGAAGAGTAATATCCAAGCGTTGATTAAAACCAAAGTAATTCAACTGAAATCAGAACAAAAGTGGATTACAGCCAACATGGTTACCCTTACATTGGAACAAATGAGTTTTCAGCAGGAGTATCTCCTATATCTACTGGGAAGATGGTGCTGGTCAACTATGACCCACATAATATGAGGCAAAATGGACTTTCTTTAGTTACTATAAAGAAAGGGAAAATCATGTGGGTGCACCCAAATCTGTTGAATGATGAACAATGGTTTTCCTCAAGTAAATAGAAGAAGGATAAAAGAAAAACCTATCATATGATTTCTGCAATAATTGATGAAGACCATGTCGAGACAAATGCATTAACGGATTCAGAGACTGAAGCATCAGTATTGGCCACTCATCCCAATGGGGCAGGCCCGTCAGGAACCCGGTCTTGTAAAAGTTATCTTAAAGACTACTCAAAAGTGCGACCAGATGAACCCACAACAGCAAATGAAGGATCATCCACAAGACGAAAGGATCTACGTTTCCAAAAAGATTCAAAAAAGAATAGTGAGACAACTGGTGCACCTTTTCAACTTGATGTGTGATGAGTGCCATATATTGCATATTTATAGCCTTCATATTACCTATTTTTGTATATAAAAAATACTAATCAGGTATTTTTAGTGTGTTTTTCAGAAATTTTATTCGTACAAGGAGACAACATGAAATCAGAGTTGGAGTAGGAAATCAAAGTCTGAAAAGTTTCTAAAATGGTCGAGACTACGAGACTACGATGCTGCAGAGAGTCAAAGCACAATACAGTCATCAAAATAAACTCAAAAGGAGAAAATACTCGAGAGAAAGAAAAATTAGAAATTAAATAATTATTTTTGCCGCTAATTAGCAGCATTGCAGCCAATTAGCGGCAAGGTGGGCCCCAATTCTTCTGATTTTTCTCCCATGGCTTCATTGTAATTTTGTAGTTTCAAAATTGTATTAGAATTGGGTTTGGTTTTTCGAAGCCTATATATTGGCCGTATCCTTGTATTCTAGTGGAATCCTGTAAGTTTTGTACTTGTTTTTCATTAATAAAATTAAGGTTTTGCTGAAGGGGTGACGGCCATAACACCGTGCTCTAGAGGTAAGCTATGTTTTGAGATATTTACTTACTTTCTAGATAGAGTTAATTGATTTCTAGTTTAGCTTTTATTACTTTCTAGATTAGGGTTAACCATATTCTTGAATAAAAACTTGATTTTTCTTATTAAAAATATGAGTAGCTAATTAGTTTAGCTCTAAGATGCAGATTAAATTAGGATCCACCATGTAATTGCTTTATAATATTTTTCTTCTTAAATAAAATAATAAATATATGATTTTTTCATGAAATTAAATTACAAGAACTCGAAGATTAAGACTTTGATAGGTTATACATGAATTAGCTTTCTTGATAGCCTATACTTAGTTAGGGTTTGATTTTATCTTTTTCATTAAATTATCTAAATATTTAGTTTGTTTTTATAAAAAT
The DNA here is from genome assembly GCA_036321105.1 of Dracaena cambodiana. Classification (NCBI taxonomy): domain Eukaryota; kingdom Viridiplantae; phylum Streptophyta; class Magnoliopsida; order Asparagales; family Asparagaceae; genus Dracaena; species Dracaena cambodiana. Next base: position 12,652,762 of record JAYEPQ010000018.1, read on the forward strand.
TAGTATCTTTGATGAGTTATACTTACACACCATTTGATAGCTCATACTTAGGGCACTTTAAATAAAAATTAAACTAAAAAAAATCAAATTTTTATGATAGAAGATGATAATAGAAGTAAGAACATGGTTGGAAACTAGTGGATTCTAGATCTTAGGCTATTTAGATAGTAACAAATCCAATTTAGAAGCTCATAGTTAGTCCGTTAGACTAAGGAAAGATTAAGGAATACAAAAATATCTTAGATCCTTGTTGAACGACCTGTACAGCGCTATATCGATACTGTACGCTTGCAGTAAATATCACATCAAGTTTTTGGAGCCGTTCCCGGGGATCGACGGTATTTTTCCTGCTTTTTCTAGCATTTTACTAGATTAACAGTGTGTGTTGAGTGTGCAGAGAAAACAAATTACAGATACAGGATGACAAAAGGGATCAGAATAGTCTCTGAACTAAGCAGCAGAAAGCGAAGAGTCAGACCCTCTACTCCTACCGCTATTTGGCAGCAAACACTACCATTTGGCGGCCGTACAAGTACTATTTGAACTCAAATTTTCTCCAGTTCTGTATTTTGGTTCTCTGATCCTGTAAAAAAATATATAAAAAACAAAAAATATTAGGCACTGTAGGAATCACATTTGCTATTTGATCATATCTATTCCACCGTTTTATCTCTCCATCACACCCACTTCTTGCATTAGTTTATAAAATTCACGCATACACTCACAATTGTTGGTTCATGCCACATTGGACCCGTGATCAATTTGGTCAACTAGTGAGATCAGATTTATTTATGGATACCAAGATAGACCAACTGATCCCGATCCTTCAGGATTGATGTTATCCGCTGTGCACATCACTTCCATCATGTATAAAACTTTCACACGTAGTGGGTAATCACTATGAGTTGAAGCCGCAGTACATCAGTATGCTTCCTAAATTTACTAGTTCTAATTCAGAGGATGCATATCTCTTTATCAGTGAATTTCAGAAAGTATGCATGATGATAAAATTGCAACACTTATCAGAGGACGTAATTATGCTCCGCTTCATCCCCTTTGCACTCAAGGATAATGCTAAGAAGTGGTTGTACAGTATGCCTACTGATTCAATCACTACTTGGGATGGATTAGTTGCAGTATTTCTCAAGAAGTATTATCCCACGCATAAGACGGGAAGGATTAGAAATTAAATCAATCAATTCCGTCAAGTGCTAGGAGAACCCTTTTAGAAATACTTGGAACGGTTCAAAGATTTTTTAACTCAGTGCCCCACCATGCGATAGAAAAGTGGCGGTTGTGTCAAATCGTGTACGAAGGACTTGATTACACATCCAAAACTCTTCTTGAGTCTATGTGTCAGGGGGAGTTTATGAGGAAAAATAAGGATGAAGCATGGGACTTTCTTGAGGACCTATCATCGAAGACTATGCAGTAAGAGAGTCCTACTGAGAAGCCCAGTGTATCAACTTCTGGCATAAGGGTGGGATCCATAATATCGACAACTCTATAACTACCGAAGCTAAGATTGCAGCCCTTATGAGGAGAATTGAGGCATTGGAGACCACTCGTGCTCCATAGGTAGGTCAGGTAAATCAAATACAAGTTTCCACATGTTTTAATTGCGGAACTCTGAATCATGTTATGGAGGAGTGTCCATTATTAACGAATCTTATGGGTCCCACACTTGAACATTCTAATGCCTTGTATCAACAACCCATGAACGATCCTTACGCTTCTACATACAATTCTGACTGGAGGAACCATCCAAATCTATCATGGGGTCAAGAGTAATATCAGGGGGCCCCTAATCCTAACATACAGCCTCCAGCTAATGGTCAGTTTTCAAGACCAAATGTGGGTGCTTATCAATAACAAAATGCATCAAATAATGGGAACAACCAGAATATACCACTTGCACAAACTACTCACATCCACAACAGGGGTCTAATAGTGAACAAGAAAAGCGACTTCAGTCACTTGAGAAGCACGTTGAAAATCTTCTCAAGTCTCATTCCAAGTTTGACACGTATATGTCCAATCTTGACACGCACATGCAAAATCTTATAAAAGTGTCAACTAATTTTATTTAAAGTACAGGTCAGCAACTGCTCACAAACTCTTAATGTATTAAGAATGTAGAGCAGTATGTTGGACAATTAATGAGTCAGTTGAGTGAATGTGGCCAGGGTACTTTTCCAAGTCAAACCATAACGAACCCTAATGCCAGTTCCTCAAACTTCAATTAGTCGCATGTCCACCAATGCAATGCTATTTATACGCTTAAATCTGGCAAGCAAGTGGACAATAATATAGCCATGCCCCCTGATCCCACTCCTACTATCTCGCAGGCTACATCATCTCTTCTACCCCTTTCTCCACAACCATCTCCATCACCTCCATCACCGTCACATACTCATTCAGAAGAACCTGTTCCTGAGCTGAAAGTACCATATCCAAATCGGTTTAGGAAGCCTTCATCTCAAGTAGAGAAAATTTTTGAAATATTTTAGCAGGTGAAAGTTAATATTCCATTCCTTGACATTATACAACATGTTCCTACTTATGCTAAGTTCCTCAAGGATTTGTGTACTAAGAAACGAGCAAGAAACGTTTCTGAGAAAATTTTTCTTACTGCAAATATATCACATATCCTCTCTAACTCCTTGCCTATCAAGTACAAAGATCCAGGTTCTTCTACAATCTTATGCACCATTGGGAACACTACATTTGATAGGGCGTTGCTTGATTTAGGAGCAAGTGTCAACTTGCTTCCTTACACTGTTTATCAGCAACTGGGGTTAGGAAAACTTCAACCTACCAAGGTCACATAACAGCTAGCTGATCATTCGATAAAGAGACCACTTGGTATGGTTGAAGATGTGCTCATTAAGGTCGGTGAGTTTATCTTTCCTGTAGATTTTATTGTCTTAAAAACTGAGCCGATATCCAATCCACGAAATCAAATTCCCGTTATCTTAGGTAGACCATTCCTTGTAATATCAAATGCATTAATTAATTGTAGGAGTGGTCTCATGAAGTTATCGTTTGGGAATATGACTGTGGTATTGAACATATTTAATATGGATGAGCACGCAACGAGCTCTCTCATTGAGGTCAACATGATTTATAGTTTGCACTCTCATTTGACCTCTTACACTGATGATGAAATTTCATTTGAGCAAATATTAAAAAATGAGCTCATATTATTAGAGGAATTGGCACATACTGATTTTATGTACGATGATACTTGTGCAAGTGTGCTATTGATTTATGAGCAAATTTTTGAAGATTTGTTTGCAGAGCCGCTCGCATTACTTCATGAGTTAGAAGAGCCACCACCACATTCACTTGATTATATTGCACTCTTCTCACCTCACGACATTTCTACATGTATGCTTATTACTAACGATGATTGGCAAGTTTATAATAAAAAAATATTTAACCAAATTATTAATGCTTACATGTGGACAAAGAAAAAGTGAGGACGGTATAAGAAGCAGACATGTAATTTCGTGGCTTGTAGGAGATTGATGAGATATAATAATGCACCCACTTCACGTTTAAAACTCACACACTATGAAAGTGGGAAGCGATCGAGAGGTCGTAATCGCTTTCCATGCATTAATATGGTGATGATATTGAGATCATAACTTTTACGACTCTCATTATTTGTATAGTATTTGTATAATAGTTTTCATATTTATTTTACCACACTTGGTTTGTGTATGAGGGCATACACGATTTTAGGTGTGGGGGAGTGGGTTAGGATATTTTTTTGTGTTTTTCTAAGATTTTAGTTTTCCTTTTAGAGTTTTTATTTTATTTTTAGATAAATTTTGGGTTTCTTTATTTTACACTTTGGGTAGTTTTTAGGGTAACTAACTGAAAAAAAATGAAAAAAAATGAAAAAAAAAATTTAGCAACAAATTTATATATTTTTTATCAATAGATCAACCTAATTACAGATAAAGAAATAAATTTAGATTTGAAATTGGATAGGAGAGTAGATTGGACGATACACTTTGAATTTTATAAAAAAGATTAAAATCTGAAAAATAAATACCGCTAACAATAGTTTTGAGGCAAGTATACATCTATTTTTCACTTCACAATAGTTTATTAGGTTAAGAACAAAAATGATAACGAATGAGTAAGTCTTCTCTCTCTAAACAAAGAAAAAATGAAAAAAGTGAGAATAAAATATCGGGGTGAGCCTAGTATTAATGAATAGTCTCGAGAGTGGTAAAATAATGGGGTGCGCCTAATATTAAGGCAATAGCCTCAAGAGTGGAAAAAGAAGAGTATGATCCAAGTAATCAGGTACTTTGTGCCTAAGTAAGCGTGAATATTCGCATGAAAGGTGAAATATTATAAAAAAAGAAAAAAAAGGAAAGAGTATGATCCAAGTAATTGGGTACTTTGCGCCTAAGTAAGCGTGAATATTCACATGAAAGGTGAAATATTCTTAAAAAAAGAAAAAAAAGAAAAAAAAGAACAAAAATCTTATGAGAGAGGAGATGAATCATGAGCTAGAGTTGGAGTCCAAAACTGAAGTAGACTATCACACGTGCACGTAGATGTATATGACCCATTGGATTATCTGTTAGTAGGAATTGAAAGATAGAATTTAATTTTTTTTATTAAAATGATAAGTGTATCTGATATGACACTTGATTTAAAAATTGATAATCTAAATGCGTTCTTGAGTTTGTATATTAGTGAGATTAATTGATGAAAATATTGAAAAAAAAAAGATTTTCCTTTCTTTTGTATAATTTTTTTTTATTTTTCTTGATTTTTGGTTATCTTTATTTTTCTTTTCTTTATTACTTAATTTACTTTCTTCTTGAATTTTGTGGGTATATTCACTGCAAACCCTCACGAGACAACACTCGCAAGGGATTTAAAGGCTTGTTGCACATACTAAGTGCAATCGCGATTCCTACGAAAGTGAGTTAGAATTTTTCTTTTTCATTTTAGGGTTAGGTTTTGCTCGAGAAATAACAAAAAATAGTTGTGGGAGTGTGATGAGTGCCATATATTGTATATTTATAGCCTTCATATTACCTATTTTTGTATATAAATAATGTTACTCGGGTATTTTTAGTATGTTTTTCAGGAATTTTATTCGTACAAGGAGACAGTATGAAATCAGAGTTGGAGTAAAAAATCAAAGTCTGAAAAGTTTCTAAAATGGGCGAGACTACGAGACTACGATACTGCAGAGAGTCAAAGTGCAATACAGTCATCAAAATAAACTCAAAAGGAGAAAATACTCGAGGGGAAGAAAAATCAGAAATTAAATTTTTGCCGCTAATTAGCGGCATTTTCGGCCAATTAGCGGTAATGTGGGCCCCACTTCTTCTAATTTTTCTCCCGTGGCTTCATTGTAAATTTGTAGTTTCACAATTGTATTAGAATTTGGTTTGGTTTTCCGAAACCTATATATTGGCCGTATCCTTGTATTCTAGGGGAATCCTGTAAGTTTTGTACTCATTTTCATTAATAAAATTAAGATTTTACTAAAGGGTGACGGCCACAACACCGTGCTCCAGAGGTAGGCAATTGTTTTGAGATATTTACTTGCTTTCTAGATAGAGTTAATTGCTTTCTAGTTTAGGTTTTATTACTTTCTAGATTAGGGTTAACCATATTCATGAGTAAAAACTTGATTTTGCTTATTAAAAATATGAGTAGTTAATTAGTTTAGCTCTAGGATATAGATGAAGTTAGGATCCACCGTGTAATTGCTTTCTAATATTTTTCTTCTTAAATAAATAATAAAGATATGATTTTTCTTGAAAAGATTAAAATACAAGAACTCGAAGATTAAGACTTTGATAGGTTATACTTGAATTAGGTTTCTTGATAGCCTATACTTAGTTAGGGTTTGGGGTTGTTAATTTTATCTTTTTTTATTGAATTATCTAAAGATTTAGTTTATATTTATAAAAAGTAGTATCTTTGATGAGTTATATTTACACACCACTTGATAACTCATACTTATGGCACTTTAAATAAAGATTAAACTAAAAAGATCAAATTTTTATAATAGAAGAAAATAATAGAAGTAAGAACATTGTTGGAAACTAGTGAATTCTAAATCCTAAGCTACTTAGATGATAGCAAATCCAATTTAGAAACTCATAGTTAGTCTGTTAGACTAAGAAAAGAGTAAGGAACACAAAAATATCTTAGATTATCTGTACAACGCTATATCGACACTGTGCGCTTGCAGTAAATATCACATCAATGTGCTTACTCAGTTAGCCAATATCTCGGCTCGCGTAATGCTTTATGAGTTACTGCGATTGTCAAAAACAACCAAAGACGCATTGAGAGATGTCTTAGCCGACTCTGATGCCTTTTTGGCCCAAATCGTAGAGCCGTCTATAGACATAGAGGATTCCTGCCTCACTACCATCAAGTGACAAAGCAAGTCCCGTACATCACATTTTCACCGGAGGATATGCAAGTTAAGAACATCAAGCATAACAAATCTCTGTATTTGTTCTCCACAAAAATCTTGCTTTCTTCCATTACTTATGATGATTACAACGACAGAGGAATAATAGAAAAACAAACAAGAGGATTTATATACTATCGCTATCTTTTATAATAAAAAGTGGGTTCTAATGTGGAGACGGGCTCTATCTAGTAGAACCTGTTGACGATCTGACATGAAGATCTTCTACTCGATGAAGATGATGGTTGGCCCTTGCTTCTCTCTCTGTTGATCTCTATGAATTCATGACTCTCGCACATAATTTGAGTTGTTAAAGACCAAAAATGTTCCTCAAGTCTCCTCAAAGAGGGTATTTATAGACTTTAGTTGGATATGAGAGTTTCTATAGGGATAGGAATAGAAGATGTTTGTATTCATCAAGGATTCTAATTAAATATTTGATTTTGATTTAAATCTCTTGAATTTGAACTCTGATTGGACTCAATTCGGGTATTGGATAAGCCTAAATCTCAATCACAATCAATTTAGGATTCCAAGAATCTGCTCACGTGGAGTTAAGTACTTTGGACGTGGAGCTATAAATTTAGCTTCGCATTTTTACTTCTCACACGGAGTTAAACTGGCTAACGCGAAGTTATGGACTTAGCTATGCATTCTGCGAACTATTTGCCATCTTTTCTTTATTTGAAAATTTTTACCTCCAACAGGACTCCCTCCAAAATTTTCAAAATGGCTTATTACTTGGCAAATTTTTAAATACTTTGGATCTCCAATTTGATGACTTGATGATGACAGTTCAAGATTCTTTTGCGTAACTTGAATTGCAGATACCAAGATGATCGGATCAGGATCATCGATTTTTGGTAGAGGCATCCAATTGCACATGTCTGGAGTTTTGGTGAAAGCACTTCAAGACTCTCTTGTGTAACTTGAATTGCTGATGCTAGGATGATCGGATCAGGATCATCGATTTTCGGCAGAGATGCCTAATTGCATATGCATGAGACTTTGGTGAAGATACTTCAAAGCATTCACACATAACTTGAACTTACTGTCAGAGGTAAGAACTTGACATGACATATTTATGGGAATTTTAACAAACCCCTAACTATAAACGGATTTGGTGTGGTTTTACCAATTGTCGTTTGCGTTGGGCTAGCCATGCTATTCCTCTCAGTATGGTGAGTTGTCGAGAATTTGATTTCTTCTCTCCTTAGCCTTTTTGGGCTTTGAGTTTATTGATTTCATACTACCCCCAATATGATAGGGTTGGCATGAAATTTGATCTCCTCTTTCCGCCGCTTTGACAACATTGGGTAGATAATTTCATATTTTTACCCCTCGTATGATAGGGTTGGCGAGAAACTTGATCTCCTCTTTTCGCTATCTTAACAACATTAGATGGTTCATACTTTTTACCTCAGCATGATGGGTTATCGAGGAGCTTGTTCTCTTCCCTTTATTTTAACAGTATTGGGCAATTCATGCTTTATCTCCTCACATAATAGGTTGTCGAAAAACGTATTCTCTTTTTCTTTGCTCTAACAACATTGGGTAGAAAAATTATATTCGTATATATATATATATATATATATATATATATATATATATATATATATATATATATATATATATATATATATATATATATATATATATATATATATATATATATATATATATTTACATACTTTTTTCTTCTTTTTTTGTTTTTTTTATTTTTTTAATTTATGGCAATCATTTTGCCATCAAATTTCCAGTCATCACACAAAATTTTCCAATGGCTAACAAGAGCGATAGAAGTAACATGATACTTATCACCGTCAATGTTTTTGGTGCCTCCAACTCAATCCGGCTTCTAGCCAATAAGGACGACTCGATCGTAGTTGTGGTTCGGAGCGTATCCAAGGAGCAAGCTTGCAAGTATGGGCCGCCTGTGCTTGGTTTCGATCGAGTATTTTCATTGGTTCTTGTGAAATTAGCTGAGCAAGTCAATTGTTCCTTGGTTTCTCCTTTTTTGGTAGAAACTGGAAAGAGTCACTTCTGCTTCATATTATGGGGATCATGGTTGATTAACATCGGCTTCTCTACTGGTATAGGGGTTGCTCTGGTAGGAAACTCATTGGTTCCTACCACCAAAATTATCATATTAGCGGAAACTTTCTTCTGTTCCTCTTTAAGTGTGAGAACTCCGATTTCTATCAACGACTGGATTCGATTCTTAAGAGAATAACAATTCTAAGTCGGATACCTGATATTCTGATGGTACAGACAAAGTTAGGATTGTTGGTCTTTCCTACATCTTCTGCCTTTCGGTTCTCTGAAATTTTAACATTCTTTTTTTTATTGAGGAAGTGAAACAGAGTGCCAACTTGCTCTGTCTTGAACGAGCATGTCCCGTCAGGTCGAGGCTTGTTTGGGCCCGTGCCTCTTGGATTTTGGAGTCTCGGATTCGAATTTGCATCTGATGCCATCACAACCTTCTCTTTATTTTTAAGATTTTATGGATATGGCCTGTTATTTATAGAGTTTCTCATACCACAAAATTTCTCAATCTGGCGGATTATATCTTCCGCCTGCTCTCCTTATTTTAGCAAGTCCTTCCAGATCTTGGACTCTACAGCTCCCATTCTTATCAGCACGCTGGTCCTAAAATTATGTTTACAGTTTCCACCAGTGTTTCCTGAGTCATATCACGTCGACAATGCACGGATTTTTCTTTGAAGCGTTTAATGAAGTTTTTGACCTTTTCTTCTTCTCCTTTTTTGTCGCAAGGAGGTAATGAACCGATATTGCGGTATCATCCTCAAAGAAACGTGCCAAGAACTGTTTCTCCACATCATACCAAGTGCTAATGGTTCCCGGGGGCAACTGCATGAACCATGTAAAAGCAGGCCCTCGCAGGGTACTCGCAAATATCTTGGTCATTATAGGGTCATTTCCCATCAGACAAGAAGTAGTACATGTATTGGTTTGGGAACTCCTTCCCATTATATGATTCCAATTCAAGGGTTTTGTACTTTTAAGGAAAAGAGGCAAAATCCCACTCAAGCAGGTATGACCTTAAAATTCCTGATTCCTTCAGTTCTTTTTTCTGCATCAATGCATCAAATTGCTTCTGTAGTGTTTCCATCTTCACTTCATGAGGATCATGGAAGGAAAAGCTATTGTCTTCTTCATGCATTGAATAAACTTTTTCTTCTTTATCTTCTTCATTTACTTTAGGTGGTGATTCCTCATTTGTCTTGGGTGGTGGTCCCAAGGAGGAGGTGTTAGTCTTATCCTCGACAATCTTCTAGGTATATTCAACCACTTTTAGAAGTATTAGTTTGAGGTCATCAATGGCCTTTTGCTGATCTCTAATAATTTGTTCTTGGGCTTCAAACCTCTGATTGACGTCATCGGACCTGTCCACCGCGTGCGACGCCAATTTTCTTGGTCGGGAAGAAGTATATGACTGTGGAGAAACTATGGCTGAAATGTCGCTACCATCGTTGTAGGAACATTTTGCAAGTTTCCTGTAATTTCGAGGAGCAACAACACCTGACTTAAGCCGGGTAAGATGGTGAGGTTGTTCGTTATCTGCATCTGACTCATTTTTTTTTCCATGGCCTTCTTACCTTTACCGATCATATTTGAGGTTAACGCTTTCCATTCTTTTTATTTGGTTTATTCTTTCTCCTTTTTGGAGTAGTTTGTTTAGACTTAACTATTCTGCCAAATATAGATACTCTTTTCTTAATACAACAATAATTATTCAATATAGTTGATATTATTTGTTCACAATGACATGTCGAATGTAACTGAGTTTGAGTCGTTTTCTTTTTATTTGTCAAATAATCTCTGAGGTCAAAATTTTGGACGATGGAGAATCTTAAGTTATGTTCTGGGCGTGGGGCCCACTTAGTTGTCGGAGAAACCCATGTGCCTGCTGAAACTATCAAAGGTCAGTTATACTACTGCCCGACAGATTACTTATCCATCTTAATTTTGTATACTGACCTTTTTACGCGGAACTGGGTGTTAGTTTCGCGTTTCAAAGTTTTCATGCGAGGCTGAAACATAGCTTCGCGTACGCTAGCCTAAAGTTTTACGCTAACTTGGTATTTTTTAAGAAGTTTAACTTTTGTTGTTTTTATTTAGCTTCGCGTGGGAGAGTATCCTTGCATGCTGGCATAACCTCGCAATTTACACAAGAATCCTTGGCTTTGGTGTTTCATGCTTAGTTCAAGTTTTTGTTTAAGTTTGATAGCCTTATGTGTTAAATTTTCACTACACGCATTTTACGCAAGTTCTGGTACTTCTGCTTGTTTCATAGTCAAGTTTAGTAGCCTCAAATGGAGAAAGTTCATCATGCGCTGGCCTGCCTCTGGGATTAACCTCACGTTTTATGCGAGTATTGTTAATTTTTCTAGTTTCATGTTGAGGATTTGTAGTCTCGCGTGGAGAGATTTCTACACACGCTGGCTTAAAGTTAGCTTTGCATTTTATGCGATTTTCACTGGTCTTGCGATTAATGCAAGCCAGTTCGGAGGTAAAATCATAGCCTCGCGTTCTGCCTCTACTTCAGCTTCGCGTTTTACGCTGGTTTTGAGGGCTCTTCGTCTTGCTTGACAATTCCGAATTCGGAGTTGAGATCTGGTAAAGCAAGTCTCTTGATCCTGTTTGACAGTAGCAACAACATCCTCCTTTAGGGTTTTCTACTTGAACGACGACTCTATAACTGCTGACTCAAAAGATTCCCGATTAATGAAGAATTCCTTATTACCCGATTTACGAGTTTTAGAGATCATGCGACGATAGCACCACGTTTTAGTCAGATAACCCGATCCAGAGGTGAGATATTCTTCATACCTTTCTTGGTCGATCTCAACGACGAACACGTCCATGACCGACCCAACTTTGTTCACATCGGATTATGCCATGATCTCTTGTACAGTAAAAGAGATGTCTTCCACTGTGGTCGCCACTTTGTTCTCCGCAAAAATCTTACTTTCTTCCATTACTTACGATGATTACAACAAAAGAGGAACAATAGAAAAACAAACGAGAGAATTTATATATTATCACTCTTTTTTATAATAAAAAGTGGGTTCTAATGTGGTGATGGACTTTATCTAGTAGAACCTGTTGACGATCCGACGTGAAGAACTTCTACTCGACGAAAATGATTGCCGGCCTAGCTTCTCTCTCTACTGATCTTTATGAATTTGATGCTCTCGCACGTAACTTTAATTGCTAAAGACCAAAAAGGATCCTCAAGTCTCCTCAAAGAGGGTATTTATAGATTTTAGTAGGATATGAGAGTTTCCATAGGGATAGGAATAGAAGGAATTTGTGTTCATCAAGGATTCTAATCAAATATTTGATTTTGATTTAAATCTCTTAAATTTGAATTTTGATTGAACTCAATTTGGATATTGGATAAATCTAAATCTTAATCACAATCAATTTAGGATTTTGAGAATCTACTCATGCGAAGTTAAGTGCTCTGGACGTGAAACTATAGATTTAGCTTTGAGGTTTTACTTCTCATGCGGAGTTAAACTAGCCGACGCGAACCTATGGACTTAGCTTCGCATTCTGCGAGCTATTTGTCATCCTTTCTTTATTTGGAAATTTTTACCTCTAACAGTATTACGCGAGGTTTAATTGTTCTTTTAAGGTGAATCGAATCCAGGTGGACCCGAGATCTGCTCTGAGTATTATCCGTGGAGACTAATGCAACTGCTTGGGATCTTGGTTAATCGATTGACACCTACCAATACCACTATTTTTGGCTTCAACTCCAGCGGTAGTCATCCCCTGGGAAAAATCTGTCTTCACTATCAGATTGGAAGCTTGAAATTAGAAGCGACATGCTTTATTATTGATGCGGATACTTCATACAACATGCTCCTAGAGCGTCTCTGGATTCATGCCAATATGGTGGTGCCCTTGACTCTCCACCAGTGCGTGAAGTACTACGATGATCAAGAAACGATTCACATACTGATCACTGACAAACAACCTTTTAAAGGGGTAAAGAATTACTTTACGAATGTCATGCTGTATAAAGACACTATAGAGGCATCTACGGCCTCAGCAGAAGATGCTGGAGGAGACTATGACAACGGCAATGAAGCAGATGTCGAATCCGAACCAATGAATGAAGAAGACTTTGAGTTTGAAATAAATCCACTTGTAATAATAGACAGTGATATTCTTGATGTAGCCAAACCGCTAATAAAGCAGAAAAATTGTTTATCAATGAAAACCTAGATTTTGCTTATATTCCTACCGTAGTTTTAGACTCTACACCGTCCTGTACTACCAGAGATGTAGAAAGCAAGTCTGAATTAGGAACTCTAGCAACCTTCCATTTACCAATATGGCCAGCGCTTACTGTACAGACCAAGATACATAGTGCAAATGTGGCTACTTTTGAGATGCCCGCTCGATGGCCAGACCAACGATCGATAATATTCAGGAGAGTTGAGTCGCGACCTGAGCTAAAATCAGATAGTGAAAGTGACAATCAAGCTGCACCTTTGTTTAGCCATTATGAATAAGTTTCCCATCAAATGATGAAGAAATGGGTTATGACTTGACCCATAAACAGGGGTTAAAGTTTGGAAGGAGACGACGAAACCTCTTACGTTCATTCATCCCGCAAGGAAAGAACCCCGACTATTACCACAAAATCTGCAGGGAGTTGGGGTATATTACTACCTCCGCATCTTCGGGAAGAGAGTGCGAAGAGTCAATTGAATCAAAAAATTCCAAAAAAATAGTTGCATGGGATTTTGATATCAATATGAGCACGGTGTTCCAAGCTCTCATTGCGAACATGGTGTTGGCAAGTCACGAAGAACCAGATGATGCTTGGGCTCATCACATGGGCCTACAATGGATATCCGATTTGAGCAGCGAGAGCCACCTACTGAAGACAAGGTGATCAAAGTTAACATTGGACTGAAGAAAATCTGAAGTCTATCTTTATAAGTGAGAGTTTAACTCCTCAAGAGAAAGAAAATTTGGTAGTCCTGATAAGAGAATACATTGACGTCTTCGTATGGAACTATAAGGACATGCCTGCTTTAGACCCGCAAGTTGTTATGCACTAAATCAATATCAAAGCAGATGCTAAACCTGTGAAGCAACATCAAAAGCATTTTCAACTAGAATTATTGGAGGCAATAGAGTCTGAAGTAAAGAAGTTGATAGACTCAGAGTTTACCTGCAAAGAGCAACATCCAGACTAGGTAACAAACATTGTTCCAGTGCCCAAGAAAAATGACAAAATAAGAATATGCATAGATTTCCGAGATCTCAACGCTGCATGTCCAAAGGATGAGTTCCCACTTCTAATTACGGATGTTATGATTGATAACACATGCGGGTTCGAATGGATGTCCTTTATGGAAGGTTTCTTGGGGTACAACCATATTAAAATGCATCCAGAAGTCGAGAAACATACAACGTTTAGAACACTGCTCGGGATATATTGCTACACGGTGATACCCTTCGGATTAAAGAATGCCAGCGCTACTTACCAACGAGCCATGAGTGTTATCTTGCAAGAACATTTACATAAAATGATCGAATGTTATGTGAATGATCTTGCCATTAAAAGTAAGAAGAAATAAGATCACCTGCAAAATTTAAGGGTGATGTTCGTCATTATACGGAAATATCAATTGAAGATAAATCCTACCAAATTCTTTCTCAGAGTATCTAGTGGAAAGTTCTTAGGATTTGTAGTAACTTCAAAAGGAATTCATGTTGATCTTGATAAAGTTAAGGTGATAAAGAAAATACAGCAGCCATGAAACTTGAAGGAACTCAGGGGCTTGAAGGACAAGCTAGCGTATATCCGATGTTCATAGCTAATCTAACGGGAAGATGCCAACCATTCACAAAATAAATAAAGAAGGGAGTCTCATTTGTTTATGATGAAGCCTACTAATAGGCTTTTGAAGATATTGAAGATTACCTCATAACACCGCCTGTATTGACGACATCAATCTCAGGGAAATTTTTCCTTATATACGTACGAGCATTTGGATCAACATAATGAACATGGCTAAGAGTAGGCAATCTATTACTTGAGCCAAACGATGATCGGTGCGGAACATCGGTACAGCCCAATCGAGAAAGAATATTTGGCACTAGTGTTCGTAGTTCAAAAGATACGACACTATCTAGCTGGCCAAACGATATACGTCATTTCCTAGGTAAACCCACTAAAAGTGCTTATGACTAAACCAAGATCATTAAATGGCAGGCTCGCAAACTGGGTGTTGCTTTTGTCTCCCTGTGATATGCATTTCATACCTTAAAAAGCAACAAAATGTCAAACCATAGCAGACTTCCTCGCCGAATACCCTATTTTGGAAAATTCCAAACTTCATGGTGATATTCCGTATGAAGTTGCGAAGGTCAACGCAGTCTCAAAAGGACAATTGTGGCAACTTTCTTCGAAGGGGTAGCAAGAAGAGATGCAACTAGTGTAGAGGTTGTCCTTGTATTCTCCCCATAAGTATGTGGTGCCTTAGAGATATTTGCTAATCGAGCCATACACGAATAATGTGGTAGAAGATAATGCACTTATAGTCAGCCTTCAAATAGCTTGGCAGTTGGGGGTAAGACATCTCGAAGCATATAGAGACTCAAAACTAGTTGTTAATCAGATGATCGGAAAATATAAGATAAAGCATGAAATCCTTGTACCATATCATCGAACAGTAATACAATTGGCCATAAGTTTGAAGAATTTTACATTGATCATGTGCCAAGACATGAGAATGCATATGCTGATACCCTTGCGTCATTAATTGCAACTCTGACCTTACCCAGTGGGTCAACCAAGCATGTTACTATTGGGAGCCACTATTTTCCATGAAAATTTAAAAATCTTTTATTGATAGTTCCTCAATAGAAAGATTATAATTATAACGGTTTTTTATTTATAGAAAATGAGGAAAATCTAGTTCCCTCTTTGTTTAAAGCCGGGTTTTGTTGTAACCGTGGAGGACGATCCTGCTCCATTGACACTCCGAACAAGTTCTTCAGTTGGCAGCTTTCGTAAAGCTATTGAATGCAAGGGCTCTAGATTTTTAGCACAAGTGCTCCAATTGAGTATATTCAGCTGATGCAGAACCAAGTTTTCAACCCCTTTTTCAACCCAGCATTTGGTTATTTACAGAGCTTTGGAGGCTTTTGAATTGGCGTAATAGTCTAATTAATAGCCTACTTGATTGATGATTAATTCTCTGTTTTTTAATCTGTTGGATTTGTTATAGATCTCCAAAATTTGTAGTCGATGTTTTTAATCCTCTGGATTTGTTACTGAGAAGCGAATTTCAACTTTTAGATTCACATTTTGGCTTATGATGATTCGCGTGGCATGTTCAGACCTGCTCTTGCATGTTATTGAAGATGATTTTTTACTTCTCGAGACTTTAAAATAGAATCGTGACCCTCTAGATTAGATCCGCATATTGGTTGCTTTTAACTTCAATTATACTAACAAACAAAATCACGACGCTTTGGAGTTCATGTGACTTATATTTAGCTCTAATCATGAGCTCAAAAATTATCTAAAATCGCAGATATCTCTTTAATTGATAATCCACATTTTAGTTTCTTAGTTAGACCTACGTTTTTGTTGAAACGGGGCTATTTTTAGGTTTTATGAGCCTTTGTGGGCTCTAATGCAATCTCGCATTGAGCCCAATTCTCAGTAAAACGGAACCTTGCGGGAGCCATCTCTGTTGGCCTAATTTGCAGGTCTCTATGGACGAAGATCCATATTTTGACTAGTTTGAGAAATAAAACATGACTCTGTAAGGGTTGCATTTTAGCTTTTCTTGGTTTTGAGATGTGGATCTCTCTATGACAGATGATCTATGTGTTAACCATTTTTTGGCTATCATTATGAGTTTTTCTTGTCTTTTCTTTCTTCCTCAAAAATTTCGCCAACAAAACCCCTCCAAAGTTTTCAAATTTCATAACTTTGAAGGTGTTTTGAAATACTTTGGATAAATTGATAATTAAAAAGCGCAAGTCTGCGTTTAAGAGGAGAACTGCGACCCTGCATTTAAAATGCGGGTCTGCGCTTGAGAGGAGAAATGTGACCCTGCATTAAAAATATGACCCTGTAACTAAAAGCGCGGGTCTGCATTTTATGCGACGTATCTTGAGCTTTGCCGCTTTCTCTACCTTTTTTGGCGTAGAGATAAAAGCATCCCATGCATTCGCTCATTAATGTGAAAATCTTTACGAGATCTGGGCCAAAGATCTCAACCGTTAAATCCTCTAGGCGAAAATTTTGTTTATTTTCTACACAATGTATCCAGTCCCTTCAAATGCAGGGATCGATGCGTCCCATGCAGTGATTAGTGATGAAATCTTCATGAGATTTGTTGAAAATCTTGACCGGAAATCTCGCCCATCAAATCTTTTAGCTGAAAATCTTAGCCACCAAATCTTCTATATAAGACACCCTGGTCTTTTCTTAGAAGTCATTTTGAAAACATTTCAAACTCTCAAAATTTCTTCAAACTCTTTTCAAGTTTCTTCTTCTTTTCCCTCTAGCTCTTCTGATAGAGAATGGCGAGGAAATTTCCATCCTTTAACCAAGTTGCTGGTGACTCTAGCTCTTCTCCAGCCATGGTTCAAGAAATGCTCATTATTTATGGTAAGTCAATGAGTTTTATATTATGTGACTTTTGTAGTTTTGTTAACATGGACGCGGGTTCGCATTTTTGGATCTACTCGGACTTCTTTCTTTATTCTTTTATTTATTGGCGTAGTGAACTAGGGTTGGAATTTAACAAGACCTCCATATAGTACGTCTCTTGCAAATGTGGGCAACTCTATGACTGGTTTGTTGCCAGGTTCGTTAAAGAAGGAATATCCTATTAAAAAATCCCCATGACCGTAATCATCTTGCTTAACTACAATAATTTTCCTTGTCAAAATTCCATCAACCCCCACGGATTTCTTTTCATTTATGTCTCTTGACAATGCTTTGGATTTGATACAGGATATTATTCTCTAGAATTTCTAAAACAATGCTTATACCCATTTGGTTCTCAACTTTTTCTAATATTTTTAGAGAATCAGAAAGTCTCATGTGTTTTATATGAGATAAAAGATTTTGGGTCTGTTGCACTATTATCTTCTCGCCATTCATCATCCTTTATAAATAAGGTAAGGATGATAAATGGTTATAGGCAGCCTTGTGGCTTTTGAAATGCCCTTCTAGTTCCCAGTTTTTATGGATTTATATGTTGTGCATTGGGAACATGCATTTGGTACACCTAACTTTGAACTAATCAAGTTATTGGCGACGTTGATATTAACATAACTGAGCGCAAAGTATTGTCAATTCTTAGCCATCAACGAGAAGACATTGCAGAAACAAGCTCTTACCCAAGCTTATGAAGCTATCCAATTAGAGACAAAGAATATTGAAAAAAGATCAAGGTTTTCTTGACTCGGTAGTTTGTAACAGATTTTCATTTACTGTATAATGTTAAGGAACTCTTGTAATGAATTTATGATAATGAATGAAAATATTTTGATTGTGGAAAATTTTGTTGTCATTTTTGAACAAGATAGAAGTAGTCATTGTTGGAGATAAAAATTTTCAAATAAAAAAGATGACAAATAGCTCGCAGAACGTGAAACTATTAATTAGCTTCACGCGACAGAAGCTTAACTTCGCGTGGATAAGAAAAATACGAAACTAAAGCGTTAGCTCTGCGTCTAGAGTATTTAACTTTGCGTGGGTCGATCTCAGAATCCTTAATCGATTGTGATTGAGATTTGGGATTATCTAATACCCTAATTGAGTCCAATCAGAATTCAAATTCAAGAGATTTGAATCAAAATAAAATATTTAATTAAAATCCTTGATAAATACAAAGACCTTCTATCCCTATTCCTATGGAAACTCTTATAACCAACTAAAGTTTATAAATAGGCTTTTTGAGGAGACTTTAGGGATCTTTTTTTTTGGCAATTCTAGTTATGCGAGAGAGCCTTAAAACCTTAGAGATCTTTGGCAATTCAAGTTACGCATGAGAGCCGTGAATTCATTGAATTCAGTAGAGAGAGAGAGGTAGGGCCGACCATCATCTTTTTCAAAGAGGAGATCTTTACATTGGATCGTCAATATATTCTTCTAGATAGATCACATCACCATATTAGAACTCAGTTTCATTGTAAAAGAGAGCGATAGAAATATAAATTCTCTCGTTTGTTTTTCTATTATTCCTCTTTTATTGTAATCATTGTAATCAATGGAAGAAAGCAAAATTTTTGTGGAGAACAAACTGGCGACCACAGTGGGAGACGTCTCGTTTACTGAACAAGAAATTGTGGATGTGCCTGTCATTGAGATCGACCAGTAAAGGCAAGAAGATTATCTCTCCTTTAGATCAGTTAATCCAATTGAAATGCGGCGCTATCGTCGCGTGATCTCTAAATCTCATAAATCGAGTAATAAGGAATTCTCCGTTAATCGGAGATCGTTTAAGTCCGCGGCTATAGAGTCGTCGTTTGAGTAGAAAACCTTAAGGGAGGAGGCTGTTCCTACTACTAAAGAGGGCTAAGAGACTGACCTCATCATAACACAACTCCATAATCAAAATCGTCAAGCAAGACGAAGAGACCTCAAAACCCGCATAAAATGCAAGGCTGAAGCAGAGGCAGAACGCTAGGCTATACCTTGCGAACTGGCTTGTGTTAATCGCAAGACCAATAAAAATCGCGTAAATACGAAGTTGACTGTGAGCCACCATGTGAAGAAATCTCTCCACGTAAGGCTATAGATACTGGATATGAGATCAGAAAAATTGACAATACTCACGTAAGACACGAGGTTAATCTCAGAAGCAAGCCAGCGTGTGAAGAAGTCTCTCCACGCGAGACTACTGAGCTTTAATATAAAACTGACAAGAGTGCCAAAATTTGCGTTAATTGTGAAGTAATTGAAAATAAGGTAGCATGCGATGAAAATTCTCCATGCGAGGCTATTAAACTTGGACAAAAACTTGAGCTTAGTGTTAAACGTGAAACCAAGAATCCTTGCGTAAATCGTGAGGTTATGCCAGCGTGTGAGGATACTCCCCCACACAAGGCTAAACAACCATATAAGTTAAACTTGTTCAGAAATGCCAAGCCAGTGTAAAATGCGGGGCTAGTATAAAACGCAAAACTATAATCCAGCCTCGTGTGAATGCTCTAAAATGCGAAACTAACTCCCAGCTCTGCATAAAAGAGTCGGTATATAGAATCAAGGCTGATAAACAAAATGTTGAATATCTTACAGACCAACAGTACAATGCCATCAGCACTGAAAAGTTTCAGCAGGTACACGGACTTTTTCGACAGCCAAGTGAGCCCCATGCCCAGAACATAATTGAAGATTCTTCATCTTCTAAAATCCTTAACCTCAGAGATTATTTGACAAATAAAAAGAAAATGTCTCAAACTTAGTCACATTCGACGTGTCATTGTCAACAAATAATATCAGCTGTATTGAATAATTGTTGTTGTATTAAGAAAAGAGTATGTGTATTTGACAGAATAACTCAGTCTGAACAAAATACTTCAAAGAGGAGAAAAAGTAGTCTAAACTGCAAAATCAAGGAGAAAGAATTAAAGGTGGTGACCTCAAACATGGTGAGCAAATGTAAGAAAATCTAGGAAAAAGACCGAGGATTAGAAGCAGACAATGAGGAACCTTATCATTTTACACGACTCAAGACAGGAGTCGTCGCCCTTTGAAATTATAAGAAACTTGCAGCAGGCTCATACGACTATGACAGTGACAATTCAGCCATAGTTTCTCCGCAGTCATATACTTCTTTCCGACCAAAAAAATTAGCGTTGCACGCAATGGACAGATTCGATGACGTCGATCAGAGGTTTGAAGCCCAAAAACAAATGATTCGAGATCAGCATAAAGCTATTGACGACCTTAAGATAATGCTCTTAAAAGTCGTCGAAAATACCTAGAAAATAGTTGAAGATAAGGCTAAAACCTCTTCCTCGGAACCACTACCCAAGACAAATGAGGAACTGCCACTCAAGACGAATGAAGAGGATAAAGAAAAAAAGGCTATTCAGTGCATGAAGAATACAATAAGTTTTCTTTCCATGATCCTCATGAAGAGAAGATGGAGAAACTGCAAAGGAAACTTGATGCATTACTGCAGAAAAAGGAACTGAAGAAATCAGAAATTTTAAGACCATACCCGCTTAAGTGGGATTTCGCCCATTTTCCTAAAAATTACAAACCTCTTAAGTAGGAATCATGTGATGGAAAGGGGTCCCCAAACCAACACATGTACTACTTCCTGTCGCAAGCCGATCATCTGATGGAAAATGACCTCATAATGGCCAAGGTTTTTGTGAGCTCCCTGCGAGCGCCTGTTTTTACATGGTTCATACAGTTGCCCTCGGAAACTATTAATACTTGGTATGATGTGGAGAAATAGTTCTTGACACATTTATTTGAGGATGATACCGAAATATCGGTTCATTCCCTCCTTGGGATGAAACAAGGAGAAGAAGCAGTCAAAAGCTTCATTGAATGCTTTAGAGAAAAATCCGTGCAATGTCGATACGGTATGACCCAGGAAATACTAGTGGAAACCTATAAATATAACTTCAAGACCGATGTGCTAATAAGAATGGGAATTGTAGAGTCCAAAACCTGAAAAGACTTGCTAAAATAAGGAGAGCAGGAGGAAGATATAATTTGACGAATTGAGGAATCTCGTGATACGAGAAACTCTGCAAATAACATGCCATATCCACATAATCCTAAAAATAAAGGGAAGGTTGTGATGCCGTCAGACGCAAATCTGAATCCGAGACCCCAAAATCCAAGAGGCACGGGCCCAAACAAGCCCCGATCTGACGGGACGTACTCGCTCAGACAGAGCAAGTTGGCACTCTGTTTCACTTACTTAATAAAAAAAGGGATGTTGAAGTTTCCAGAGAATCGGAAGGCAGAAAATGCAGGAAAAACTAATGATCCTAATTATTGTTAGTTCCACAAAAATATTGGGCATTCAACCAAGGATTGCTACCCTATCAAGAATCGAATCCAAGTATTGATAGAAGCCGTTGTCCTCCAGCTTAAAGAAGAACAGAAGAAGGTTTATGTGAGTATGACAACTTTGGTCGTAAGAACCAATGAGTTTCCTGCCAGAGCAACCCCTGTACTAGCAGGGAAGCCGATGTTAATCAACCATGATTCCCATAAAATGAAGCAGAAGAGACTCTTCTCGGCTTCAACCAAAAAAGGAAAAACCATTGGGGTACACTCAGACTTGCTGAAAAATGAACAATCAACTTGCTTAGCTAATTCCATAAAAACCAAGAAAAATACTCGATTGACACCAAGCATGGGCAACCCACACTTGCAAGCTTATCCCTTAGATACGCATCGAACCACAGCTGTGACCAAGTCGTCCTCATTGGCTAGCAACTGGATTGGGTTGGGGGCGCCGAAAACATTGACTGTATAAGCATCATGTTGCTTCTGCTGCTCTTGTTAGCCATTGAAAAATTTTGTGTGATGACTGGAAATCTGATGGCAAAATGATTGCCATAAATTTTAAAAAAATAAAAAAACAAAAAAATTCAAAAAAAGAGAAAGAAAAAAAAGAAAAAAGTATGTGTGTGTGTGTGTGTGTGTGTGTGTGTGTGTGTGTATATACGAATATAATTTTGTTACCTAATGCTGGTTAAGTAAAGAGAAGAGAATTAATTTCTCAACAACCTATCATGCTAGGAGATAAAGCATGAATTGCCCAATGCTATTAAAGCAAAGAGAAAAAAACAAGTTTCTCGATAACCCATCACGTTGAGGTAAAAAGCGTGAACCATCTACCGCTATTAAAGCGGTGGGAAGAGGAGATCAAATTCCTCGCCAACCCTATCATACTGAGGGTAAAAGTATGAAATCAACTACCCAATATTATTAAAGGCAAAGGAAAGAGAGAATATTTGGCATTTAAGTCCAAACAAAACCCTTAACAACTCATCATACTGAGGGGAATAGCATGGCTAGCCCAATGCATACGGCGATTGGTATAGGGATCCCAAACCTGTTGATAGCTGAGGATTCACTAAAAATTTCGTGAACCTGTCATGTTAAACTCTTATCTCTGACAGTAAGATTTGGAATATTACCATCTATATTATTTCGATATGATAAACCTGTCATG
This sequence comes from Dracaena cambodiana, assembly GCA_036321105.1. Classification (NCBI taxonomy): domain Eukaryota; kingdom Viridiplantae; phylum Streptophyta; class Magnoliopsida; order Asparagales; family Asparagaceae; genus Dracaena; species Dracaena cambodiana. The sequence continues at coordinate 12,675,460 of JAYEPQ010000018.1, forward strand.
TTAAACTCTTATCTCTGACAGTAAAATTTGGATTAATACTATCCATATTATTTTGATATGATAAATTCTATTATGTTAAGCTCCTACCTTTGACAGTAAGGTTTGAACCATCATTCACATCGTAATAAATAGTCTCTCAACGGGTCCAGTTCGAGTTACGTATGAGAGTCTTAAACTATCTCCACCAAAGTTTCAGGCATGTACAATTAGGCATCTCTGCCGAAAATCAATGATCCTGACTTGATCATCTTGGCATCTATAATTCAAGTTGCATGAGAGAGCATTGAAATGCCCTTGCTAACACCCCCAGGCATGTGCGATTATGTACCTCTGCCAAATTTCTTGATCTTAACCTGATCACCAAATTGAAGATCCAAAGTATTTTAAAATTTGTCAAATCATAGCAATTTTGAAAATTTAGGAGGGGATACTGTTGGAGGTAAAAATTTCCAAATAAAGAAAAGATGGTAAATAGCTCGCAGAATGCAAAGATATTAATTAGTTTCACTCAGCAGAAACTTAACTTCCTCTTCTCTTAACCTTAACAGATTAGAGTAATTCATGATTTTTACTCCCCGTATGGTGGGATTGTCACGAATTTCATTTGGACTGAAACGCCAAACTTTTCTCTTCTCTTAACCTTAATAGGTTAGAGTAATTCATGCCTTTTACCTCCAGCATGGTGGGGTTATCGAGAATTTTATTTGGGCTTAAATTCCAAACTTTTCTCTATCCTTAGTCATAGAGACATATGATTCATTTTCATTTAGTGCTCCTGTTGGTGTGGAGAATTGCATGTTAGCGGCAAGCTAGCATAACTTCATTTGTTGTACTCCGTTGGGAATGTTGATGAAGTAATAGACCGCAAAATATTGACTGCACCGTGCTAAAACTTAGTAGAAATGAACTCCTTCTTGCAGATGAGCTCCATTTGATTGGTGGACAAATTGGTCCTGTTTTAGAGATAATAGTATATAGAATTAGACATATTTATTAATCTTTTTATAACCTTTGAATGCTTGGCGTTTGAGCTGACCGATGATCAAGCCATAGTGTTGAATTTTTCTTTTTGTTGAGGGAAAAATTCAAGTATGTGTACCAAATGATTTGATACTCCTGTACTCTTTTTTGAGATACCGATCGAGAATACATCGAATAGTTCATATCAAGAAGATGCTTCATTCCTTACTGCGTTCTTCGGAAGGAGTACTACAAGAAGTTTCTCTATAAAATCTTCTTATTACCATTTCTCTGGGCATTGGTCGAGGATTCACTGATTCAATTGAAGACACGATTAAGGGTTACTGAAGAGGATATGTATTTTAAACCACTCAATTTTTGACTTGATTGCTTCTTACTATTACCTAAGCTGCATGTATGCAATCTATTTTGCCTTTTAAAGGGTTTGGGTTCCTTCTTTGCCATTATTCATCGGAAACCAGATAATTAGCTCGGCCTTTTGGGTTACATTAGGAGTAATATTTCTTTAGAAACTTCCCATTGATTGGCATCATTATTTTGTTATCATTCGATTTTTCCAATTGGTACGCGTCATTTGAATAGACTGCATCAATGACAAATGGTCCTTCCCATTTTGGCTGGAGCTTTCTTTCACCTGTCAAGGAGTGGAATATTAAGCTTCACCTGCTGAAATATTTCAAGAATCTTATCTACTTATGGTGAAGGCTTTCTAAGCCAATTGGGATATGGTACTTTTGGCTCAGGAACAAGTTTTTCTGAATGAATATGTGACAGTGATGGAGGTGATGGAGATAGTTGTGGAGAAAGAGGTCGAAAAGATGGTGTAGCCTGCGAAATAGTAGGAGTAAGATCAGGGAGTATGGATACAATATTGTCAACCTGCTTGCCAGATCAGAGCATGTGAATGACATTGCATTTGTGAACATGCGACTGATTAAAGTTTGAGGAACTGACATTAGGTTTTGTTAAGGGTTGACTTGGAAAAATACCTTTACCATGTTCACTCATTTGACTCGCTAATTGTCCAACTTGCTGCTCTACATTCTTAATAGATTGAGAGTTCACGAGCAGGTGCTGATATGTTCTTTGAATAAAATCAGTTGACACTTTTATAAGATTTTGCATGTGCGTGTCAAGACTGGACATATATGTGTCAAGGTTAGATTGAGACTTGAGAAGATTTTCAATGTTCTTCTCAAGTGACTGAAGTCACTTTTCTTGATCATTATTAGACTCTTGTTGTATATGTGAGTGGTTTTGTACAGGTGGTCTATTCTGATTATTCCCATAATTTGAAACGTTTGGGTATTGATAAACATCCACATTTAGTCTTGGGAACTGATCAGAGGCTGGAGGCTGTATGTTGGGGTTCGGGGCTCCCTAATATTGCCCTTGACCCCATGAGAGATTTGGATGGTTCCTCCAACCAGGATTGTATGTAGGAGCGTAATGATTATTCATGGGTTGTTGATACAAGATGTTAGCCTGTTTAAGTGTGGGACCCATGGGATTCATTAATAATGGACACTCCTCTATAACGTGATTTGGAGTTCTGCAATTAAAACATATGGGATTTTGGATTTGATTCACTTGACCCATTGGTGGAGTACTAGGAGTCTCCAATACCTCAATTCTCCTCATAAGGGCTGCAATCATAGGTTCGACAGCTATAGAGTTGTCGATGCTATGGATCCCACCTTTATGTGCAAAAGTTGATGCACTGGTTTTCTCAGCAGGACTCTTCTACTGTATAGTCTTTCACGATAAGTCCTCAAGAAAGTCTCATGCTTCATCCTCATTCTTTCTCATGAACTCCTCTTGACACATGGACTCAAGAAGAGTTTTGGATGCGTAATTGAGTCGTTCATACACGATTTTACACAACCGTCACTTTTCTATCGCATGGTGGGGGCACTGAGCTAATTAATTCTTGAACCGTTCTAAGTATTTCTTAAAGGGTTCTCCCGAAACTTGACGGAATTGATTAATTTGATTTTGAATTCTTACCGTCTTGTGCGTGGGATAATATTTCTTTAGAAACACCGTAACGAATTCATCCCAAGAAGTGATTGAATCAGTAGGCATACTGTACAACCACTTCTTGGCATTATCCTTGAGTGCAAAGGGGATGAAGCGGAGTTTAATTGCATCCTCTGATAAGTGTTGCAGTTTAATAATCATGCATACTTTCTAAAATTCACTGATAAAGATATATGCATCCTCTGAATTAGAACCAGTGAATTTAGAAAGCATGCTAATGTACAACGGCTTCAATTCATAATGATTACCCGCTGTGTATGGAAGTTTGATGCATGATGGTAATGATGTGTGCAACGGGTAATATCAATCCTGAAGTATTGGGATTGGGTTGTCCATCTTGTCACCCATGAACGAATCTGATCTCACTAGTCGACCAAATTGATCACGGGGCCAATGTGGCATGAACCAGCGATCGTGAATGAATGCGTGAAATTCCTAGACTAATGCAAGAAGTGGGGGGTGGCGGATATAAAACGGTGAAAGAGTTATGATCAATAAAAGATGTGATGTCCTATAAGTTCTATTTTTTTAATTTTTTTACAGAACCAGGAACCCGAAATACAGAATTAGAGAAAAAAAGGGGGAGAAAACCACCAAAAGTGCAGCTAAACGGTGGCAATTGCCGCTATTTAACAGCAAAACCAGAAAGTCTTGCTCTTTGGATTTTACAGTGCACTTCCCAGACATTCTCGTCCCTTCGTGCTTCCTGTATCTGAACTCTCAGGTCCCTGCACACTCAAAATACACTGTTAACTCGTAAAACGTTAGAACAAGTAAGAAAAACACCGTCGATTCCCAGCAACGGCGCCAAAACTTGATGTGATAATTTAACTGCAAGTACACAATATCGGTGTAGAACTTTACAGGTCATCCTACAAAGATCTCAGGTGTTTTATAATTCTTACTAATTCGTTAGTTCTATCAAGTTAACTACGAGTTTCTAAATTTAGAGAAGATTAGTTCTAAGTTCTAGATATTAGCCTAGGATTTCGAATCCATTAGAATAATAGTCTAACAATGAATTATCTCTTCCTTTCTAACTTTTTAATTATGCACGATCAAGTAGCACAATAAAAATGTGATCTTTTTAATTTGATTTTAATTAAGTGCTCCTAAGTATGACCTATCAAGTTATAAGTATAGACTATCAAAGATAATATCGTTCATTGAAACAAATTATATCTAGTAGAAAATCTCATAAACAAAAGTAAAGAAATAAACTTCAAACCATAATCTAAGTATAGGCTATCAAAAGACCAAACTTAAGTATAACCTATCAAAGAAATTAAATTTACAAGTTTATTCTCTTCGATTTATTTATAGAAAAATCATATTAATAATTCTATAGATAAAAAAACAAAGAGTATGAATTCCAAATCTCATTTAAGTATAGATTATTAAAATATAAATTAAGCATAATCTATCAAAGAATTATGATTTATGAAATCTATCTTTTATTTATTTATAGAAAAACCATAACTTTATTTCTTTTTAGGAAAAAGATGAGATAAATCCATATTAGATCTATTAAACTAAATTTATCTATATCCTAGGACAAAGCAATTAGTTACTCATAATTCTAGCTAGCAAAATCCTATTTTTATTCATGAAAGCAATAAAATATATTCTAGAAAGCAAGTAAATCTATATTAGAAAGCAATTAAAAGATAAATAGCTAAGAAAAATTGAAGAACAACAAAGATTACCTCTAAAGTCGGTATTGTAGACGTCACCCCTTTAGCAAATCCTAATTTTTGTATGATTACAAATTATATGTTACTTCCTCTATGATTAATCTTTATAAGAAACCTTAGATTATAAGAATATGGCCAATATATAGGCTTCAGAAATCAAACCATAATTTTGATACAACTAAAAAACTACAAAATTACGTCGAAACCCTCACAGAAAAATCACCCAGTGAGTCCCACTCTCTGCCGCTAATTGGTGGCTAATGCCACCAAATAGCAGCAGAAGCTTGAGCAATTCTTCTGGTTTTTCTTTTACATGAGTCTCTTGTCTTGTTTTTTTGATTATCCTAACTGTATTAGATTTTGACTCTCTGCAGCATTCTAATCTTGTAGGTTTACTCACTTTAAACTCTTTTCTGGACTTGATTTCATAATCAGGTTCTGATTTCATGCCATCTCCTTGTAGGACTAGGATTACCTGAAAACACACTTAAAATACCCGAGTAGCATTATTTATATACAAGAATAGATAATATGGAGGTTATAAATATACAATATATGACACTCATTAGAATACATGCCTTCATGCATAGATTGGGTCGTAAAATATCATGACCTCTACATTATTGCATGCTTGAATCACTAAAAGCAGTTTTAATTATTAACTATTTACTTTGAATAAATTATCATTTTTAGGGTTCTCGATGTCAATGGCACTCTGATGGTGCATAGCTGTACTATATATGATCCACTCCATCGTGATCTCAATTTGCCTAGAAATAAATGTAGTATCGAATTATATAAAATAACTTTCTGCCATAGTGTAAATAACTTGTGAATAATCACATTGTTATAAAATCTTTAGTTTTCTCCTAATAAATTGTAGCATTTCATACGCATCTCTCCTAATCTCATCTAACTTATTGAGCTACAGTCTCCGCTACTCACTGGCTTTGTTGAGCTCAAAGTTAAGGAACTTAATGACCCATTAAGCCTTTTGCTCAAGCTCCACCAGTAAATGACACATTTTTCCAAATATCAACCGATAGGTAAGCATGCCTAGATTGGTTTTGTAAGCGGTACGGTAAATCCATAATGTATCCGCTAGTTTATATGACCAATCTTTTCTTTTGTGTTGCACCGTCTTCTCCAATATCAGTTTTATTTGGCGATTGAAAACTTTCACTTTCCCACTAATTTGTGGATGATATGGTATAGCTAATTTGTGGGTAATAGAATATTTCTGAATGTGCGCCTCAAATGACTAGTTAGTGAAATGGATAACGTTATCACTAATGATAGCTCGATAAATGCCAAATTGAGAAAAAATATTCTCTTTTAAGAACTTGACAATAACTTTTTTGTCATTCGATTTTACGATAAATGCCTCTACCCATTTGGAAATATAATCGACAGCGACCAATATGTATTGATTTCCAAATGAGTTAGGTAACGGTCCCATAAAATCTATACCTATACATCAAATATCTCGATCTTAAGGATAGGTTGTAGAGGCGTTATATTATGCAGTGAAATTTTGCCTACGAATTGGCATCGTGTGCATGTCTTGCAATATTCTATAGTATATTTGAAAAGAGTTGGCTTGTAAAAACCACTCTGCAACACCTTTTCATCCGTTTGTCCTCCATAAGCAAGATCATGACAAAAAGAGAGGACACTTTATATCTCATTATCAAGTATGTATCGAAGCATGATCTGGTCTGGACAAATTTGAACATATAATTTTCATCCCAATAAAAGAATTTTACTTGGGACAAAAATCTATATCGATCCTTCTTGAACCAATGAGATGGAATCTCATTGGTCACAAGATAGTTCACAATATCAGCAAATCATGATTCACGTGTTAATGTAAGCAATTGCTCATCAGAAAATGATTCATTTATAGGGTCATAGTTAGATGGAGTATTCGACAGACGAGACAAGTGATCAGCTATTAGATTATCAGCACCTTTCTTGTTTAAATCTCAAGATCAAATTCTTGTAAGAAGAAGATTTATTGAATGAGCCTTACTTTTACATCTTTCTTGGTCAATAGATATTTCAAAGCAGCATGATCAGTGTATATTATAATTCGTGATCCAATCAAGTAGGAACAAAACTTTTCAAGCACAAAGACGACCATCAGAAACTCTTTCTTTGTGGTAGAGTAGTTCAATTGGGCGTTATTGAGTGTCCTACTTGCATAGTAAATCACATATGACTACTTATTAATACGTTGTCCAAGAACTGCACCGGTAGTATAATCAAATGCGTCACACAAAAACTCAAAGGGCAGACTCCACTCTGGATTATGATTGATAGGAATGGTAGTAAGCGCCTTCTTGAGCTGCTCAAATGCTCTAAGACAATTGAGTATGAAATTGAATGGCACATCCTTATCCAGTAGATTTGTCAAAACCCTAGCAATTTTGCTAAAGTTTTTGATAAATTTTCTATAGAATCTAGCATGGCCAAGGAAGGATCATATATGTTTCACTAATCACAGATGTAGAAGATTCATGATGAGGTCTATCTTGGCTTTGTCAACCTCGATACCATTATTCGAGATGACATGCTCTAGTCCTATGCCATTTTTTATCATGAAATAACATTTTTTTCCAATTGAGTGTCAAGTGTTTCTCATGATAGCGCACGAGAACAATTCTAAGTGATGTAGATACTCTTGGAATGAATATCCAAAGATGGAGAAGTCAATTATGAAGATTTTGAGAAATCGTTCAATCATGTTAGAGAAAATACTCACCATGCAACTTTGAAATGTGGCAGGTACATTGCATAACCCAAAGGGCATGTGTCTATATGTAAAGGTACCAAAAATGGACACGTGAATGTGGTCTTTTTCTAATCCTCCGGAGTGATGGAAATTTGGTTATAGTCAGAGTAACCATTTAAGAAATAATAAACTCATGTTCGGCCAACCATTCCAACAACTGATCAATAAAAAGTAAGGGGAAGTGGTTCTTCCTACTTGCAATATTCAGCTTCCTATAATCAATAAAAACTCACCTTTCCGTCTGCATGCACATCGGGATAAGCGCATTTGCATCGTTCTTGACTACACTGATTTCAGACTTCTTAGGCACTACTTGAACTGGCTAGCCCATGCACTATCAAAGATAGGATAGACAATTTTATTATCATGGAACTTAAGAATATCCTTCCTCACAGTTTCATTCATTACTGGATTCAACCTATACTGAGGATCTCTTGTAAGTCGTGCATTATCCATAAATAAATTCTATGCTATACTATAGATAGACTAATCCCCTTTATATCGGCCATACTCCAGCCTATGGCTTTCCAATGCACTTTCAATACTGAGAGGAGTGCTTCCTCCTAAACTTTAGCCAAATCTATCGAAATAATGACTGGTAGTGTGTCGTGTTTACATAAGAAGGCGTACTTGATATGACTCGGAAGGGTCTTCATCTCAAGCTCAAGTGGATACTCAATAGATGGTCGTAACTGAACTCGTGTTCAGTTATCAATGGCTCAAGTGGAAGTTCCCATCGAGTAGAATACACATAATTAGTTGACTCATCGAGCGTATATGAGAATAAACTCTCATCAACTAAACTATCCAGCTCATTAAAGAATTCCCCTTCTTGGTGCTCACTGGATAATCCTTGTATGATATTCACATCTAGAAACTCATCATGAGGATCGTTTGGTTAGTGCTCTAGATTGAATATGTTCAAGTCAAGTGTCATGTTTCCAAAGAAAAGTCTCATTGATCCACTCCGGCAATTAATAACAATATTAGAAGTGGCCAGGAATGGACATCCTAGAATAAGTAGGATATGATATTGTGGATCTGCTATAGGTTGAGTCTCATGAATTATGAAATCGACCGGAAAAATGAATTTTCCAATCTTAATCAAAATATCATCAATCTCTCTCATAGGCTTCTTCATAGACCTATCAGTTAGTTATAACGTGATCCTTATAGGTCTTAACTCTTTCAATCCTAATATCTGGTACACTGAATAAGGAAGAAAGTTGATACTTACTCCTAAATCTTGTAAGGCCCTTTTAATTACTATACTTCCTATGGTGTAGAAAATAGTAGGACTTTCAGGGTCTTTATACTTCACAGGTACTGACTGAGAAAGAATATTAGATATGTTAGCAATTAGAAAAGCTTTCTTTGGATATTTGTTGTTCTCTTTTTCATGCATAAATTCTTTAAGAATTTTGCATAAGCAGGTACTTGCTAGATTGCATCGAGTAGAGGAACATAGACCTTAACTTGCTTGAATAACTCAAGAATGTGCTCAATCTGAGGAGAATTTTTTCTTTAGTCGATTTGTATAGGGAGCCTTCAACTTTTGAGTGTGGTCAATAGGAGGATTAGATTTAGAGGAGTTAGGCTCATCTGTCGTGCTAATGAGTGGATCATGGGATAATCGTGATGATGATAGTGAAATATGAGGTGACAATGGAAACGTGAAATCAAGGAGTCCTGCTGTGCACTAGGTATAGAATCAAGTGGTGGCTACATGATTGTCAACCAGCTAGCCAGATCGAAGCATGTGAATGGTATTAATTTAGTTGACAAGCAACTAATTAGAATTAAAGGAACTGACATTAAGGTTCATTAAGGGTTGATTTGGAAAAATACCCTAGCCACATTCACTCATTTGACTTGCTAATTGTTCAACCTGTTGCTCTAAGTTCTTAATAGCCTGAAAGTTTATGATCAGGTGCTGATATATTTTTTGAATAAAATTAGTTGACATTTTTATGAGATTTTGCATATGTGTATCAAGGTTGGATAAAGATTTGAGAAGATTTTTAACGTTCTTCTCAAGTGACTGGAGTCGCTTTTCTTGATCATTGTTAGACCCCTATTATGGATATGATTGATTGTGTGCAGGTGATCTATTTTGGTTGTTCTCTTGATTCGTGGCGTTTTGGATGTTGACAGACACCCATATTTTGTCTAGGGAAGTGACTAGTGGCTAGAGACTGCATATTAAGGTTTGGGGCTCCCTGATATTACCCCTGACCTCATGAGAGATTTAGGTGGTTCCTCTAGCCTGAATTATATGTAGGAGCATAAGGATTATTCATAGGTTGTTGGTACAAGGTGTTAGCCTGCTCAAATGTTGGACCCATGAGATTCATTAATAATGGACACTTTTCTATAACATGATTCGGAGTTCCATAGTTAAAACATGTGGGAACTTGTATTTAATTGACTTGACCCACCAGTGGAGCGCTAGGAGTCTTCAACGTCTCAATTCTCCTTATAAGGGTTGTAATCTTAGTTTCGACAGCTATCAAGCTGTCGATGCTATGAATCCCACCCTTCTGCATAGAAATTGATGCATTGGGTTTCTCAGTAGGACTCTCTCATTGCAAACTTTTCCACGATAGGTCCTTAAAGAATTCTCATGTCTCATCCTCTTTCTTTCTTATGAACTCCACTAATACATAGACTCAAAAAGTTCTTCATAGATGATTTGACACAATCTCCACTTTTCAGTTGCATGGTGGGAGCACTAAGCTAATACATCCTTGAACTGTTCCAAGTTTTTTCAGAAGGGTTCTCCTAACACTTGACGAAATTGATTAATAACATTACGTATTTTAGTCGTCTTATACGTAGGATAATACTTCTTTAGAAATACCACAATGAATTCATTATAGTACTAGTTGAATAAGTAGGCATACTGTACAACCACTTTTTGGCATTATTCTTGAGAGTGAATGGGATAAAATGGAGCTTAATTGCATCCTCAAAATAATATTGCAGTTTTATCATTACTCATATTTCTTGAAATTCATTGATGAAAAGATGGCATCCTCAGAATCGGATCAAGTAAATTTTAAAAGCATACTAATGTACTGCGGCTTTAATTCCTAATTTTAAACCACTGTTGGTGGGAGCCTTATGCACGATGGTAGTGAAGTGCGCAGCGGATAATATCGATCCTGAAGGATCATGATCGGCTGGTCCATCTTGTCTCCTATAAATAAATCTGATCTCACAAGTCGATCAAATTGATAATATAGTATAAACCAATGACCGTGAGTGGATGCGTGAGTTTTCTAACTAATGAAAGAATTGGGGTGTGGTGACGATGAAACAGTGGAGGAAATATGATCAAAGAAAAATGTGATGTCCAACTGTTTCTACTTTTTTTTTTTAATTTTCTACAGAACTAGAGACCCAAAACACAGAAGTGGAGAGAAATTGGGTGAAGAATTCACCTATACTGCCGCTATTTGGCAGTTCTTGCCACCAATTAGAGGCAGAACCAGGGAGATTGTCTCTCTGGTTTTTGTTGCACAATTCTGAAGCTCTTCTGATCCTTTTTGTCTTCCTGTATCTGTACATCCAAGTCCCTGCACACTCAACACACTGTTAACTCGTAAAGTATTAGAAAATGCAAGAAAATAACATCGATCTCTCGGCAACGGCATAAAAAACTTGATGTGAATAATCTACTACAAGTGCACCGCATCAATTGTAGTACAAATAGGTCGTTCTCACGTGAACCTAACGTGTTTTACATTCTAACTTCTCATATTATTCTAATAAGCTAACTATGGGTTCTAAGTTGATATTTTTTTTTAAGTTATTTTAATTAGCCCAGGATATGAAATCCACTAATTTACAGTCAAGTATTACTTATATTATTTTTTCTGATCATAAAAACTGATCTTTTAGTTTTAGTCTTTATTTAAAGTGTTCTATGTATGAGCTATCAAGTGGCGTACAAGTATAACTTATAAAAAATACTACTTTTTATAAAATAAACTAAATTATTAGATAATTCTATGAAGAAGATAAAAATCAACAGCTCTAAACCCTAACTAAGCGTAGGCTATCAAGAAATTTAACACAAGTATAACCTATCAAAGTATTAATCTACGAGTTGTTGTATTTTAATCTTTTCATAGAAAAATAATGTCTTTATTATTTTATTTTAGAAAGAAAATAATAAAAAGCAATTACATAGTTGATTCATAGCTTCATCTATATCTTAGAGCTAAATTAAGTTAGTTACTCATGTTACTAATTTATAAGATTAAATTTTTTTTATTAGATAGTATTAAAAATCCTATTTTTCTATGAAAGATATTAAAGATCTACACTAGAAAGTAATTAAATCTATCTAAAAGGTAAATAAAATATTTTTACTCACTAGAAAGTAATGAACAGTAATGGAATTACTTCTTGAGCTCAGTATGATGGTTGTCACCCATTCGACAAAACCCTAATCTTTATTCAATCAAAAGTGTATATTAAATTGCATCCAAAACCCTAATTTAATATATAGGTCTTGGAGTACCAAACTCTAATATGATTGTAACTGAATAGTTATAAAATTACATCGAAGTCCTTGTAAAAATTTCAACATTTGTGAGCCCCTCCTTACCGCCAATTGGAGGCAAAACATTAAAAGCTTGGCTTCTGATTTCTTCTGCATGAAACTCTGGCCTTGTTCTTTTCTTCTGTCTGACTGTATTTGATTTTGGTTCTCTGTAACTTCATATTCTTATAATTTTATTCACTTTTTAGCTTTTCTTAGACTTGGTTTCTTCATCCATCTCTGAGTTTATGTTATCTCTTTAGAGGAATAAGTTTAATCTGAAAAATACACTAAAAATACATGAGTAGCATTATTTATATACAAAAATAGACAATATGAGGGTTATAAATATGTAATGTATGATACTCATCAGTGTACATATTTCTAATCATTTTCATATATCTGTTTTTAGATAATGCTATATTTATGCCTATGATTTTGTAACAAATAGATTCAGACCTATAGTTTATATCTTGTATTCATGCTTGCATATCTCTTACCTGTGATTATTTGAAAAAAGAATAAAACGGCCTCGTGCACCCCAGTATTGAGAGTATCCACTGGTGACACTCTATTCATTATTGAGATATACACTCGGGCCCATTAATATGATTTGGAGCATCACAAAATAGTATCAGAGCAGCCATTATTTTTTTTTATTTAGCCCACAACCTTAGAATTCTGCCACATATATGTACGTAGTATTCATTAATATTTTCTTATTTTCTTATCTTATTCTATATCGTATCTTTTGTTTCCGATCCTGATTCCATCCTTGTTTTCTATGAATGATATGTGCTTATTATTTTATTTTAGGAGCTTGTCATAGATTATTAGATTTATATAGATACCAATAATATATCTTATAATATAGTTATAATCTTATTTTTTTTGCTTCTATTCTTGATTTAAATTTCAATGACAAAATTTTTTGTAAGGTGGAAAGTATGTAATAGCCCTAATTCTTAAGCTCTTGTATCGGTTTATTCCATGTCACTTATATCGGCCGGGACCCTGGACACTGATATGGGCATATACTGAGTATAATGAGTTATATCTTTCAATTTAGTTTTCAATTTTAAATTCTACAAAATCAAACCTCTTATCTTATTATTTTAGAGTTTTTTTCATATTTTTCTTGAATTATTGCAGATTATCCAATTTTCAAGCAAATACATAATTAAAATAATTAAATTAAATCATGAATTCTAATTTTACCCTCCTACCAACTTAAAATTTATATCTAGATGCCTACCAGTCATCCTTGACCAAATTTGAATAGGAAATGACAAACTTGTAATTAAAATAAAATTTATAGGTTTGTAAAATAACAGTATACTCACATTCCACTAGCTGTTTGATCCTGAAATAAATTTAGAAAAAACTAAAAAAAATAAGTTTCTTCCTATCATTCTTCTCTTTATTTTCTGTTTAGACCTCCAATTCTAATTCTCTCTCTATTTTTATCAAATAAATCTCCAAATATTCAGTTTGAGAGTGGGCTAAAAATCCACAAATAGCTACATGACCTTATTCATGTGTAAACCGGTACTTGCGACATGGTATCAGACATGCATGGTATACTCGTAGAACACGTGAATACTTATACCATTCAGTTCTAAACTAATAGGATAGTATTTGCATCTATTTGCTTGATCATATCATATTATGTACACCATGTACCACATAATCCTTATTATATTTGGCATATCTTGTTGCTTAATCTATGTATGTTACGATTCATGTTATATTTAGTATATTTTGACTATGTCATATTTTGCACACTATGTAATTCATGATCTAAGTTATATTTTCATACTTTGTAGTTCATGATTCATTCATATTCATCTTTTATATTATTCCTACTAGCATGCTTCACTGATATGATTTCCATAATATTTCATGAGTTTGGTTTTATATTTTTATTTGGGTTCTAACCCCTGGGAGTATCACACTCCAGTTCTACCAGTTGAGGCAGCGGTAGTAGAAAAGGAGAACCCACATCTCGAGAATCCACATTTTTTGAAGTAGGCAAAGTGCCAATAGCCTGCTCCTTATAAGATTTTCATCCTTTTTGTATATTTATCATTCTGCCTTGTACGTGCTTATGTATTCTACTTCATAATTTTGTCTATGGTATCTAGACACTCTTTTATATAGTCATTATTTATATTACTTTGTTCAAATACTTTACTTGATTCTACATGAGTAACCTTTGATATACATATTGCTTATCATTTTCATATATCTATTTTTGGATATTACTATATTTATGTCTATGATGTTGTGCCAGATAGATTCAGACCTGTATTTATATTCTGTATCATGCTTCCATATCCCTTATCTTTGATTGTTTGAAAAAGAAAAAAATGGTCTCGTGCACTCCGGTATTGAGAGAGCTCACCAGTAACACTCTACCCATTATTGGGATATACACTCTGGCCCACTAGTATGACTTGGAGTGTCAAACATATGCTACAATATTGGTAGCACATATTCGTTTATAAATCCATAGTTTTCTACTTCTAAATCTGCAAATTTGGGTGATGAGTCATTATTAGGATTTGAAATATCTTGAGTGTATAACTCTGCCTATGATTATCTTGAAGAAAATTAGATCCTAGGATATTGTGTAATCGTGGATTTCTAGTGACTGTTAGTCAAATTACTATAATTGACTTAATATCATAGTGTAGTTTCTTCTATGGTTTTTATGCAGTTGGGATTTTTTTCATATTACAATCTTTGTGTTCATATTGAATTGATTGTCTTGAAATTATTTTTATATTTGACTAATGATTGTTTTGATAATTGGTGCTTAATTAGTTATCAATTGAATAGTATGCACTTATTTAGCTTTTCAATTGATATCAGAGCCTGTCACCTCTTTTATAATCAATCTACTTACCAATTTTGATAGATATTTTTAGAGAGGGTCAGTCCATTAATAGGCCACCCCTACTAGAAGGACATAGCTGATTACGAGTAAATAGGCCATCCCTATTTAGTATTTATTTTATGCACTCGTAATCCAATTTTGATATTTAAGCAAAATTAATGATTTATTATGCAAATTACTCTAATCATTCACTTTGATGTTTGCCTAGTGTTTTATTATCTTTTTATAGGGTTTTAGATACAAGAAAATCGAACGAGAAGTATATACATGTACAATAGTACTTTAGCAACAATTGTGTGAAGTCTCAAAGTGCATCATGATCAAGTGTCGAATTTTGGCCTATCATGATGATATGTAGATCAATAATAGAGGCAAAAGCAGCAACACAACCGGTTACAAATCAAGCTCAAGATCAAGGATAAGTAGGACTAGCATACTAATCCACCTCATAGCCAGAGATAACGCTTGAGAACTTGACAAGATCGCTGAAGGAGTTTGCCTCCTATGTGACGACACAGTTCAAGTGAATGAAGGAACAACAAAATCACTTGAAGCAACACAACATATGCTTCAAGTGATGCCATGAACACTACCTATGACTTTTTACCCAAATGCATCGATATATAGCTGGAGATCATGTTGTTGTAATGGATGAAAATACAGAGCCAAGTGGGAGGACATAATGTGAATCAGATGCCGAAGATGCCCTGGAAAAGGGTAAGGGCAAAGCTGACAGTGACGAGAAATGGAACTCTAGTGAAAGCAAGGCAGATGACTATAGGCTTCGTATTTATATTATTTCCATACTATTTTATTCTTTTCATGATTTATATTTATGCACTAAGGACATTGCATGAATTAGGTTGGAAGGTGGAGTACGATACACCAAAGAGATTTTAAATTGTAAAATATGTATATAATGGCAACAAAATGGAAAAAAAAATTAAACAAATTAAAATAAAAAAATTCAAAATATTTCCTTTCTTAATACACTAATATAATGAAAGTGAATAACCATAGATCGATATCTTAAGTTGACACTCGAATTATAGATATTCCTTAGTGATTTTTAATTGAAAATTTAGATTTGACAATAAGATATTCTGGTACTTCAAATTAGCAATAAAAATGCACCCCATACACCATGCATGCTAATAAGGTTGGAAGAAATATATAGAAATCCTTACCATATATAAAACCAAAAGAAGGTTAGCCTGATATTAAGCTAAGGGTCGTTAGGAATAAAAAAATAAAAGAAATGAGTATCAAGTAGTTAGATTCGTGTGCCTCATGAAGCATGCATGTTCACATGAATGACACATATAGACAGATAGCACAAACATGAATATAGTAATTATGCATTTACACATTGAGAAGTATAAGTGTGCACATGAACAGTAAGTTTTTGTATATAGAGATAAAAAATAGATGAAGGGGCTCCTAAAGTTTACCCAAAATTTGAAGCTTAATTGACCTATTACACGATCACAAGGGTGCATAGGAGTAGATAGTATAGAGTTAGGAATATTCACGATAATATCTAAGCCATCATGATAAAATCTTAAAGATATCCAATTTATAGTAAAACTTTAAGATTGAAGTTTTAAAAAATTCATGGACATATAATAGATCAAACTTGAGACAAAAGGGAAAGATATAAAAATGATTTGTAGTGTTATCTTATTTTAGATATTTATAGTTTCTTTAGTTTTTACTTATTTTTATTTTAATTTTTTTTCCCTTAAACCATCATCATTGGAAATCCTAAAAAGACACCACCATCCAACAAGGCAACCTAGATGTTTAAAGGCTTTTTGCACGTGCTAAGTGTAACTGTGGTTCCCACAAGAGTGAGTTAGAATTTCTTTTCTTCTTTTAGATGGAGACAATTTTCTTTTCATAGATTGATAATTTTGGGTGTGATTATAAGAGAAAAAAATGTATTAGTTTTTAATTATTTCATGCAGTCGTAATCAAATTTTGAAATAAAACATGTAAAATTAATGATTTTTTATGCATATTAGTCTAGTTCTCGTGAGAGTTTAAACGAGTTAAACTAGTATTTTGTTATCTTTTTGTAGGGTTTTTGGAAGTAAGAAAATGGAAACAAGAAGCATGCATAAAGCCACTGATATATTCAATAGACAAATGATTGTCGACAACCATCTGGAAGTTGATGTAGTGCTGAACAAATAGAAAGCTGCGGATAAAGTGACTGTTGAAACTGCTGTCGATAGTGGTAGGCACAAATATTCTGACATGCCAATTTTGAAGGGAAAAGGAGTTTACATGCTGCTAAAACACTGAGGTCAGTACACAAACCCTATGGAGGTTATAAATACAAATTGTATCTATAACACAAATTTATAGAAAAATATAGAGAGTTTACTTTGTTTTAAGGGAGAAATTTGATTATTGTATTTTTAATAGTTTGATAGTAAAAGATTTCTTTTATCTTTTCATTTGATAACTTTGTCTAGCATGAGTAACTAATTTTTTTTTATTTTGGATGAGAAAACAAACTCTCAATTTTGATTTGATATAGATTGATAGCTTTTTTATGATTAATTGATCTATATGATGTTGTTATTGGTTTCTATAAATGGTTCATTGGTTGTTGATATGTGATTTTGGGACTTTGGTGATTTATTTCTTGATAATACAGTTATTGCTTAGTTTTTTTTTTATATCATTGACTATTTAGGTATTATATATGCTTTGACTTGAATAATTACTTTCATTATCTATAAATTATGATTAGATTACTCCCAAATTTTATATAAGTGTTATTTGAGGAATTTAACTAATAACAATATTATCTTTTATTATTTTGTTCTTTTAAAGAAATATATTTCGGTTGTATAAGACCAGATGATCTATGCGATCAAGATAATTATAATAATAACCATCCAACATTATGATTGGGGGGTTAATTCATTCGAGCCGACCCGTCTCTCTCTTATCCTTAAAACTAATTAATATCTATTTCATTCAAACCAATTGTTCTACATTTTTTAATTCAATCATTACCTATAGTACAAGTGTTAGTACTAGAATCAGTATTCTCAAGTAAACGATCTCTGATTGTCTCAAGAGTATTACTTAATTATCTCCTGCATTGGAGTGCACGAATCAGGTTGAATCAATGAGTACATGTCCCACGTCTATTTGCTGCTTTGGCTCCATGCTCAATACTACTCAGTTCATTAAGTAAAGCTTCCTCTGATTTCTTTATAAATAAATGCTTCGAGTAATTAGTGTATTTCTCTTGTGTATGATGACTTATTAGATGAAATGCCCACATACTCAGTGAAAGCCCATATATTTGACAAATTTCTACTTATTTGGCAAAATATCCACCTATTCGTTGAAACCTCACGTATTTGACAAATGTACACTTATTCAGAAAAATACCCACCTACTCGTAAAAGCCAACACATTTGATAAATATTCACTTATTCTGCAAAATAGCTGCTTACTTAGCTAAAGCCCATGCATTTGACATTTACTCGGCAAGATGCGCATTAACCACGCGAAAAGCCCACTTACGCAGTGAAATAGCTGCCTACTCGGTGAATGCCCCTTATTAGACAAGCATGACCACAAACTCCTGAAGGAATTTAGTAAAAGTTCGTGGTGCAAATTTGCCAAACCAATTCTAGAGGCACAAGATCACTAGGTATAATTTATAGTTCAAAATAAATCCAAATGTCCTAGGCTCGCCAATAAATCTTTAAGTTTCCCATTATCTAAGAACTTACTCAGGGGGTCTCCTCTCTTTCGATGGATTTTTTTTCCTCGAACCGCAAAAATGACCAAACAGGTCCAAACCAATAAGTGTTCGATAAATATCCAACTTGGCTCTATGCAAAACTCCATGGCTATGCACCTAATAAATAGTTGTCGAATGCCCAACAAGTATTGCGTGAGTATCTGACTTGGCTCTATTACACACTTAGCTCTATGGTTTCGAGCCTAATTAATAATCAGTGAACCTCCAACAAGTATTTGGTAAATGCCCAACTCGGCTCTAAGTCGCACTTAGCTCTATGGATTTGTGCCTACTACATGCTTGGCGAATGCCTGATAATATTCAGTGAATGCCCAACTTCACCTATCTTTTCATCTTATCTTTATTTTAGATATCTAGGTTCTTGTTCCTTCTCCAAAAATCTTCCCCTTATGGAAATTTTCTTCTTTTCCTAGCGATTTTCAGATCTATGGCACCCAAACGAATGACACAATCGTCAGATGCACAGGTAGTAGGGGCGAGTGGCTCTTCTTTGGCAATAACTCGTCTGCCTACGACCAGTAAGTTTTTCCTCTCACCAGCATCAATGAGTATTTTAATTTATTTTCTTGTCTATTATGTTATAGTTTATTATCAAAGGGGCTAGATATTCATATCCTTTATTCTTTTTTGTTTCTTAAAGGCAAAGGTGAATCAGGTCCTGACACTTGCTCTTCTTATGAGTTTATTTCAAAATCACCTTTTTTAATGTCTCTTGATGACGATGAAGAGTCTTCTAAACATTTGATATTTGTAATCATGGGGTTACCTTATAACAGGGAACCCTTGAACCCTTGATCGAGTGATAGTGTCGAGATTCTCTCTACTAGGGTAGAAGAATCATTTTAAATTTTGCCTGGCGGGGCTAATTTGAACTCTCTTCTGGCAAAGTTAATTTCACTGTCCGGCAGAGTTAATTTTTTGCTCTTTGTGGTAATATATTTTCTTTCTTTATTTAGTGGTAATGGTGATTTTCTTTGCAATGACCCATCTCTTTTATTATTTCTTTATAATCTTTTACACCAGTTCTCCCTTGCTGCTCACCACCTGGTTGGCTCCACTGTGGGCATTAGTACTTTTATTGTCCACATCCTGCTTCTTTATACTATTATGATGACAAAGAGAGGACCGGTTTAATTCGCAATGGCAGTGCCCAAACTATAAGAGAGTTAGTCACTAGTTCCTCATTCTTGGGTAAGGATAGAACCGGGCTCTCCAAACCACTTTTAATATTTGGAGACACTATAGACACTAAGGATTCTTTACTTCTTCCTCCCTGCCCTTTGCTCTATCGATTAGAAGGGACTTACTTCATGCTTCTAGACATAGAAAGACACTATCCTTTGAACTATCTTCGGTCATATATTGAGGAGCGACAAATAGAATGGTGTCTCACTCCCAATCAAGATTCCCTCAGTGGCGAAGTTTGTTAAATCTCGATTTGTCCATGATGATCCTCCCACTTATGTGGTCGGTCTTCTTCCAGGTATAATTTTTCGAGATATTCCATTAAGTGAAAGCTGTAACACGGCGAGGAATTTCTGGAATGAGTTTGTGAGAAATAAGGGTGAGTACCTAGCTGAAAACTTCAAGGCTCTAAGTTGGATTCGCGCAGGAATCAAGGACTGGTGAGCTTTATTAGCAGGGTTTGTACTGACCAAGGTCGAGAAGGAACTATGAGATATTGGATTGTTCAAGGCGGTAAGGGTCACTCAATATGGTATTGATACCAATCCAGCAAAACTATTTGCAATTTTGAAATTATACAATCCTGCAACCGATACTTTTTGTAGCCCTGATGGAGAAATGGGGTTTGATCTCCATGAGATATGGTAGATTTTAGGGCTTCGAATTGAAGATATTCCATATGAGGAGTATTTTCCTAAAACTGAAGAATTTAAGATCTTAGCATCCCAGGATAGCGCTTTGTACCATATTTTATGGAATTTGACTTGCCATTTTCGCATCTTTTTGGACTTTACTGACGCGAAGGGGAGTGCGATATGGCACAAGAAATAGCCCCATTATTTCTATACCAACTTAGATGGGAAAGGATCTATTCGTTTTCAACAACCTGCTAGTATAGATAATATCATTTCAAGGATATCTAAGTTTAAGGTCAACAATCACATTTTGAGGGAGCCTAAAAATAACCTTTCTGCTAGGACAGTACTCTTGAGCTACCATAGTTGGGCGGCCCGTGAGTTATCTCCTACTACAGTGCTTGCAGCTTATCTCGCTCTTTGGCTCAAGAAGTGTGTTGTCTCTTCACTGCCACCAGAGTGTGTTCCGATTAGGGTCCTATATCCTGTAGCTCAGTTGGTGTATGGGTGTCCACTGAATTTTCTGCCAGCCATGGTTTGTATACAGCAGGGTTTGAGGCTACTTTTCGAAGCTTTTTTAAAGAAACCCAGTCTGAATCCTTGTATTGACTTGCTCTACACTTATTTAATGGCTTAGTTTGCATCACACTACCAAGGGTTAATCCTTGTAGGCTCAGCCACTCTAGATAACAAGGTGCTTCCTGATTCATTAGGTATGTGATTCATTAGGTATGAAAACATGAGGT
>JAYEPQ010000018.1:12699275-12716775 GCA_036321105.1 Dracaena cambodiana
TTTGAGCTTCCTCCTCCTTTGCCTTCGTCATCTTTTGGGGTAAAATCAGTAAAAATTATTTGAAGACGATTACCTCTATAAATATGCAATATATGACACTCGTCACTTTTCTTCATTAATTTGGAGAATGGCTAACATTTTCCCGCTAAGTTAGAAATAAAGCAGCGGATATATGCGAGAAGCCCTTGTAAACCTCTTTTGATGTTCTTGGAGGTTGCATATTTTGGATTGCTTTTATTTTGTTCGGGTCTAAATGGATTCCCTTAGATTTACCATGAGCCCTAAAAAATTTCTACTTGATACCCTTAGGAAAGACTTCGTAGGATTCATTTTTAATTGATGTATCATCATTAAGTTGAATGTTGTTTGTAAGTCTCGAACATCGTCATCTTTGTTCTGACTCTTCACCGCAATATTATCAACATAGCATTCCACAATTTTTTGTAAGTGATCGTGAATGATGGTTGCCATAGCCCTTTGGTATGTGGCTTCTGCATTCTTCAGACTGAAAGGCATTACAGTGTAACAGTACACTCCTTGCGGTGTTCGAAAAGACGTATGTCTCTCATCATCAGGATATATTTTGATTTGGTTGTATCCTGAAAAGCCATCCATGAAAGACATTCTATCAAAACTGCATGTGTTATTTATCATAACTTCTATGAATGAAAGCACGAATTTGTCTTTTGAATAGGCATCGTTTAAGTCTATAATCGATGCAAATCCTAACTTTCCTATTTTTCTTCATGACTGATACAATGTTAGCCAACCAGTCGGGATATTGTTCTTCACGATTGAATCCACAAGTCCTCAGTTTCTTGAGTTCGACTTTAATCTCTTATTGCATTTCGGGTTTGAACTTCCGTTGTTATTGTTTTACCGATTTAGCATTATCTCGAATATTAAGATGGTGTTGGGCGATTTCTGGATCCAATCATGGCATGTCCTCGTAGTTCCATGCAAAAACATCCATGTATTCGCGAATGAGCTCGATTAAATTTTGCAACTCATTCTAGTCTAAATTCTTACTTATAAATATGTGTTTTGGGTCTTGATCACTCTCTATATTTACTTGGATGACTTGATCATCTGTGGGAGGTTCCTGTTGCTTGAACCTTATCTCCAACTGGGCGTCCATATTTTGAGCACATGCTAAAGGGTGGGTTGTCTGTACTCTCCTCTTCATGTGCACCAATAGAGACGATGCCATATTCGCTGAATAGTGTTTAAATAGTTCATTTAAACCATATTTCAAGTCGGTATCAGATGATGATGACGATGACTATAGGTTCAATATCAGATGACGATGATGATTGTAGGTTCGTGCTTTCTGAAAAATTTTCATGTATCACATTTGTCTTAGGTTCAGAAGAAACATACCTTAAACCATATTTAGTTTTGTTGTAGTAATCCAAGCTTTTTCCTTTAGGGAAACACGGTTGTAGAGGGGTTCTTTCTCGGTTAAAACACAACCCTTCTCCTTTGTCATATCCCATCATTTCCATTAGTCTGTGGGAATTTCGCCCATAATGATCGAACTGCGAGACGTCTGATTCATCTGTGATACATACTACTATAGTTGGGTTTCGGTTTGGTAGTAGACTTGCCAAAGACAATTGCAGGCCGATTGTGCTTGGATTTTATGATAAACACGACATCGTTAGGATCCTCTATCATATGGTTGTTTGGTGAACTTGAGTGTATCGGTATATGTAATATTGGTGTCTTTTTAGTTTTTTGATTAAGGTCGTTTCACTATCAATTTCGTCAGTAGAACTAGCCAAGACATACTCAAAAGCAAAACTTTCATTAAGTACCCATTCGTCTTCAATATAGGTGTCAGGGTTGATTGTTACATCACTTAAATTTATTACAAGAGGGTTCAGCTCTACTGAAGCATTTTTTGAACCCTTGTCAGGCTCTACATCCGCTTCACTCCCATCATCGATCCCATCCTCTTGCTCATCTTTGTACAAGAACGCATCAATAAAATAATTTTCAACTCCTTAAAAGGTTGTCTTTCTGCATTTACTGTTTTACCACCTCCTATGTATCTACATACTTTAAACATTGATGCAATGTTGAAGGGACAGTGAGGTTGGAGTGAATCAGTGGCTTTCCTAGCAGTAGATTGTAGGATATATCAGCATCTATGATGTGGCAGGTAACCTCCATCTTGAGATCCCTGATCTGACATTTCAACCTGATTTTTTCGATGGGCCAACTACTTTGCACATTGAAACCATGGATTATAGTTGTGGTCGTAGACAGCTTATGGATCATAGATAAAGAGGAAGCTTGATGGCAACAGCAACACTCTTCATTTGTAGGTGGGGGACCTAAGTGAGAAATGTCACTGAATCGGCCAACACTTCACAAAGAGCATCTCTGGTTTCTTTGGATAGGCACAATAGCTGATGCATGATGATTTGGGTTTCTTGGGATAGGTACAATAGCTCATGCATGATGATTTGGGTAGGAATATTCACCAACTGCGCTATGATGTCACATTTAAACGGAGTTAAACGATCTTCCGCAGCCCATTTTCTTAGAAACTTGTCAAACCTTATCTTCTTAGGTTTATTTTTATCCAAAGGAGGTTCGAGTGTTGACGCAGATATAACAAGATCTTTACTGGGACCTGACTGATGATCATTAGGGTTAATTGTTTCGTACTACTTCATGTATTATTTACCTAATCTGGTACTGACAGGAGATGCAGCCTCTGCCATAAAAATAATTTGCTCTTCATCGGAGTCAGCCAATAAGCTAGCAGAAGCATTGTATCCCCTAGGCCCAAGAGATATAACATGGCAGTTTAGACTGTTCTTCATTTTCTGCTTTTTTTCTGAAATGACAGTTGTCGGCTGATCATCTTCAATTAAGTCCGGATAGCCTCGTCCGATTGGGATGAAAGTCAACCCTTGGGATTGTTAGTGATTTGGATATGTGTTAATGATCCTTGTCATTATTTTGGAAACTAGAACTCCATTGGGCATCTTAACACTTGGCAGGTCTCTCCCAAACTGCATCGATATTATGTTCATGGTAACTTTCTTCTTTTCTTTATTTAATCTAAGCACATCTGCTTCCACTAAGACTTGGAGTTTATCTTTCAAAATAAAGCAATTCTTGGTGGGGTGGCTTATTATCCTACAATAATGACAATATTTGTATTCTTAGTACGTCCGACCTCTTCTGGTCTCTTGGGTTCATTAAACTATATTTTATTATTTTTGACTAGCATATTGAAGATCTCGAGCACCTAATCATCCTTGAACAGATACTTCTTTTGTGTTCATTAGGCCAGAGACATATTTTGTCGAGGCAGTGGATTCTTCTTAGGCTCCATTGGGATATCCACCACCAACACATTTTTGCCTTTAAACTTAGATGGTGGCTGCATTGAAGTGGATTTCTCTCTCTGTTTACCCTTATTTTCTGCTGAAAGTCTCGAAATTGATTTTTCAATAATTTCAGCTTGTTCTTGAAGTTCTTTCCATGTATGAACCCGAACAGGCCCTTGTTGGATTCAATCTTGGTGCGTAGATTATGTTTACTCGTCTACAATAACATGGATAGCAGCATTTCTTTTGGGACACTTGAGAGACAAATTTCTATATCTCTCAATAAAGTCTTTCACTGCCTCTCCTTTCTTTTATTTTTCTTTAATTAATGTGGGCATAGATACTTCAGTGTTATCCTCGTAAAAATAAGTGAGGAACCGAGCCTCATTATCTGCCCACGAATTGATGGACCCTACCGGTAAGATTCGAAACTAGTCAAAGACAATGCCTTTTAGGGACCCTATGAATAGTCGGGTCATGAGTGCATCATTTTCCATAATATTTCCTATTAAAGAATGGAAATGGTAAATGTGTTGATTTGGAGATCCCTTTCCATAGTATTTATCGATGGTCGGAGCACGATAATTATCGGAAAAAGGGATTAAGTCTCATTTGGGAGGGTACGGATGCATGGTTCCCGACTTCTGCAAAACTTCTTTGTGCGTTAATGCATCCAGCATTGTTTGAATGTTCTCCAGTACCTTATCTTTAATCTTATCGGATTCTTTATTTATATGAAAACCGGACTCATCTTCTTTGTCCTTGTGATTATCACCTTCTTTGTCTTTATTCCTGGATCCTTATCCTTCCGCCTCAACATCAGGGTTTTCCCCTGACGATGTTTTCACCAGCTGCTGTAGTTGGGTTCAGATGGCATCCATGGTCGCCTTCTGTTGTTCTAACAATGCTTGCTACTGCTTGGGTAAATCTTTCTTCACCTTTAATCTTTATGTAAGCTCCCTACATCATCGCTGGCGACATCGACTAAAACACTTCTCTGGTAAGACAAGTTAGACGTTTCAGATGATATGCATGTGGAGTGCTGGTCAGTATCATCCTCTCCTTTTTGTAATTCACGAGGAGTGAGAGCATCATGACCTAAATTTGCTGACATGGTCCGCAACCGGGTATGGCAGTATACTCCATCACCATCATCGCTAGAGTAACCATTAGGGATGAGTCTGCACTAATCACCCCTTGTGTTGGATTTTCACATCCTATCATGTTGACGGTCGCATGAGCCAATTCTCTCTTTCTTCGAAGCTTTTTGAGATAGTAATGAGACGCTTTTGGGATAGTCACTACCGACCTTAGAATAGGCGGGTTTGACGATAACCGGCAGAAGATAAAAGATCGAGCCAGTAAAACGCTTTAGTTCGTACTTTTTTGAATGAAAGTCTTCCACGGGTAGTCTTCCACGGTTAGAACAGACTTTCGTCCACCGTCGATCCTAACGCCTACTGTGTTTTTGCTCCAAAACTTGTAAGCATGAATACCAGTTTTGTTAGACGTCTTAGTTTTGCCTAGGCGCTTACTGTCTTTGCCAAAATGCCCTTTAGCCTCGTCAGGCTTATGAGGTCCGCCAGGCCTTTTAAAAGTGACAGAGTTATTAACTCCGCCAGGATACTTCATAATTTTGCTGGACTTGTTAGGTCTGCGAGGCTTCTTGCTAGTCTCGCCCACGGCGCCACAGATGAGTTTGTACTTTTCATTGTTGCCAATATGACCCTCATTTATTTTAGAGGTCTTGTCGGTTTTCCCACTTAGCTTTCTAGTTAGATTAACCTGCGTCTTAGCTTTACGGTAGGCGATAATGACTTGATAGAAAGCTTTCTTCCTATCTTTGTTACTGAGAGGATTAGATCTAGTTGTTGTGACTGGAGTAGAGGAAGATAAACTTGCTTGGACTGCGTTCATCCTTGCAATGATAGCGGTAACAACCGCACCAGTGTTGTTGTGCTGATTGCCTCCAATGGAAGAGGAAAATCCATTGGTGGATGTGGATTGGGCCTCTAATCTCCTGGCTCTGCAGAAATAACCAGTCTTGGATGGAGAGATGGAGTTGTTCTTGCGGAGAAATTCTTCATATTTGGCCTGGTCAAATTCGGTTACCAGGATATCGACTATAGCATCCACTACTACATTGTTGGATTGCTGCACGAACTCCTCGATGAGGGAGGATAGAACCCCCAGTGGAATCACTAGTTTGTTTCCGTCGTTAAAACGTCAAAGTTGAAATTTATCATTGAAAACCAAAAACACAAATTTGGGATTTTTGAATTGCAACATTTGAGATTTACTTTTTTTACAATTCAAGTTAGGTTACAATTTTTGGTTTCTTTGATTCTGGGGAGTGTGACGATAGAAATATGATCAGAGCGACCCTTTTTTATATTTGTTGGCGATCTAGTAAGAAACTTGAAGCACTCGAATTCTCCTTACTTTTCTCTATGATTTTTTTTATGCCTTACTTTGAATGCTTGGTGTCATCTTCAACAGTTGTAGGGTGCCTTAATTGTTCCCTAAATTTATGGAAATCGTTGTAGTTACTTGCTCACGATCGGATGTACTCGAATTCTCTTTGGCAAGGTGAGTTGATAAGACTAGTTGACTGCTTTAGGCAAGGTTAAGTTTCCTTTTAGACAGAGCTAGCCTGGCTTGGTGAATTTAATTTTCTTTTAGTTTCTAGCGAAGCTAACTTACTAGGTTTGGCGGAGTTAACTCTGTTTTAGCTTCTGGCGAACCCAACTAACTTGGTCAGACAGATTTGGTCCTCTTTTAGCTTCCAGCGAGGATAATTTTATTTTGGTGGGGTCAATCTGCTTCTGGCAGGGCCAACTTTCTGGCGAGGTCAAGTCTATTTTGGTGAGGCCAATCAGCTATTTTGTTAGCTCCTGGCCTATGAATTTTAACAAATTTCACTAAATATAATTTTGGTAGGCTACAGTCACAAGAAGTACAAAGTTCTTCAAGAGCTGAAAGGACCAAACTCAAGAGATCGGGTTATGTTAACTATAAACTCCAATAGTTTATTGTTTGCTAGAAGTCAATTGTTTGCTAGAAAAATCCAGGATTGAACTTAGGAGTTCGAGCTATGTTAACTATAAACTCCAAAGCCCATAAAGTCAATACTTTGCTAGAAAAATTCATTCTTTTTATTCAAGAAAATGACTTACAATGTTCTTGAAAATTACAGGAAAAGGGAAAGAAAAGAAGAAAGACTGCAAGAGAGAGAAGAATAAGATTGTACTCCTTTTTGTTTAATATTGGGCTCTTCTTTCATGGAGATGGGACTCTCTTCACACCTCAATTGTAAATGAAAAGAGGATGTAACGGTTGGCCCCTTGATGAATAGGCTAGCCCTCCAACCATCTGGTTCAATTTCAGCTTCTTCATCCATGACGGATTGAGCAAGTTCTTCTCTGACAATATATAAGCCCTTCCAAGGAGGCTAACATTCGCAATGTTCCCTTAAAGAACTTACACCAATTTATGCAACAAATCTCCCTTAAAGAGTAGCAAATCACCTCTAAGATGATCAAGCAGCAAGTAACTTCTGAGAAAAATCAAGAACAGGCAAAAATTACCCTAAGAGCTCAGTAGACCAAACTCAGGAATAGGAGTTATATTGATATATAAACTAATGCAACCAAGGTCCAAGACAAAAAAAAAATCCAAAATGGTGACGAACCTATGATCTAAAGACTAGTGTGATCCAAAATAAAATAAAACATTTACCATACCAATAAGGATGATCTCACTCCAGATACTGGAGTGTATCAATATACATGGAAACTCATGAATTAAAAACAATTATTATCCATATGCTGTCACAGGTCTTCCACTTTAAATACACCCCCACCTCCTCAGAGGAGAATGACGAACTTTTCAACAATCTTGAGAATCCAAAATCAGCAAAGAGAGAAATACCAAAAGATCTTAATTTTATCTCTATTAATAAACTACACGTCGAACAGTCATTCATCCCGAGGATGCAATGTTAGGGATCAAATCCCCCAAATCAGATCTCGAAACTCCAAGAGATTAACGCATCGAGCAAACAAGATAGAAAAACATAATAAACAAAAGAAGAATACAAAAACAATTAATGTCGCTCAACCAACCAAATTTGGATTATGTCCACAGAGCAACAAGAGAAAGATTCATTATGAGAAATAAAAATTACTAGAAAAGATCAAATTATCTTTCTACCTCTCTAACTCAAGATAGTTTGCATCCTCATAATAACAAAACTCCTTCTCAACTCTCTTATAATATACAAGAGATATATGGTGTTACAATTTAAATTCTATCACAATAAGACCACCATCATCTAATTAGTGCTCTAAACCAACTAGAATAATAGTCACTTGACCCGAGCATAACTGGGACCCATAATCCTTGGATACAAGAATAAATACAACAGTCTCTATTTTGGCTCATATCTGATGAGCCATACATCTTAGAAAAACTCTGTTGTTCTTTTCATCCACCTCGCATGTATCCACCATACATGCACTATACTCCATCTATCAAGAATAACTCATACTATCATCACCAACTCCATGCTCAAACACTCAAAATCACTGTACCATGCTCTTCTCCGAGTACTCATGATCACTAAATTGTATTCCTTTGAATACTTACAACTGTCAGAACATGTGGTGGTTTAACAAGTAATTTTTCTATCACAATTGGATTGCATCAAGAATCTGCATTGAGTCCATTCTTATTTTCTATAGTGATGGACGAGCTTACTAAAGCCATTCAGGATGAGATACCTTGGTGTATGCTATTTGTTGATGATATTTTCTTAGTTGATGAGACAAGAGTAGGGGTAAATACTAAGTTAAAGTTATAGAGATATACATTAGAATCTAGAGGTTTTAAATTGAGTAGGTCTAAAACAAAGTATTTAGAGTGTAAATTTAGTAAACGATAGATCATAGACTATAATACTGTAAAACTGGATAGATAAGAGATACAAATGAGCAGACAGTTTAGATATTTGGATTCTATTATTCAGAATGATGGAAAGATCGATAATGATGTTAACCATAGGATACAAGCTGGCTGGTTAAAATTGAGGATGGCAAAGGGAGTTTTATGCGACCGTAACATTCCATTAAGATTGAAAGGAAAATTTTATAAGACTGCTATTATGCCAGTTTTATTATATGGCACGGAATGTTGGGCTATAAAGAAACGTTATTCACAGAAGATGAGCGTAGCAGAAATGCGCATACTCCGTTGGATATGCGACAACACTAAGAGAGATAAAGTGAGAAATGTAGATATTCGTGCTAAACTAGGTGTAACTCCTATCGATGAGAAGATGCGAGAAAATCGCTTACGATAGTTTGGTCATGTGCAACGTAGGTCTACAAGTACACTAGTTCGAAGAATGAAGTTTATCAATATAGGACAAGTTAAAAGAACGAAGTGAAGACCGAAAAAAATATGGATGGAGGTAATACGCAAAGATATGGAGTCTAGAAGTTTAAATAAGGAGATATTACTTGATAGAAATGAATGAAGAAGAAATATCAAAGTGATCGATCCGGCATGATTCTTTTTTTGATTCATGTAGTCTACCCCAAATACTTGGGATAAAAGGCTTAGTTGTTGTTGTTGTTTGAACACTTACAACTGTTACACCATCCTCTTTACTGAATGCTTATAATCACTACACCATTCTCCATCTCGGTCAAAATACTAGGACCACTTAACAAATCACATTCACTTCTAATATCTTATACAGAAAAATATAATCGCTACAATATACTCCAGCTTAATCCAAAAAAACCATGATTACCTCGAGAGACAAATATAGAAAATTATAAATTATGTGCTACACCATCTCACGAAGCAACCACATCCATTACCATGAAGCATTTTCCGTACCTCATTATTAAACTTTCAGCCAACTATCGATTATCGATCATCCATGACAACATTGACCATTTAATCACCACTAATCATCATTGATCTGCATAAAATCTGCTCCAGGCAAGAGATTTTGCCCAATTTACATCCACCACTGTGTTTGAAATGCTGAAAACATGTGATTCAACTCCTACATCACCGTCATCAGACATCGATTTATCAATTTATGCTATGATCAAGCACAATTATTGATCTGTGCCTTGAAATCTTTCTCAGTTTTCAACCAATTTTTTTGGCATTTTCTGTTTGAAGTTAATAGCAAATCACACCATCCATGTGTTATATCACTTTAAATCAGATTTGGTACTTTGTGTTTGGCCCAATATTAGATCCCCAATTCAAAGAAAACATTCCTCCAAATCTCAATCAATTCCAACCTTAGAGGAGAGCACCCATCCAGCCACCGCGCCACTGGACACCATCACCACCGCCTGCCACCACCATAGATGGGCCGATCGCGTGCATCATGCATGTTGCGATGCGCGCCAGCCCGGCCATGCTTTGGCCCGTGCATGCTGCATACCTGCATTCCTATGCACTGTGGGCCATGCATGCTACGCGCCTGTGCGATGTGGTCATGCATGCACATGCCTGCCGCAAGCGCGGCTATGCCCTTGGCTGGTCATTGTTGGCTGCCCATCACCCGCTCGCTGCTTGCCAGCCCTATCTGTCAGCCTTGTTTGTCGGGGCAGCTGCTTGCTATCATTTTTTTTCTTCTTCTTTCTCTTACTGTAGTTGCCCTTGATGCCTATTTCAATTGTTCTTACTGACTAGATATAAAATTTACTATCTTGCGATCTTGAGCTTAGATCCATCGCCATTGCTCTAATACTATTATAGGGATCGAATCCCAATATCAGATCTCAAAACTCCACGAGATTAATGCGATGAGAAAATGAGCTAGAAAAACACAATAACCTAAAGAAGAACACAAAAAGAATTAATGTAGTTCGGCCAACCAAGTGTGACCTATGTCCACGGACAATGAGAGAATGATTGATTACTTGAAATAAACGTTATAAGAATATATTCAATTATCTCTCTAACTCAATATAGTTCGCATCTCTCGTGGAAACAAAAGCCCTTCTCATCTCTCATAGAATATATAAGATGTGTGCGCGCGCGCGCTTGTGTGCATGTGTATCTGTGTGTGTTATAATTCAAATCATATCACAATAACACATTTATTGTCTAATTGGTATTGCAAACTAATTAGAATATTGGTGACTTGATCCAATTCCAATAAGGACTTATGATTTTTTATCACATCCGTGAACTCAATAGATGTGAGACACAAATCCATCGTATAGGTGAGACCTCCCTCGATCGGACCTCATTACTTGTTGGTGTACTCTCCCCATCTATCTCTAAGCTTGTGCTGAATCTACTCCGAGTAATATAAAGGACAGCCCAAACACATGAAGATACCCACTCCAAAGCTGCAAAAATATCACTAGATGATCAGAACAACGAGAACTAAAATCCAAACGGGCAAGAGCTGTGGGGTCACCCTTTCTCCGAGCCCCGTCTGATCAAAAATTTGAAAGCACTCACACTCACACACGCTTGCATGAAAGTAAGAGCCTGAATGAAGCTACAGACACTTTATACTTCCCACTTGCAAACCTTTCCTCAGCTTTACAAAACCATCCATCTGTGAAAGCAGAAGTTTGAAAAAAGTGAAGCAGGAACAGACTGTCATCTGAGTACAGGACTAGCAGCCAACAAAAGAAGGAAACAAATTAAAAAAAAGGAAGAAGAAAGTCTCCAAATCTAATTGAAGATGTGAGGGTTTTAATTTCTACCAACGCAAAGATTTTCTTTCCACACAGACAATTTGTTAGTTAAGCAGTCAGCATCATATTATATATTGGGAGGAGGCACTCCCCACTTTTGGTTTTGCCTCTCTTTTTCTTCTCTAGCTTAGCAACGACGGGCACCAACATAAATTTATGGGAGATTGATGCTTACGGCTCGAAAGCCACGTCATCAGATAATTGAAAGATTTTTCAACGAGTCAAAGTTTCATAAATTTTTCCATTAAGAATGTAATGCAGCATATTGATAAAACCTCTTAGCAAATGAACAAAAGGTCGATTATTCAAATCCCACTCACATCCTTTTATGTTTAAAAATGGAACTATAACGGGAAAAGCATTTCCATACACTCAGTTTTTTCTTTTGGCAATTTATTTTTATATACCATGTTAACTTTCCTTCATTAACTCTATACCAAAAAGTTAAGAAGGTAATAATTATGCTATGTGAAATACACTGTAATTGATTGAATTTCACTGTACTAAGTTCATTTACCTATGTTTTTTTTTTTTTTTTTAGAAATATTACCGATACTTTGTTCATTTAAGCTATATTTTCCTTTTATAGTGTGAGTGTCTTTTGGGGTATAAAGTAACGGGGTAGAAATATAAATCGTCAAAAAAAAAATGAACATGGTAAATACCATCCCCAACAATTAAATTTCTGAAAACAACAACAACAACAACAACTAAGCCTTTTATTCCAAGTATTTGGGGTAGGCTACATGAACCAAAAAAAGAATCATGTCGGATCGATCACTTTGATATTCCTTCTCCATTCATTTCTATCAAGTAATATCTCCTTATTTAAACCTCTAGACTCCTTATCTTTGCGTATCATCTCAATCCATATTTTCTTCGGTCTTCCCTTCGTTCTTTTAACTTGTCCTACATTGATAAACTCTGCTCTCCGAACTGGTGCACTTGTAGGCCTACGTTGCACATGACCAAACCATCGTAAGCGATTTTCTCGCACCTTTTCATCGATGGGGTTACACCTATCTTAGCACGAATATCTTCATTTCTCACTTTATCTCTCCTAGTGTTGCCGCACATCGAACGAAGCATGCGCATCTCTGCTACACTTATCTTCTGTGAATGACGTTTCTTTATAGTCCAACATTCCGTGCCATATAATAAAATTGGTCTAATAGCAGTCCTATAAAACTTTCCTTTCAATCTTAACGGAATGTTAGGGTCGCATAAAACTGCCGTTGTCCTCCTCCATTTCAACCAGCCAGCTTGTATCCTATGGTTAACATCATTATCGATCTCTCCATCATTCTGAATAATAGAACCCAAATATCTAAATTTACTGTTCATTTGTATCTTTTCCCTATCCAGTTTTACAGCATTATAGTTTATGGTCCGGCGTTTAC
The DNA here is from genome assembly GCA_036321105.1 of Dracaena cambodiana. NCBI lineage: Eukaryota > Viridiplantae > Streptophyta > Magnoliopsida > Asparagales > Asparagaceae > Dracaena > Dracaena cambodiana. Next base: position 12,711,765 of record JAYEPQ010000018.1, read on the forward strand.
TAAATTTACACTCCATATACTCTGTTTTAGACCTACTCAATCTAAAATTTCTAGATTCTAATGTATGCCTTCATAACTATAACTTTTTATTTACCCGTTCTCTTGTTTTATCAACTAAAATAATATTATCAGTAAATAGCATACACCAAGGAATCTTATCCTGAATGATTTTAGTAAGCTCATCCATCACTATAGCAACAATTAAATTTCTGACCTTTAATTTTTTTTAGGGTGAAAGAGAAGCCCAAAAGCATAGTAAACTGCAGCTATCCAGCTTGTTTGGAAAAGGTGAAGGGCAAATATATCAGCAATTATCCTGAAGCACACTTTTGTCGGTGTTCTCTGCTTACCGCTGCATTCGAAGCCTTAATCAGAGGGCTAAAGTTGTAGTTGAGACAACAACAAGAAAATTTTGATAGCGTCCAAAAATTGAAGATTGAAAAAGTTCTTCGTCTCTAAAGAATGATCACCGTATATTATACTTGCCAAAATTATTTTGTAGTTGATGGGCCTGCCGAATTTAATGATGGAATGGGAAGAGAAGCAAGGCCAGTTTCTTGTGGGCCTGCAACTAAGAAGACCTCTTCAATGCCGATCCTGGACCACAATGGAGTCCTAGCAAGCAATTGAAAGTTGAGCCCGCTTGAAGGCCCGCATCAGAATTCTGCTGCAGCACTGCCAAAGTATGGCTAGGATGAAAAGAAATTAAACACCATGTTTCACTGTGATCGATGGATAGAAAACGTATTTCAGGAAATAGGGAAAATTATTTCAGTGCCTCGCGGTAAATCTTTATATCCCACATTTTTATTTTGATTTTTGTATGACTGGATTTGTAACTATAGAGGCATATTTATGGGAAATTGTAAATGGGCACACAACTTGACTTAATGAGCACTACACCCTAAGTTGCACAGAATCACAAGGTTGACATTTATTTGACAAAATTGCCCTTCACCTTAATCTCTTCATTTCCAACACATCTCTCTCTCTTCAAGCACACTCAAAACCATAAATTTCCAAAATTTTGCCCTTTTAAGCCCTAAATCCCAAATTCCAATCCTTTCAATCTTGAATCTATTCATTAAAATATTTTTCTATGTAAATTAATTTAAATAATTCATCAATAAAAGGTGATAAACACATGAAAAATAGAATAAGAAAAAAATTAAGTTCTAATCTAATCTTAAATTAGTGTCCATTTTTATTTTTATTATTTAAAATTTTAAGAAAAATTCTATGTTTAAAATGAAAGTGAAACTAGAGTTAGAAAAATTATATTGAAACCCCTTCAAAGAGGATTAGGGTTTGATAGGGGAGGGTGGGAAGGTAGAGAAGGATTTGAGAGGGACAATATTGGAAGAATGGGGTACTCACTAAGAAAACCTTCTCTTTTAAAAGAGAGGGTGTGCTCTGAGCAAATGGTGCCCACTAAGTCAAGTGGTGTGCTTGTTTAGAATTTTGGAGGGTTCTAAGAGTTTGGCAATGTTGAAAATAACACATTATGAAACTCGTTATATTACATTATGAAACTTAACATAAGTTCAATGCTATCTAACAGTAGAAAATAACTCATTGTGCCATAGTGGTGCATTCTTTATATTATTTTATATTATTTTACGTTATATTACGTTATATTACGTTTTGTTACGTTATCTACGGTTATATTTTTGAGTAATTTCTAGATGGTACAGATTATTTTTATATCCCACATTTTTAATTTTATTTTAGTATGATTGGATTTGTAATTATAGACGCATATTTATGGGAAATTTTACATGGTCACACAACTTGACTTAGTGAGCACCACACCCTAAGTTGCAAAGAATTATAAGTTTGACATTTTTTAACAAAATTGCCCTTCACCTTAATTTCTTCTTTTCCAACACAGTATCTCTCTCTTCAGGCACACACCCAAAACCATAAATTTCAAGATTTTTGTGCTTCCAAGCCCTAAACTTCAAATTTCAATCCCTTCAATCTTGAATCTATTCATTAAAATATTTTTCTATGTAAATTAATTGAAATAATTCATCACTAAAAAGTGATAAACACATAAAAAATAGAATAAGAAAAAAATTAACTTCTAATCTAATCTTAAATTAGTGTCCAATTTTTTATTATTTAAAATCTTAAGAAAAATTCTATGCTTCAAATGAAAGTGAAATAGAGTATGAAAAATTATATTGAAGCCTCTTAAAAGAGGTTTAGGGTTTGATAGGAGAGGATGGGGAGATAGAGAAAGGTTTGAGCGGGGCAATATTGGAAGAATGGGATACTCACTAAGAAAACCTTCTCTTTTTAGAGAGGGTGTGCTTACTGAGAAAAATATGCTCACTAAGTCAAGTGGTGTGCTAGTTTAGAATTTTGAAGGATTCTAAGAGTTTGGCAATGTTGAAAATAGCACATTATAAAACTCGTTATATTGTATTAGGAACTTAACGTAAACTCAACATTATCTAACAGTAGAGAATACCTAATTGTGCTATAGTGGTGCATTCTTTACATTATTTTACACTATTTACGTTATATTATGTTATATTACGTTATGTTACGTTATTTACAGTTATATTTTTGAGTAATTTCTAGATAGTGCAGATTATTTTTTATTGATTGTTAGATTATTGCTGTAATTTTTTATTTTATTGTTAGTTATTTACTTATTTGATTACTTGTGGAATTGATAATTTATTAATTTGCAATTACTTTTTATAATTTCTCTCCGATTGTTGAATTTTGATAATTATTGTTGATTCTATTGAGCTCTCAGCTGAACTGAAATAAACATTAGAAAATATGAATTAAATATTATAAAATATAAATTACAGTATTGGTGATGAATGAAACTAAAACAAATAAATTTAAAATTTTTGGATAATGATTATAATTACAGTTGCGAACTTAATATTATTTATAAAGATAAAATGCTAAAATTATTATGAAACTTTATGAAACTTTCTAGGAACTTATAATAGTTTATAATTATTGTAATATGATTTACATTTTGTTTTGTTGAATATTTATTTTTTTTAATTTATAAAAATTTATATATTGTTTTTTATTTATTTTTATTAAATAAATTAGAAATTGCATAACCTATATTATGCATCACGCTATATGTGATGTAACCTAACGAAGGCAAAACATTATATTACAGTTATTGCAATTTTAAACATTGGAGTTTAGATTACTAAAATACCCTTCTCTCTCTGCAAGCCTAGAATCTTAATTCAAAATAAATTCTCTACCCCCCCCCCCCCCCCCCCCCGCGCTAAAATTTAAATAGTGAAATACTGGTAATATATTCTCGTATAAATATGCTAAGTCTCGTATATAATACCAATTATCAAAATAGTTTATAATTAATCAAGAATTCCTTCATCAAAAAGGTTAACTATGAATACTTGAGTTTGTGAGAATTTTTATAAATTTCACTAACTCTTGTCTTATATCCGATATGGAATTATTCAAACTAGGGCTAATATATGCTTTTCCCTTTAGGATCTGACATTCATGTCAGATGGGCACATTAATAAATTAATACTTCCCCAGATTATGTAAAACTCTAGAGATTGCCCTATAGATTCTAGATATGATTCCCATGAATTTAAGTAGTAGCACCCCTATAATCATGGGTTCCACCCCTTTGGATTCGGTCTAATAGTGAATTCCTATTGAGATTTTCTAATTAGATACTACAAACAGTTCATACCACTACCAGTACCTTAATAACTTAAGTTACAACTCATTAATGTTTGTATCCATATCTATTTTATAATAGATCTGATCCATTTAACTATACTCAAACCCGTTAAGACTTTTTATTATGAAAAATTGAATTTCTTGGTGCTTTTAAATATTACAAAAATTTCTAAAAATCAAATTATTGATTATAAAATTAAAACAATAATGTTTGCTTGTAAACTCACTATATTATGATTCAAGTTATAAGAAAGTGCCATATCAAAGTGAGTTCCAATTGACTCGCTGAATATGCTAAATTTGTATAACTAATGATTTATTGTATTTTATAATTATGAAAATACATATTTATTACCTTGTTTAAATCCAGGCTTAAATCATTTTGTTAATATAGTGAACTTTTGATTATCCTTGCTATGATTTTGTTAGAATAAATGTACTCATCAAAATAAATAAGAATAACTACAATTCGTTGAACAATCAAAAGCTCAAAAAATATTAAGTTGAAATGTCACATGGAAATTAATGACTATTGTTATTCTTTTTGTGAACCAATTGTATCAATATCTATGCAAGAGTTGAGTGGCAACCATTGAAAAGATAAATGATTTTTAATTAAGGAACTTACTTTTCTAGAAAGCCTCTCATTCCCTTCGTTCAGAGTTTCTTTGCCCCTTTTAGTATTATCTTCAACAAATTTTGAGAGCATCACTTTAAAATCTTCAATCGTCTTTTGTTGCTCTCGAATCATTCTTTCTTGAGCTTCAAATCTCTGATTGATATCATCAGATTTATCCGCCATGTGCGATGCTGCCTTTTGTAGCCGAGATGACGTAGAGGATGGAGATGAGGCTATAGCTGAATTGTCGCTGTCATCGTCATAAGAACCCCTTATAAGCCTCTTATAGTTTCGAGGCGGAATGGCTCCTGATTTAAATCGAGTGACATGATGAGGTTCTTCATCGCTCGATTCTGAATCATCATCCGTCTCTATAACCTTCTTCCATTTTCCCACCATATTGGAGGTTACAGCTCTCCATTCTTTTAGGGAAGCGGTTTTTATCCTTTTAGTAGGGTTTTTGTCCGACTCGGTTAATCGGTCGAACACCGATATCCTGGTCTTGCTGCAGCCACAGTTGTCCATTACAGCGGATACCGCTGTCATAAGCTGCTGGCAGTGACAGACAAGTTCAGCTTGAAGTTGTTCTATGCCTCTCTTCTTGGACAGATACTCCCTGAGATTAGTGCCTTTAGCCATGGAGTCGTGGGACCCATTCAACTTTTGAGAGGTTCTAGGAACCCACTGAAG
>JAYEPQ010000018.1:12721775-12936775 GCA_036321105.1 Dracaena cambodiana
ATATACAAGCACATGCCTACATTGCAAATGGAATATTAAAATTTTATGCATGTAATAAAAATCTACCAAAATCAGCCTCTCTGGGCATCTCATAAAGGCCTAGATAAAAGGCAACCACCTTAAGATATGGAGGCAAAGAAAGAACACATACCATATAGGCTTGCAAAGCAAAGTTCATCAAGTAATTATTGTATTCAGAAAGCATAAATCTCATCATTTGTACTTTAAAGCAGCCTTGCCTTTAATTATTTTTACTCTATTAAATTTTGTGAAGGAAGTTGTGTGTTGTTTTTCCTTAGGTTTTATTAGTGATGGCCCCGGTGGGGATAGGATCCTTGTTTTGCTGGTTATTGTAAGGTAAGCTGGGGGAGCAAAGGACAGGATCACACAGGGATGGGGTACCAGTTTGAGCACAGACAAATATAATCTCATGATTCTGATCTTAACCTAATATTTAATAGGACAATTATTTAGTGTAGAGAGAGAGAGAGCGAGCGATGTTTTTCCCTTTTCTATCAGTATTTACAAAGAAAAGAAAGGGACCATGCTAAGGACAAATTAAAGAAAGTGGGGAGACAATGGCAGCAGGGCATGGTCACATCTGCATGAAAGCCTGCAGCAGTGGTTGGATATGGATAGTCTGAACTTGGAACAGTGTTCTCTGAATGAAACTTTACAACAAACACGAGAGAAAGAGAGAGAGAGAGTGAGAGAGTTGGAGGGAGGGAGGAGAGAGAGCGAGAGAGCGAGAGAGAGAGAGAGAGAGAGATAGTTAAAATTGATGGGGAGATGAAAGGGCAGCAAGATTTGAAATATATAATATATATATACGCAAAGACAGTTGAAAAGTACAGTACGCGGACAAATATATATACACACAGACAAAATGGAGAACTATTATTATCCAAAAGTTTAAATTGGTAGACAAATATTTTAATTTTATATTTAAATTTATAATTTTTTTTTTTTTTAACTATATGTCTAACAAACAGTATTATACGCACATAAAGAGGGAGAGACTTTACTAGTTGAGGCTAGTTTTGGATGCAAAGCTTGATTGGCATGTTTGTCATAAAATTGTAAATGATTTTTTATTGAATTTTTTTAATGAAAAATTTCAATTATAAATGGTTTTCCATTACAGAATATGAGGAAAATCTAATTAGTTCTTTGTTTAAAAATGGGTTATATAGTAGCTATGGAGAACGATCATACTTTTGTTGATACTCTGTATAAAATTTTAGTTGGCAAAGATTTTGAGCTTTTGATAGCATCAACACTTAAGCGAAAATAGTTTTTTTTTTAATACTGATTTTCAGATGCCTTTTTTTGCCTAAGGTTCTGCTATTTATAGAGGTTTGGAGATTTTTTACTTGACATAACTGTTCAACTGTTGGCCTCCACGATCTGAGAATTAATTTATCGTCTTTTGGTATGGTGGATTTTTATTAAATCTCCATAATTTGTAACCGACGTCTTTAATATTCTGGGTCGTAACTGAAAGGAAAAATGTGAATATCAATTTTTAAATTTGCATTTCCTTTAAACCGCAATCGGAACGCGAATCTCAAACATGGTTCTTTCAGACTGCAACTGGGATGAGAATTTTAAAATTTAAATTCGCAGTTCTTTCAGACTGTAACTGGGATGCGAATCTCAAACTTTAGATTCGCAGTTCTTTCAGACTGTAACTGGGATGCGAATCTCAAACTTAGATTCGCAGTTCTTTCAAACTGCAACTGGGATGCAAATTTCAAAATTTAGATTCGCAGTTCTTTCATACTGCAACTGGGATGCGAATTTCAAACTTTAGATTCGCAGTTCTTTTATACTGCAACTGGGATGTGAATTTCAAACTTTAGATTCACAATTTTGGTGTGATTACGACTTGAATGCAGATTTCAAATTTTAGATTCATTGATTTGTTGTAATGGCATGTTCGCTGTTCACATAATCTGCTTGGGCACGATAATTAGACCCTGCAGGGCCGACTCTTTATTAGGTCTACGAATCTCGAGAAAGAAATTTACACTTTAGTTTTATTCGCGAATCAAAAATTGCATCTCATCTTTTATTGAAAAAAAAGCACAACTCTGTGAAAACCACATCTTATTTCATTTGTAATTTATATACGAGAATCTCTCTAGACAGATGATCCACTTGTTAGCCATTTTAAGCTTGAAATATAGATCTCTCTTTGATGATCCATATGTTAGTAATTTTAGAATTGAAATATGGATCTTTTTTTAATTGATGATCTACATATTATCCATATTAGGTTAAGATTCTCCAATGTAGTGGTGAGAGATGATGATATTCCCCATTAATAATTTTAACACCGAACTCTTAGAGTTGAAGTAGTCTTACATGAATTTGGAGATGAAAAAGTAGAACTTTTTAAGAGATAAAAATCTCTAGATTAAAAAAGAGAAGAACTCTTTATAAGATGAGAATTTCTATTTTTCTTGTACTAGAGGTAGATTCTCTCATAGAGGTGTGTTGATCATCTCATGAGGGTTTTATCTTTTTTAGCCTTCTTGGATTTTATAGGAGTTTTGGGGATTTAAATCCTCATTAATTTAGAGATAATGGAGGTATAACCTCTATTTTAAAGATGTAATCTCCATTTTAATTTTCAATTGAATGAGGTGTAAATTCCATTTTAAACCACTCATTAACGAAATGTAACTCCCATTTTAGTTAGTGTTCATACATGATGATTTTGATTTTTTTTTTTTTTTTTGTCAGCATGGCCAAATCCTAAGTTTGAGAGAGAAGCTATAAATTTCAAATTGTGGTTTGTTTGGATGACAAACTAGATTCATAAGGACTCCAGATTGGCCAACTCCAAAGTTGGTCACACCATCATTTCATAAACTCCAATTTCTTCAGTTTCAATCTCATTTTCTCATTCCTTCTTGATGTGGTCCATTCCAGCTCCAGTTTAAATTTTATTTCTAAACAACTTATAAAGTTAGTGTAAATATACGTGATTATATAATTCTATTAGCAGAATAGGTATTGTAATTCTATAAATCAAATGTCATAGAAATTCCAAGGAACAATATTAATCTCTCTGGGAGTTTTGTATTTATACAGAAAAATACAGTTTTCTGCTTTTTGCTGTGTATTTTTTTTTTTTCACTTTTGTCTTATACTCTATTTATAAGTTCGAGATAATTTGAGTTCCCAACAACCGGCCAACTGTTCCTACGTTATTTGAACTTTTGAACTCTCTATGACCATTCAATCTTCACCGTTTTATGCTCTGTTTGGTTTCAGGGAAAATAAAGGAAGAGAAAAGAAAATAAGAAAGAAAGTATTTTTCAAAGTTTAGTTTGAAGGAAAATTAAAAATAAAAATAAAAATATTTTCTTACTAACCAAATATTAAGTAAAATTAAAATTTTTATTTTCTTTTCTCTTTCATTTTCTTTCTTCCATTTCTTTCAAACCAAACACAGTGTTAAGGATTATTAGATTCGATTTATGATGGGGACAACCCAAAAAACAACAGTTAGCCAAGCCAACCAGAATTGTTTATATTGCTGTAGTTTTATTTTGACAGATGAAAACATGATTTTTCTTAACTTTAAATCCAACATAGGCCGCACTGGTCAGGCGAGTAGGATGATCAATTTTTGACCCGCTCTATATAAATTTTTGAATTTGATTGTTTACAATTTTAGGAAATATTCTAGATAAAATGGCAATAACGAGGAGTTAAACAAAACACTTGACTGTGGTTTATTAAATTAGCTGCATGCAGTTCTTTCAACAGCAAGCAAGAAAGAAATTAGTCCTAGATTATTTAGAAGATGTCTGGGTCCTAGGTACACATGCATGTCTACTGCAGTAGCTGGATATATAGAATGAGCATTTTAGAGAAACATAAAGAATATACATAATGTGATGCTTGATCAAATAAAGATTCAGATTTTTTCTGGGGACTACTTTTTGTTCAGAATGAACTCAACCAATCATTCACACCTTGAATCACCGTACAGGTTCCCATTCTCATCTAGTAAGGGCGTGTTTGTTTGCATGGAAGTAAAATGGAAGTAGTGAAAGTAGGCTAGCCTACTTCCACTACTTCAAGTGTTTGTTTGGTCAAGAAAGAAGTTGGAAGTTACTTCTTATATGGTAAGGTGGCGTCTATGTGGCACCTCACTTCCAAAATTTTCTTCCTCACACTTTTGGGTCTGAAGTGGTTAGGAAGTAAAAGAAGAAGACAAAAATATATTTTTTTATTTATATGTCATCATTGTTTTTCAAAAGTTATATATTTACCTCTAATAAATAAATAAAATAATATAAACTATGTTTATTTAAATAATACTTTTTACTTCCAAACACACTTTTTTCTTCCAATACATTAGTAAACAAACACAAAAAGAGAATTCTTCTTCTACTTCAATTTTAGAAGTTACTTCTCAATTTCTTCCTTACTTCCACTACTTCCAACTTGCTAAACACACCCTAAGTGTATCCTAAAGCGGTTGAGACTAGAGGGGAGTTTCCAAAGGAGCACACCATTGTTCCTAGTGAGCCCACTTTCCAATTGAAAGTCCGAATAAAAAATAACTATCCAGTGGACTCATTAAGAAAAGTGATGTGCTCCTTTGGAAACTCCCGACTAGAGAAGGGAATTTTGTTCCAATTTGAGGAATATAAAAAAAAAAACGACTAGTTTCACAGACATTCTGAGTAGTTCATATATTGTTGGGCTCTACTAGACTCGTTGTCGCCTCTGTTATTCATGTGGCATTCAACTCTATTGTTATCTCCTAATTGATGGTTGGACTTGCGAACCTTCATTCATAATGGACGGATATGTTAAGGTCATGGGTGATGTGAGGAAGAGGATTATGGAATATTTAAATAAAGGAATTGGACTTCTATCTGATAGTTTAAACTTTTGTGGTCAAAGCAGAACTCAACTTAAATGTGCCGACTCTTTGCTAAGTGAGCGCTTCTAAACAACTTCTAAGTGCTTGGCAGGAGGTTCACTTAGCAACAGGGTGGGTTCATTTAGAATTTCCCAGAAAAATAATCAAGGGGTATTTACTGGTTTGTCCCTCAAATCTTTAAATATTATGATTTTACCCCCCAAATCTTCATATTTATAATTTTGCCTTCCAAATCTCATAAGTTACAACAATTTTGCCCCGTTCTCTAACTTTCCCAAACACAGTTAATTTTTTGACCATTTTACCCCTCATTTCCTCTTTTATTTTCCTCCTCTTCTTCTTCTCTCTTCCTCCTTTCTTCTTATTTTCTTCATTATTTCTCCTCTCTTCCTCTTCTCTTCTTCTTCTCTTTTCCTCTTCTCTTCTCATTTTCTTCATTTTTTTTTTTTTACTCTTTCATGTTCATATTTTCCTCCTCTCTTCTTATTTTCTTCTCTTTTTTTACTTGAGATAATTGATTTGGTGAACTAGAGGAAAAAAGCATGACATGAAAGAGTAAAAAAATGAAGAAAATGAGAAGAGAGGAGGAAAAGAGAAGGAGAAGAGAGGAGGAAGAGAGGAGAAATAATGAAGAAAATAAGAAGAAGGGAGGAAGAGAGAAGAAGAAGATGAGGAAAATAAAAGAGGAAATAAGGGGTAAAATGGTCAAAAAATTAACTGTGTTTGGGAAAGTTAGAGAGGGGCAAAATTGTTGTAACTTATGAGATTTGAGGGGCAAAATTATAAATATGAAGATTTGGGGGGTAAAATCATAATATTTAAAGATTTGAGGGACAAACTAGTAAATACCCCAATAATCAAATACTATTCTGAAGTTGCATAAAGCTATCAAAATAGAAAAATGACCTAAAAGGAGGCTCGACTCTAGCAGGAGGATTAAAAGTAGCTTATTTTCAACTAACCAAATGATTGAACTATCTGTTTATTTTCATTGCTAAGTTGAGAAAATAAAGCACTTTATTTGTTTGTTTTTATCAAGAAGATGGTCCGAACTACATTGCATGTGGCACTACTACTTTCAATTTATTTTTCCTCCTGTAAAGCTCAAGAAATTAACAATACAAAACACTCATCGTTACTTTTCAAAATGAGTCAAACATAAGGTTATGTTTGGTTTGATAGAAAATGAAAGAGAGAAAAAGAAATAGAAAACAAATGAGGGAAAAAGAAGAAATGGAAAAGAAAATAGGATTCTTTTTATAGTTTCATTCATAAAGAAACTATAAACATATATATAAAAAAATAATAAATTAAAAATAAAATTTAATAAAATAAGGAAATATTTATTCTAAACTCTCTCCGCTTTCCTATCATAATCCATATATTATTAATACCAAATAAATTTGTCTCTCATTTTCTCTAGGGCAGAGGAAAGAAAATAGAGAGAAAATTTTGTATTATATTTTCGCTTACTTTCCTCCCACTTCTTTTTTCTTTTAAATTTTCGCTTAAGTCAAACAATTGAAACATTTTTTTTTTCTTGAACCAAAGGAAGCCTAAGGAATTATGTAAAGCACAAAAGAGATGGTAGGTCATATAATCAATATAAAACTGTCAATTAATTCTCTTCCAATATTTCATTTAGAACGAATTATATTCCACTTCCAAAAAAATCAAATGTGGTTAGCTACGAGTTATCTGTATAGACTAATGAATAGCAGTAAGATAAAAACTACTTTAGAGAATCAGAGCAGATCATAAAAGGTTAAAGATCTCTTTAAAATCAGACTATAGTATTTGTACAGAAATTGCAGACAGAGAGAGAGAGAGAGAGAGAGAGAGGTTGGGGGGGGGGGAGGGGGGAGCAATCATGTACGGAGTCAATTTGATTGTGCTTGGCAGCAATGTGGGCCTCAAACCCTTCAATTTTCGTCAGTCCCGTACTGGACCGAACACTGTCTCCACAAATGACAATTGAATGTCGTCATTTATCATGAACTCCAGAGATGGCATCCATGTGGCTCCATAAGGAGACAGAGATTAGAAAGAGAGGTTTACCCAGATAAGCACTTGTCAATAGATTACACAAATTTATCAAGCGGAGCACTAGCTAGTTATCAGTTGATGTTCCTAATGAACTCTGATGCTACAACTGCAAGTGTGAAGCTAATAAAAAAATAAAATAAAATAAAATTCAATCTCGTTAATATCAAAACTTGCTAACTGTTTAGTCCGTTCACAATAGCTCTGCTCCCCTTAGCTAAAAACTATGCTGATGACAACTCTCTCGAGTGTCGCTGCATTAGCAATTAAGCATCACAACTCACGTGGAGTCAGCGTTTCCATGAGACTCGTTACCAACAACCATCTTAGGAGAATAGATTCAGTTTGTCGCTCAAAGACAAATACAATAAATACAATTTAGTGAAGAATGATAGTTTAGTATATATGAGTTGTCAATAAAGAAACTTGAAGCCACACACAGAAACTAAACCCCACATAAAGCCCCATCTCTTTTGGAATTTTCATCCGCACAAAAAGTTTCATGAGAAGCATGCATGTATACTTGTCCACATACAATTACTTTAGATGAGTCCAATTTGGTTTACATCCTATCAAATACCTGCTCTTAGACAGGATTTATCTCGGTATATCATCTTTTCTTAAAGATGTTTTTGTCTAATCTTGAATTTAGTATCTCCCATGACACTTAGTTTTTCTAATATTTCTTTAAAGGCCAACTGCTTTGCTTGACGAGGAGTAGCAACTAGTTACTCAGATGCATGACGAGGGTATTCTACCGAGAATAGCTGGAAACAGGAAACAACTATTTTATATCATGGTTTATATTGCAAAGCAGCAATTTTTGCTTGAGACCTCACTTTGAGAACGAAGGTGAGCCAAAACCATTACACGTCACTATAAGATTTATAATAAGGTTGATTCAAAATGTCAAGTAGGATGGATTTTGTTCCACATGTACTGATAATAGACTGAACAACACGAAATTAGGAGACTTAAACTCATTTTGCCACAAAACCAGCTGATAGAGCCTTGCGATCTACCATTTGATATGATTCGAGCTGTGCTGCTGGCTATGGCTAAGTAACTAAAGACCCAGATCAAGGTGCTAAATAGGCTCCTAATGGCCATGAGGCAATCATGGCTCGCCTGAAAAGCTAAGAGCTTGGAATGTAAGCAGCACCACTTGCAGAGGGATGTGGAGGATACTTACTAGCTCCTTGAGTCGTGTAAGGTGGGAGACGGCTAACGACAACATGAGGGGCTGCTCAAGTTTTATTGGTAAAGAAGCGAAGAAGAACATCGTGTAATGCCTTTTTTTTTCTTTTTTCTTTTTTCTTTTTTTTTTTTTTTGAGATTAAGCGGCGAGCAAGGAGCCCTCCGAATTCTATTAATAAGCCATAACAGAACGGGTTACATTAATACAAACTAGAGTGGAGTTCATAATTCACTTAGACATAAAGATAACAAAATCAAAATACAAGAACCACTAAAACAAAGTTCACTGTCTTCAATGTCGCCATCTGGTCTACTTGTCACGATCAGTTCTGCCCTACTCCTGCGTGCAAATCCTCATTCTCCAGTCCCTAGTCGTCTTCCTCTGTATCCTGTTTTTCAGAAAGACACAGTTTCCCCTTGTCTGACAAAAGACCTGTCCAGAAGTGTATATCAATATATGTGTGATAGAAATATGTAAGTATGGAATGCTTTTGTAGTCTAAAAATCCTGTTATTTCGTTCTCTCCATACATTCCAGCATACTGCTACAACTACTATATGACAAATATGAGCACCCTTACCTGTGTTATTACTAACTACTTTAAACCATATATTAGACTTCTCGGACCGTCTAAATGTAAGCCCTAAAACTACCGCACACTTCTCCCATAGACACGATGTGAAACTGCATTCAAGAAATAAATGCATAGTTGTTTCAGCCGCAACTCCACACAAACTGCAAATATTCGGTCCTTTCCAACCTTGTCTTTGGAGATTATCCCATGTGAGTAAGGTTTCTTTGGCAATAAGCTATAAGAAATACCTGATCTTCAAAGGGCATCTAACATGCCATATTTTCCTTGCATATGCCATTCTGTGACCCCCGTCTATAGTGAATTTGTATGTGGACGCTACTGAGAACTCACCATGTTGCTCCCATCTCTATATGGCGGAGTCGTTTTCTGTTTCCGCAGGAGACTGGACGCTAGGTAGGTTCCTAAGCTCCCTGATCTCCGTACTCGCATGGTCTCTTGTGTGAGCTTCCAATCTCAAATTCTATCTATTACGATGCCACATCGCTACAGTAGTTGTCTCCTTATCGAGTGAACCAGCGAAGGCTTTTGGAAATAATGTTGCTAACGACATGTCTGAACACCAACGATCATGCCAAAACGAAACCCTCCCTTTCCTGCCCACTTTAAAAGAGATGCTTAGTTCAACAATTTTCCTGGTCGCCTTCGTCCCTAGCCACAGGGACGATGTGTTGCAAGTGTTATGTGATATATTTCGCCACCCTCCCTTTCTTGGACCATACTTCTCCCAAATGGCCTTCTGAAGCTGACCTTCAGGATCCGAAAGTAATTTCCACCACCATTTTGAGAGTAGAGCCAGATTGGACATCTTTAGATCTTTGACTCCTAATCTACCCTCATCTTTAGGTTTACAAACCTGCCCCCAGGACACTAGATTGTATTTGGCTTTTTCCCCCACGCCACTCCATAAAAATCTTCTCCGGATTTTATCAATCCTCTTTCTGACCCAGACTGGGAGTAGGAAGATTGACATAAAATACAGTGGTGTAGATGAAAGAACCGAATTGACGAGTATAGTGCGTCCCCCTAGTGACATATGTTTAGCCTTCCACCCCTCAAGTTTCCGCTCTACCTTATCAATTATGAGATACCAGTCAGTCTTCCTTAATTTTCTTTCTCTGAGTGGAACCCCAAGATACTGGACGGGGAAGCTGTCTGTCTTGCATCCAAGTATACTTTGGATGATAAAATCTGTTAAAGCCTTTTGGCCTAATATCACCATGGAGCTTTTGTGGAAATTATTTTTAATCCTGACCAGGCCTCGAAACAGCAAAGAGTCCACTTTAATATGATGGCTGTTCTAAGGTTGTTTTCACAGAATATTAGTGTATCATCTGCATATTGTAGGTTACAAACTGCAACCTTTCTGCTGGCCGGCAGACCTTTGAGTAGCCCTGTGTCCCTTGCTTTTTTTAAAAGCTGATTTAACCCATCCGCCACTAAAACAAATAGAAGGGGAGATAGTGGGTCCCCCTGCCGGAGTCCTCTCTTGCATACCACCTCCTTCCCAATTTCACCATTGATGAGCGCTTGCACTTTGGCCGATCTTAGCCACTGTTCTATCCAGTTCCTCCAGCGTTCCCCGACTCCTTTCTTCTTTAAGACTACTAAAATGCACTCCCAGTTTACCATGTTGTATGCCTTTTCGAAATCAAGTTTAAGGAGGAATCCTTTCTTTTTTACTTTCCTACAGTGGTGTATTACTTCTTGTGCAAGCGCGATCCCCTCCAAGATGTTTCGCCCTTGTATGAATCCTGATTGTGTTATGTCACCAACTCTGGTAAGACTACTGCCAGTCGGTTTGCCAGGACCTTTGAGATGATTTTGAGACTGCTGTTCAACAAAACTATCGGCCTATAGTCACCAATAGTCTGGGGTGTCTCTTTCTTCGGTATGAGTACGATGAGGGAGTAGTTTATCCTATCAAGATTGATTTCTCCTTTAGCGAACCCTTTGAGTAAGGCCATTACATCACCTTTCATTTCTTACTAAAAGGTACGATAGAAAAAAAGCGGGAAGCCATCCGGCCCCGGTGCCTTCTTCGGGCCGAGCTGCCAAATTGCTGCCTTCACTTCCTCATCTGTGAAGTCGACATCTAGGTGGGATAAATCTACCGACTGTTGTCCACTGACTTCCTTCATCCTTAATCTCTCCAGGTACTCATTTCCAAATAGGCTTTTAAAATGACTATGAACATGTTGCTTAATCCTTGTGGCAGAGGAGATTGGTCCTTCCGTGGAATCTAGCACATGTATAACATTTTTCCTTCTCCTCGTGTTTACTATTCTGTGAAAGAAAGCAGTATTTGCATCCCCTTCCGTGAGCCATTTATGATGAGCACTTTGCCTCCATTTAATCTCCTCATTTTTATATATCTCTGTCATAAGCCTGCGCAATATTTGCAGCCTTTCAGATTTTTCTTTTGACAGGTTCTGCCCTTCCTCCTCCCTTTCCAAATCGTCTATTTCCTTTATAGCTTCGTCTTTTGGCATCCTTAATTGTCGGAAGTATTTCTTTTCCCATCTTAGCAATACTCTTCTTAATCGCCTAAATTTGGCAACAATATTCTGAGCAGCCTCGATAGTATTTGTCGGCTGAGACCAACTCTGTCTAATAATTTCATGAACCTCCTCGTATTCCAACCACCACTTTCAAATCTGAAGATTCTATCTTTTTTCGGGCGGATCTCCCCTGAGCTAAGGCATATAGGAACATGATCCGATGTTGGTCTCCTAATAGGATGAACATATGCACTATAGAATTTGATCTCCCAGTTTGTTGAGACAAAGACTCTATCGAGTCTGACTAAACTCGGGTTCTCCCGCATGCTGGACCATGTAAACCGTTGTTCTTTCAGGGGAATTTCAATAAGGTTTAAGCTTGCAACTAGATCGTTGAACTGGTTTCTGTCCCGGATATTGTTACCCCCTCCTTTACGCTCATCCGAGAACCTAACCACATTAAAGTCCCCTCCCAAAACCCATGGTCCCATCCTCCATGCTCTTGCCCTAGTGATATCTTGCCATAGTGTGTTACGGCGGCAACTCTGGTTTGGACCATACACACTCGTTATAGTTTGGATCCAACCTTCTGCTTTCCTCCTGACTGCCACAGTCAGACTGAACTCCCCTATTAGTGAGTCCAGTATCTCGTATGACTGGTGGTCTACTCCTATCAATATCCCACCGGACGCCCCAACCGCATTTTTAACGAGCCAACTGTATCTATTTCCTAGCTATTAATGTGCTTATTTGAGGGTTCGCTAGTTTTGTTTCCTGAAGGCAAACCATATATGCAACCGACGCTCTACAGGTTTCTGACACCATACGCCATTTAGTATTGGTGCCAATCCCCCTCATATTCCAAAACAATGTATTCATAACTAACTATTATGAACTTCTCCAGCTTGACCCCCTATGGTCAGCATTCCCCCTCCCCTGCCGTACTAGGGTTATGGAATCTCCCGGACTTTTCTATATTTCTAATTAATTGAATATTACTATTTTGTTCATCAGTGTCGGTGCCCATATTAATGTCACATGTGTGTGCAAGAGATAACAACAAATCATCCGGTAATAAATTTAGGACATCAATAGGAGAGAAGCTCATACCTTGTTCGTAGTTAGAAAGTAAGGCCTTGCGTCATGTGGCTAATGACGCAGTCTCTCCAGATTGATAATCAGGGCGTCCACGCTTCTGCTCCAGCCTCCTGCTGCGTCTAGTAGGTGTCATTGTCACCCCTAGATGTCCTGTTCCCTGATCCTTCGTATCCTCAATGTGGCTAACCTGCTGAGTTTCCTTAGGATATCGGTCTTCCTCCCTGCTGTCGATTCCTGGGCTATCCTGCCTTATTTCTCCATGCATCGCCAGGTTATCCAGTGATACCTTAGTTGTGGCTGTATGTACCTCATTACATGCACTTCCTTCCTTTACTCTATCTGTCTGTATATGTTGCTTCATGTATCTGTCTTTGATGCATTTTGGAAGTCTAGAAGGCTGACGTTTTCTTCTTGCTAGCCTGTCGCCAACCTCACCAGTAACTATATCAGCTAGAAGCTTGGAAGTAGCATCCTTTATGACTTCTTTGTCAAATCCTGGTAAAAGTGATAGAAGCCCTAACTGTTTTATGGATCTGACTGTCTGATCACCATTATCAAGTCCCAATTCCTTGGCTTTTTCAAAAAATTTGGCAACCCTATCTGCTGTATTTTCTTTGGCAGATTTCTCATTTGGACTGAGGTGTGTTTTTTCCCTCACGCCCTGTTGATCCAGAATAAGCACACCCTGATTATTAGCAATTAGTGTTCTCAGGTTGGACCCACTTTCATCTAGAATTAGCCCTCCATGGTTATTTGTGGGCCCACCTTCAACTAGTGCCAACTTTTCATTTGATCTTTCACCAGACTCTCTTCCCTCATATCTAACTAGAGGCAATAGGGGCCTGCACTCAGCTTTTGGTTTAAAAGCCTGCTCCCCCTCCCCCCATCACCTACCCTCCGGTCAATATCTCCCCCTTGGAATTCCCTCCCTAGGCAGTCAGCTTTATTGAAAGCTGACTACCCTTGAGCAGTGCGCTCGCAGTCTTCCTCTTCCCCCAAAACCGCTGGCTCCCGCAGTCTCTCCCCTGCCATTTCCCTTTCCCTTTCCTGCCTAGTTTGGTTGCGCTTTCTCTCCTCAAAATTTTCCACCCTCCTTGTGGGTGTAACTCCTGCTTTTCTTTCCTCTTCCGTTCCACTTCCATCCCGTTGGCTTCTGTTTGGTGGTTGGACCTTCCCCTTTCGACCAACCTCCTGTCGCGCATGCTAGATCTGAAGGGTTGTTGAGCTTTGGTTTTTGTGCCACGTGAAGCGCCGCTGGCTCCCGGCGTCCTGGATCGAGGACTCGGCCATTGGCAGGGGAGCCTGCTCGGCTTTCCCTATCTCGGTCGGGCCTCTGTCCGTCGCCGTGGAACCCGGCGTTCCGCGATGTTCTCTCCCCTTGCTCAAATCTTTTTGTGGTAGGGAAATCATGTCTATGATTTTAATTGTAATTAGCCGCAATTGACCGCCGACCACTAATTTTATTTCCTTCGGTATTGACTCAACTGAATCACAACCAACCCTAATTCTTGCCATCACCAGGGTCCTCCGATCAAGTGTATCTTCTTCAACGTCAATCAGGTGAGCAAATCTAGCCACTATTTTGCTTAAATCACTCCTGTTCCAGTGGTGTACAGGGAGTCCCTGAATCCCTAACGTCGCATTCGTGGGGAAGATCTGAACTTGGTCATCTTCCGTCCCGATCCATCTATACACCGTAAAACCGGCGTTATGATTGCGGCAAGGGATGGATGTCCTCCCCACTGCATGGTCCAGTCCCTCCTGCGATAGGAATCTAACAAGGTAATACCTTCCGCATTTGAAAAACTCCAATTGTACCGGGCAAAGGCCACCGAGATTAGTCTAAGCCCTTCGATCATCTCATCGACGGATGGGTTGCCGTGTCCCGGATACACCACTCCTATAATTTTGGATAATAATTTCATATTCTCCTCCGCCTTGTCGGACGTCGGGAGGAACATTGACGGTTTTTCGGAGCCTTCCTTTGCCACTTTGTCTTTAGTTTCCTTACTAGACTCCATCTCGAGAGTGTTGCTTTTCTTTACTATATATGTCTTCGCCACCGAGTGTGCCTTCGCGGCCCTGACCTGTACTAACTGCCTGTCGGTGGTAGCTCTAGTTGTATCAAAACGACCCCTCTCTTGTCCCAATTTAGATCCTCTTACCGGGAGCTTCTGGGGCCGCGCCGCCCCTTTGTTGCTTGCCGATATGCTCTATTTCTCCGGAAGTAATGGGCATTCGGCGATCATGTGTCCAAGCACCTTACAGAAACGGCACCGGATAAATGGACATTCATCCTTAAAGTGGCCCCGCCTACCACAAATCCAGCATTCCTCGCCGCTATCACTTTCCGGAGGTGATAATATCCTCTTTCTTGTTATATTGGGTTGCACTAGTGCCTTGGGCTTCCTCAGCGATCCCCTAGATCGCACTCCAGTCCATGACCCACCCGTATCCTCATCCCGGATCTGGAGGCCGTCGGACTTAGACACTCTTGCCAGGATTGCAGTGACCTGTTCGCCTGTGTATGTTGCTTTGGGGTCGATGGTGGACTTCACCGAGCTGGCTGGCACTGGATGACCAGTAGCCTAGGCCGCCGGCGAATCCTTGACCACTTCCACCCAGCTGCATCTCCGATGTTTCAGATTCTTGTCATCGTCGCTGCTTTCCGGTTCTCGGATTTTGCCCCTTCCCAACCATCCCCAATTGAAATCCATACCAATGATGTTTGACTGAGGCAACCAGCTCTCCGATGATGAAGTCAGTCAGTTAGGACTCGACTGAGGCGAGCTTCTTCTCGATGATACCTGACTGAACCCCCCCGCCAGGTTATCCAGTGATACCTCAGTTGTGGCTGTATGTACCTCATTACATGCACTTCCTTCCTTTACTCTATCTGTCTGTATATGTTGCTTCATGTATCTGTCTTTGATGCATTTTGGAAGTCTAGAAGGCTGACGTTTTCTTCTTGCTAGCCTGTCGCCAACCTCACCAGTAACTATATCAGCTAGAAGCTTGGAAGTAGCATCCTTTATGACTTCTTTGTTAAATCCTGGTAAAAATGATAGGAGCCCTAACTGTTTTATGGATCTGGCTGTCTGATCGCCATTATCAAGTCCCAATTCATTGGCTTTTTCAAAAAATTTGGCAACCCTATCTGCTATATTTTCTTTGGCAGATTTCTCATTTGGACTGAGGTGTGTTTTTTCCCTCACGCCCTGTTGATCCAGAATAAGCACACCCTGATTGTTAGCAATTAGTGTTCTCAGGTTGGACCCACTTTCATCTAGAATTAGCCCTCCATGGTTATTTGTGGGCCCACCTTCAACTAGTGCCAACTTTTCATTTGATCTTTCACCAGACTCTCTTCCCTCATATCTAACTAGAGGCAATAGGGGCCTGCACTCAGCTTTTGGTTTAAAAGCGTGCTCCCCCTCCCCCCATCACCTACCCTCCGGTCAATATCTCCCCCTTGGAATTCCCCCCCTAGGCAGTCAGCTTTATTGAAAGCTGACTA
Organism: Dracaena cambodiana; assembly: GCA_036321105.1. Lineage (NCBI taxonomy): Eukaryota > Viridiplantae > Streptophyta > Magnoliopsida > Asparagales > Asparagaceae > Dracaena > Dracaena cambodiana. The sequence continues at coordinate 12,737,633 of JAYEPQ010000018.1, forward strand.
CCCTTGAGCAGTGCGCTCGCAGTCTTCCTCTTCCCCCAAAACCGCTGGCTCCCGCAGTCTCTCCCCTGCCGTTTCCCTTTCCCTTTCCTGCCTAGTTTGGTTGCGCTTTCTCTCCTCAAAATTTTCCACCCTCCTTGTGGGTGTAACTCCTGCTTTTCTTTCCTCTTCCGTTCCACTTCCGTCCCGTTGGCTTCTGTTTGGTGGTTGGACCTTCCCCTTTCGACCAACCTCCTGTCGAGCATGCTAGATCTGAAGGGTTGTTGAGTTTTGGTTTTTGTGCCACGTGAAGCGCCGCTGGCTCCCGGCGTCCTGGATCGAGGACTCGGCCATTGGCAGGGGAGCCTGCTCGGCTTTCCCTGTCTCGGTCGGGCCTCTGTCCGTCGCCGTGGAACCCGGCGTTCTGCGATGTTCTCTCCCCTTGCTCAAATCTTTCTGCGGTAGGGAAATCATGTCTATGATTTTAATTGTAATTAGCCGCAATTGACCGCCGACCACTAATTTTATTTCCTTCGGTATTGACTCAACTGAATCACAACCAACCCTAATTCTTGCCATCACCAGGGTCCTCCGATCAAGTGTATCTTCTTCAACGTCAATCAGGTGAGCAAATCTAGCCACTATTTTGCTTAAATACTCCTGTTCCAGTGGTGTACAGGGAGTCCCTGAATCCCTAACGCCGCATTCGTGGGGAAGATCTGAACTTGGTCATCTTCCATCCCGATCCATCTATACACCGTAAAACCGGCGTTATGATTGCGGCAAGGGATGGATGTCCTCCCCACTGCATGGTCCAGTCCCTCCTGCGATTGGAATCTAACAAGGTAATACCTTCCGCATTTGAAAAACTCCAATCGTACCGGGCAAAGGCCACCGAGATTAGTCTAAGCCCTTCGATCATCTCATCGACGGACGGGTTGCCGTGTCCCGGATACACCACTCCTATAATTTTGGATAATAATTTCATATTCTCCTCCGCCTTGTTGGACGTCGGGAGGAACATTGACGGTTTTCCGGAGCCTTCCTTTGCCACTTTGTCTTTAGTTTCCTTACTAGACTCCATCTCGAGAGTGTTGCTTTTCTTTACTATATATGTCTTCGCCACCGAGTGTGCCTTCGTGGCCCTGACCTGTACTAACCGCCTGTCGGTGGTAGCTCTAGTTGTATCAAAACGACCCCTCTCTTGTCCCAATTTAGATCCTCTTACCGGGAGCTTCTGGGGCCGCGCCGCCCCTTTGTTGCTTGCCGATATGCTCTATTTCTCCGGAAGTAATGGGCATTCGGCGATCATGTGTCCAAGCACCTTACAGAAACGGCACCGGATAAACGGACATTCATCCTTAAAGTGGCCCCGCCTACCACAAATCCAGCATTCCTCGCCGCTATCACTTTCCGGAGGTGATAATTTCCTCTTTCTTGTTATATTGGGTTGCACTAGTGCCTTGGGCTTCCTCAGCGATCCCCTAGATCGCACTCCAGTCCATGACCCACCCGTATCCTCATCCCGGATCTGGAGGCCGTCGGACTTAGACACTCTTGCCAGGATTGCAGTGACCTGTTCGCCTGTGTATGTTGCTTTGGGGTCGATGGTGGACTTTACCGAGCTGGCTGGCACTGGATGACCAGTAGCCTAGGCCGCCGGCGAATCCTTGGCCACTTCCACCCAGCTGCATCTCCGATGTTTCAGATTCTTGTCATCGTCGCTGCTTTCCGGTTCTCGGATTTTGCCCCTTCCCAACCATCCCCAATTGAAATCCATACCAATGATGTTTGACTGAGGCAACCAGCTCTCCGATGATGAAGTCAGTCAGTTAGGACTCGACTGAGGCGAGCATCTTCTCGATGATACCTGGCTGACCCCCCCCCCCCCCCCCGCCGTTTTTTTTTCTTTTTTCAGGTTCACCGGAATATCGTCGGAAGGTCTCGCTGGAAATCGCCCCTCTTACCGCCGCGTGTCTGCCTTCTTTTTCTCTTGGGTTCTGAAAACGAAGTGTGTTACTTGTAGACATGCATGCATGAAGGTAAACAACGTGCGGCGAAGATAATTAACAAACTAACTACACATATACAAAATTTTAGATGCTAAGTTCTTCTGCCATATTAAAAGATACACAAACATGTTCATAACAAAAAGTTGGTTATAAATAAGAAACATTACATAATATAACACGTTATTCAGAATGTAACTATCCTCAAGATATAAAAGAGTGAGTCAATGCCCGACAAAAAGATACATACATGAGAGAACCTAACAAAACTAGAAAAAAAAAAAGATAAAGAGAGCTCAAAGATTTATTGTTGTTATGTCTACTCCACGAAGTAAAGATTCTCCTCTAGCAGTCTCTCTCGTTCGCCAACACTTAAATATGTGAAATAAACTTGATAAATAGTGATGATGGTGCATGATGATGTATGAATCACATCGTGTATCAATATAATCAGAAATGTCAAAGATTCAAGTGGAGATATTTATATTGGTGGTAAAAATTTCCAAAGAAAGGAGATGGTAAATATCTCACAGAATGCGGAGTTAACTCCGTAGTTTTGCGTCTGACCAGAAAGTTAACTCCGCGTGAAGAGGTAAAACGCGAAGCTAAAGCCTTAACTCCTCGTCCAGAGTATTTAACTCCGCATAAGCAGATTTTTAGAATCCTAAATTGATTGTGATTGAGATTTGGACTTATCCAATACCCGAATTGAGTCCAATCAGAATCCTAAATTGATCGTGATTGAGATTTAGGTTTATCCAATACCTGAATTGAGTAGAATCAGAATTCAAATTCAAGAAATTTTAAATTAAAACTAAAATATTTGATTAGAATCCTTGATGAATACAAAAACCTTCTATTCCTATCAGGTCCGGTCCTAACGTTTTAGAGGCCCGAGGCGAAATGAGAAAGGGGCCCTAGCAAGTGTTATTAAAATTTTAAATAAAATTTTCATTACCAAAATTAAAATTTAGTATATATTTTTTCCATTACAAAAACTAATCATAATTCATAAAAAGCAATTCCTTCGGGCATTTCTAAATGCAAAATTCTCAATAATAGTATCAAGATCAATACTGTCCAACATTTCCTTCTTAATACATAAAATCGCCAAACCATTCAATCTTTCTTATGATATTGATGACCTCAAATAGGTTTTCAGCAATTTCAACTTTGAAAAACTTCTATCTGCAGATGCAACAGTCACAGGTACTGTCAATAAGATTCGATAAGCAATGAAACATTAGGATAGCAATCTGTAATTCTGACATGCTCAAGAATTTCAACTGATGACATTGACATATTTGGCAGAGTCATCTTCAATACTTTTAGTTCAGGAAAAAAATCATCTAAATCCACATCCGACACATTGTTATGAGAAAAAGTATTGGCAAAATTAATACAACACTCTCTTAATTTATTATCATCCAATGACTTCAACTTTTTTGAGTCCAATAAGAATCCAAAAATATTTTTAAATATTTTTAATTGCTCAAATCTATTATTCAATGAAGAAATCGCCATATCAACAATGACCAAAAAAATAATTGACTCTAAATGACTCCTCTTCTGATTGCATTTTCTCTTCATTATCATTTTCATCAAATTGTCTTTTCCTAATAATGCGACGTCTTATTGGAAATGTAGGCTCTAAATTCATCTCACATGCAATATTTTTGGCAGTATTTATACTAGATACAAACCCTTCATTTCTATATTTTTCAAAAAATTCCATTACACCTTCTAATTGATTCATGATAGCATTAATGCACATAGATTTAGATTGCAGCTTTTTACTCACCATGTTAATTGCAAATAGAATATCATACCAAATAACCATACCAAGTAAAAACTCAAAATACTCAAGTGCACTAACCAAACTTTCCGCTTCACTCTTTGACTTTGCATCATCATAAGATTTTGATAACTCTGACAAAGCCAACCTTATTTGAGGAGCTTGAAAGTCAACTCTTTGACACTTTTTATTCGACTCTCCCAACGAGTATTGGACAAAGATTTTACAGTTATGTTTGAAACATTATCAAGTAAAACCTTCCATCTTTTAGGAGAGCTAGAAAATAAAGTATATATGCGTTGAACAATCCCAAAAAATGAATTAGTTTTAACACAAGAATGTGCCATATCACTAAGAGTAAGATTAAGACTATGACAAGTACATGGCATATATAACGCTCTCGGATTTATTTTAAGTAACCGGTTTTGAACTCCTTGGTATTTTTCCTTCATATTAGAACCATTATCATAACCTTGACCTCTCACATCATCAATATCAAGATCAAGAGACTTAAGTGCGCTTAATAATTCATTGAAGAGTCCCAAACCGGATGTATCATCCACCTTTAAAAACTCTAAAAAGTACTCCTCTACTTTTATTTTGTTACTAGACATATTCACACATCGTATTACTAGACTCATTTGTTCTTGATGGCTCACATCGGGAGTACAATCAAGAATAATAGAAAAATATTTAGCCTCTTTAATAAATCTTATGATGGAACTTTTAACACCATTGGTCAAAAGAGAAATTAACTCATTTTGAATTTTGTAATCAATATAATGATGAGGAATTTCATGATTTTGAATGCGTCTAATATGATCTTGCATTATCACATCAAATTCTGCAATCATCTCAATTAATCCCAAAAAATTACCATTACCATCTTGGTAAAGTTTCTCATTAGATCCTCGAAAAGGCAGATTATATTTAGAAAGACATTTCACAATATAAATTATTCTTAATAAAACTTGTCTCCAACGCTCTTTCTCCTCCATAATTTCTTGTTGTAAATCTTTATCAATTGTTTGATTTTTACTTAATCTTACTCTTAGTTCATTCCAAGATTTCATGTTGGTTATATGCTCAATACTATTCTCATGTTCTTTGAGTCTTTCACCAAGATGCCTCCAATCTCTAAATCCATTAGTTGCTAATGCAGTTTTATTATTATTAGATTTAAACAACTTACAACAAAAATAATATACTTTATCCACATGTTTAGAATAAACCAACCATTTTCGATCACTAGTCTCTCCATTACTTAACTTCCTAATATAATAATCATATGAAAAATGCCTAGATGTGTTTTCTAAAGCAAACACAAGATTCAATTCTCTAATAGGCCCTTTTTTAACCAAAATGTCTCTTGATTTATTATCAAGATTATCCAAATTTCTAGGATCATAAATATCAAAAGAATGGATTGGTTGTTCATCAACTATTACATTTTCAATAATAGATTCATTTGGTACATCATTATACTCACTCAAATTATCAATATCCTCATTATTTTGATTTTGTTCATTTACATTTTCATTTGAATTTTCAACATTATCATCACTTAATCCATCCAAATTTTCATTAGAGGAAATTGCTATTTTAACAAATTTATCAATAGCTCCCCTTTGTGATTGTATTAACTGCTCTATTTGTTTTCTTTTTTTTTTCTTTTGTCACTCCCAGACAAATGTTTTTGAGAAAATATTTTTTTAAGAAAAAATATAACAAAATTATATAAAGAAAAAGAACAAAAACACCTTGAAAAGAAAACCAATCAGCAGAATGCCAGAATAGCTGGGAGTCAACACATTCGATAACCTAATAACAAAAAAATTTATAGAGATAAAGAGAGGGAGAGAGGAGGAGATATTGGTTTAGTGTGATTTTTGTTTTGGAATGGAGTCTACCATTGGGTTAAAAATAAGCCATTTGAATAAATAAATTAAAATTAAAAAAAAACTAGCCGTTGACAATTTTGAGGGAATATTTCAAAGTTACTGTACATGTGTACCTTGGGCCAATGGGCCCCCTTTAGATTGTGGGCCCTGGGCAGGTGCACAGCCTGCACCTGCCTAGGGCCAGCCCTGATTCCTATTCTTATGGAAACCTTCATTCCTATTCTTATGGAAACTCTCATAACTAATTAAAGTCTATAAATACCATCTTTGATGAGACTTTAGAAATCCATCTTTAATCCTTTAGATCCTTTTGATCGTTTTGGAGTTCAACTTATGCGTGAGAGCCTTAGATTCACAGAGATTAGCAGAGAGAGAAACCTAGGGCCGGCCATCATCTTCTTCAGAGAAGATCTTCACATCAGATCGTCAATAGAAACTACTAGATAGATCTCATTGCCACATTAGCATCCCCATTTTATTATAAAAGAGAGCGATAAAATATAAATCCTCTCGTTATTTTTCTATTGTTCCTCTTTCGTTGTAATTATTGTATTCAATGGAAGGAAGCAAGATTTTTGCAGAGAACAAACTGGCGACCACAGTGGAAGACGTCTCTTTTATAAAACAAGAGATCGTGGCACAATCCGATGAGAACAAAGTTGGATCGGTCGTGGACATGCTCGTCGTTGAAATCGACCAGCAAAGGTACGAAGATTTTCTCTCCTCTGGATCATGAAAACTGACCGAAACATAGCGCTATCGCCGCATGAGCTCTAATACCCGTAAATCGGGTAATAGGGAATCCACTGTTAAACGGGACCCATAGAGTCCACGGCAATAGAGCCGTTGTTTGGGCAGAAAACCATAGCAGAGGAGGATCTCCTTGCTACCAAAGAAGACCCAGGAACTGGTTTGACCAGAACTCAACTCCGTAATCGAAATCGTCGAATAAGGATGAGAGCTCTCAAAGCCCGTGTTAAATGCGAGGCTGAGACAGTGGCAGAATGCGAGGCTACAATTCTATCTCGCGAATTGGCTTGCGTTAATGACAAGATCAGTGAAAATCGTATTAAATGCGAACTTAGCTGTAAGCCAGCGTGTGATAATAATTCTCCACGCGAGGCTACTGCTTTTGGATTTAAAACCAGAAAAATTAACAACACTCGTGTAAAATGCGAGATTAGCTTCATAATTGAGCCAGTGTGTGATGAAGACTCCACGCGAGACTATCAGACTTCGACAGAAAACTAAACTAAGCGTAAATTGTGAAGCCACTAAAACTTGCGTTTGTTTTCGGTAGAAACAGGGTTGGATCTTTCCATTACCATTACAGAGAAAAATTACAGATTATCAAAAATTTTCCTTTTTAAATTACAATAAAAAGAAAATAAAAAAACAGACAGAGAGGACTTATAGATCGTCGCTCTCTTTTTACAGAAGATGTGAGATTCGAGACAGCTGTGGGGATTGGTCCTTTCCCCGTTGACGATCTGACGTCGATGGTTGGAGGCGAGCTTGTTCTTCTTCTCTGTTGATTCTTAGAGGAATCACGAACGCTTGGACGGGAGAGAGATCTGGCCAAAGGTATTCTCTTCTTTGGTTGCAAGATTTTGAGACTCTCGCGCGTAGATTGATTTGCCAAAAGTCCTTTCTGAGTTCTCTTGGAGGGTATTTATAGGCCTCCGGTTGTTGAAGAGATTTCCTTGTAGATAAGAACGAGATCCGATTTTCTTATAGATAAGAACGAAATCCGGTTTTCTTGTAGATAAGAACGAAATCCGATTTCCTTTTAGATTGAATCAAAATCTCTTTGTGATCTCAATGAGATATTCAAACCTCTTCTTGATTTGATTTTCTTCAGATTAATAGAATCAGGTCCTGTTTCTGCACCCAAAATCAATTAAACTCAAATTAGAATTTAATTAGAATTTGTATGATTATCAAACTCTAATAAAATTAATTTAGAATTTCCTAAAAATTGTAGAATTATCGAAACTCCAATAAATTTAATTTAGAATTTCTTATCCAAAAATCAATTTGATTCTAATTAAAAATTTGGAATTGCAAAACAATTGGAGATTGGTAAAAAATATTTTACGTGCATGAAGTCGGGGGCTTATTGTGAGAAATTTAGCGACCGAACGGGGAGAGCGAGCGACCAAACGGGGCTGTTGAAATAGAGAGTTTTTTATTTTTTTTATTTTTGCTCATTGAGCACATATTTTTTACTTTTGTTCAGTGAGCACCCTGGGAGCCTAACGTCCATGCGAGGCTGGGAGCTTGCGTGAGTGCGAGGCTCCCTTAAAATTTTTTTTTCTTTTTTTTTTTCTTTGCTTTGGTCTCAGCCTCGCATCCACGTCTCAGCCTCGCGTGGGTGCGAGGCTGAAGCCTCTAATATATATATATATATATATATATATATATATATATATATATATATATATATATATATATTTTATTTTGCATGGGGCTCTAATGAGCCTCGCATTGAGCCTCACGTGGGTGCGAGGCTCACCCTAATTTTTTTTTTGTTTACATTTTTCTCGTTTGGTTTCTCAGCCTCGCATCTATGCGAGGTTCAGCCTCGCGTGGGTGGGAGGCTGACTTAATATTTTTTTTAAAATTATTTATTTATTTATTATTATTATTGCTACTTGAATTCGGATTTGTATTTGGACTCAGATTTTGGATCCGGACTCAGACTTGGACTCAGATTTTAGATTTGGACTCAGACTTGGACTCGAATTTTAGATCTGGACTCAGACTCGGACTCGAATTTTAGATTTGGACTCAGACTCGGACTCGAATTTTAAATCCAGATTATTTTTATTGTTCTACAAGACCCCCTCCAAAGTTTTTAAAATTTTGTCTCTTCTGGAAATTTTGAAATACTTTGGTTTTTTTTAAATGGGTGGATGAGTTCACAGAGATGAAACTTATTAAGGATATGGAAATACTTTAACAACTTGATTATTTTGACTGTGATGGGACTCGTTTGGGTTGCCAAACAGAACCGATGACTTGTTTGACTGACAGACAGAGCCGGTAATTACCTTTGAATTGAGATTGAAGAACCATGAGTAGAGGTGTTCAGAAAACTTACTCATGGGGCTTTGACAGAGGTATCCTGTTAAGCATATCAAGACTGCTTGGTATGTTCAATGGATTACCTTCTCCCTTTGTCTTTTTAGCATTGGATTGTTTCTACCCCCAGTATGATAAGATCGGTCGAGAATTTTAACTACCTCTTGCCCCTTGTCTCAAGGGCGTTGGGCTGTCTGCTCATTCTTTCTTATCATAATAGGTAATTATTCAATAGATTGTTGGATTGTGACCGTGTGAGGGTCGAAAACCATGGGCAAAGGTATTCAGAAAATGTACCCATGAGATCTCGACAGAGGTGTTCAGAAAACGTACCGAGATAACCGGGTTAGGGTTAGAAAACCATGAGCAGAGGTGTTCAGAAAACGTACTCACGGGGTCTTGGCAGAGGTGTTCAGAAAACGTACCAAGGTGTTTCGACAGAGGTGTATTGTGAAACATACCGAAGGGTTCTCAGCAGAGGTGTTCAGAAAACGTACTGAGATAACCGTGTTAGGGTCAGAAACCATGAGCAGAGGTGTTCAGAAAACGTACCCATGGGGTCTTGGCAGAGGTGTTCAGAAAACGTACCAAGAAGTTTCGGCAGAGGTGTACTGTTAAACATGCCGAGGTGATTAGATTTAAGTTATAAGGTAGCTCGTCCGGCTGACAGACAGAGCTGATGACTCGCCTGGCTGACAGACAAAACCGGTGATCATGTTGGGACCATAATTGTATTATTTGTGATTGCTCAAATCTTGCTATCAGATATAAGATCTTAACATGACAGATTCACGAAATTTTTAGCGAACCCCCAGCTATCAACGGATTTGACATGCCGTTACCAATCGCCGTTCGCGTTGGGCTAGCCATACTATTCCGCTCAGCATGATGAGTTATCGAAGGTCATGTTTGGCCTTAGATGCCAAATGTTCCTTCTCCCCTTTGCTTTTAGAGTATTGGGTGGTTCATGCTTTTACCTCAGCATGAGGAGTTATCGAGGATTTAAATTTCTCTCCCTTTTGCTCTTGGAGCGTTAGGTCATAACTTATCCTTATAAGATAGTATTGCGACAGATTTGTCATGGAATTTTTAGCAAACCCCCATCTATGAATAGATTTGATGTGTCTTTACCAATCGCCATTTGCGTTGGGCTACCCATGCTTTTCCCCTCAGCATGATAGTTGTCGAGAGTTTTGTTTGGGCTTAAATGCCAAACGTTCTCTCTTTACTTTGCTTTTGGAGTATTGGGCGACTGGTTTCATACTCTTACCCCCAGTATGATAGGGTTGGCGAGAAATTTTCAATTTCTCCTTCCCATTGTTTCTGACAGCATTGGGCTGTGGATTCACTAGCGTTTCCTTTTTTTTTTTAAAGGTGGCTTGATGTAGTATTTCTTCAAGAATTTGCCATTGATAGGCATTATCATCCTGTCGCCGTCTTGATTGATCAGGCGATAGACTCCATTGGAGTAGACAGTTTCTACTACAAAAGGCCCTTCCCACTTTGGTTCAAATTTTCCCTTAGTCTTGTGGGTCAGGATCATTGGTCTTTTGACAGCTAAGACCAAATCTCCTTCTTTGAAAGTTGTTCGTTTGACTTTCTTATTAAATGCCCTCGATCGAGATGCGCACTTGATATAACTCGATTTGTTGCTTTGCGTTCAGTCATTTTTCGTCCAATGCCTCTAATTCTTGGAGCCGCTTTTGATGTTTTTTTTCAGTCGTCATTTTTGTAGCCAGCGCTACTCACATGGATGGGATTTGGATTTCCAACGGTAATATTGCTTTGCAACCATGCACCAAAGAGAAAGGTGTAGGTTTTGTTGGAGTTCGCACCGGCGGACGGTAAGCCCACAAACATTCGCCTAACTTTTCATCCCAATCGCGGTGACTCGAAGAAACAAACTTTTGTAGAAACTTCACAATAGTCTTGTTGAAAGCTTCTGCTAATCCGTTGGCTGCCGGATTATAAGGCGTTGAAGCCACATCTTGAATTCTGAACTTGCCGCAGAATTTCACAAAGCCTTGACTAATGAATTGAGGCCCATTGTCGTGGATGATCCGTCGAGGCACACCGAAGCGGTAAATTATGTGGTGTTTGATGAATTTGACCACGTCCGTTGTCTTCACTTCTCTCATGGGGACAGCTTCTGCCCATTTAGAAAAGTAGTCGGTCATCACCAATATGAATCGGTGTCCTTTGGAGGATGGCAGAGTGATAAGCCCGACAACATTTATTCCCCAAGTCTCGAACGGCCAACTGGCAGTCGATGTATGCAAGTACTCTGGAGGTTGGTGTATAAAATTAGCATGGACCTGACAGGCATGACAACGCTTTGCATATGCCACTGTATCTGTGATCATCTTGGGCAAGAAGTATCCCAATCTTCTAATGTGATCCCAGAGTTTTGGTCCAGGCTGGTGGGCCCCGCAAGTCCCGTCATGGGTTTCTTTAATCACTTCTTGAGCTTCGCTTTTTGATAAGAAACGAAATAGGATATCATCATGAGATCTTCGATATAGAGTCTGGAGCATGGCGTTATAATAAAATTTTGCGGCCTTTTTTCTTATGGAAGCGGCTTCTTTAGGGTCCTCAAGGAGGATGCCGTGCAATGCATAGTCCACAAGTAGAAAACGCCAGTCTCGTGACTCAAACTTTATTCCAACTTGCTTCGCTCCGTCTACTTCCATAATTACTTTTGGGTGTATGAGTTCGCGACTTCCAATGGTAACATGCTTAGTTGACCCGCTCGGTACCGCCAGGGTCACAGCCAGCGATGCAAGGGCATCGGCGTATGTATTCTCGTATCTTGGTACGTGATCAATATAAAATTCTTCGAACTTGTTTGCTAGTCGCATCGCTGTTTGATGATACGGTATGAGGGCTTCATGCTTTACCTCATATTCTCCGGTCATCTGGTTAACGATAAGTTTTGAATCGCCATATGCTTTGAGATGCTTCACCCCCAGTTGCCAAGTGATGTGATAAATTACTGCAAGCACACAGTGTCGGTGTAGCGCTGTACAGGTCGTCCCACAGGGATCTAGGGTGTTTTTGCGATTCTTACTCTTTGTTTAGTCTAGCGGATTAACAAAGGATTCTAGGTTGAAGTCGGATTAATCTAAATAGCCTAGGATCTAGAATCCACTAGTTTCTAACCATGTATTTACTTCTATTATCTTCTTCTTTCATAAAAATTTGATCTTTTTAGTTTAATTTTTATTTAAAGTGCCCTAAGTACGTGCTATCAAGTGGTGTGCAAGTATAACTCATCAAAGATACTACTTCTCATAAAAACAAACTAGATCTTTAGATAATTCAATGAAAAAGATAAAATCAACAACTCCAAATCCTAACTAAGCATAGGCTATCAAGAAACCTAATTCAAGTATAACCTATCAAAGTCTTAATCTTTGAGTTCTTCTATTTTAATCTTTTTAGAGAAAAATCATGTCTTTATTTATTTTTATTCAAGAAGAAAAACATTAGAAAGCAATTACATGGTGGATCCTAACTTCATCTACATCCTAGAGCTAAACTAATTAGCTACTCATGATTCTAGAAAGCAATTAAATCTAATCTAGAAAGCAAATAAATCTATACTAGAAAACAATTAAATCTATCTAGAAAGCAAATAAAGATCTCAAAATAATGGCTTACCTCTGGAGCACGGTATTGTGGCTGCCACACTTTCAGCAAAACCCCTAATTTTATTAAATTAAAAACGAGTACAAAACTTCAGGATCTTTTTTAGAATACAAGGATAGGCCAATATATAGGCGTCGAAAATAAATCCCTAATTCTAGCAGAACGGAAAAGTTACAAAATTATAACGAAGCCACAAGAAAAATTTCGGCGCATGGAGCCCATATTGGGCCGCCAAATCACGGTGTAAACCGCTAAATAGCAGTCCAAATTTGAGATAAATTCATAAAATTTTGTCCATGTGCAACAATTGCCTTCTAGATTTAATATTCCTGACTGTATTCAACTTTAAGTCTCTGAAACATCGTAGTCTCATAGTTTTGCTCACTTTAGAAACTTTTCGGACTCTGATTTCTGACTCCAACTCTGATTTCATGCCATCTCCTTGTACGAATCGGATTACCTGAAAAAGACACTAAAAATACCCAAGTAGCATTTATTTATATACAAAAATAGATAAAGTATGAGAGGAAAAATACAATATATGATATTCATCACACCCTCACACCTATCTTTTGCTAGTACTCGAGCAAAACCTAAACCTGAAAAGAAAAATAAAAATCCTAACTCACTTTCGCAAGAATCGCGATTGCACTTAACACGTGCAACAAACCTTTAAACCCCTATGTCACCCTAGTGGATGAGTTGTATCTCGTGAGGGTTTGCAGTGAATATACCCACAAAATTTAAGAAGAAAATAGATTAACGAATAAAAAAAGAAAAATAAGGATAACCGAAAATCAAGAAAAAATAGAAATTTTATACAAAGGAAAGAAAAATCTTTTTTTATGATATTTTCATCGATTAATCTCACTAATATACAAACTCAAGAACGCATTTAGATTATCAATTTTCAAATCGAGCATCATATCATATACACTTATCATTTTAATCAAAAATTTAAATCCTATCTTTCAATACCCACTAACAGATAATCCATTGGCTCCTATACATCTACGTGCACGTGTGATAGTCTACTTCCGCTTTGGACTCGAGTTCTAACTCATGATTCATCTCCTCTCTCATAACATTTTTTTCTTTTTTTTCTTTTTTTTTAAGAATATTTCACCTTTCATGCGAATATTCACGCTTGCTTAGGTGCAACATACCCGATTACTCAGTTCATACTCTTTTATTTTTCTTTTTTCTTTTTTTTAGAATATTTCACCTTTCATGCGAATATTCATGCTTACTTAGGCGCAAAGTATCCGATTACTTGGATCATACTCTTTTTTTCACTCTTGAGGCTATTGCCTTAATACTAGGCGCACCCCATTATTTTATTACTCTCGAGACTATAGTCTTAATACCAGGCTCACCCCATTATTTTATTCTCACCTTTTCTTTTTCTTTTTTCTATTTTTTTTCTATTTTTTTTTGTTTAGAGAGAGAAAACTTACTCAATCGTTATCATCTTTGTCCTTAACCTAATACACTATTGTGAAGTGAAAAATAGATGTATAGTTGCCTCAAAACTACTGTTAGCAATATTTATTTTTTAGATTTTGATCTTTTTCATAAAATTCAAAGTGTATCATCCAATCTACTCTCCTATCCAATTTCAAATCTAAATTTATCCATTTATCTGTAATTAGTTTGGTCTATTGATGAAAAACATAATTTTTCTTTTTAAAATTTTTTTCAGTTTTTTTTTAATTTTTTTAAATTAGTTACCCTAAAAACTACCCAAAGTGTAAAATAAAGAAACCCAAAAATCTAAAAATTAAAAAAAATCCTAAAAATAAAATAAAATCCTAAAAATAAAAATCTCCTAAAAACTACTCCCCCACACCTAAACTTGCGTATGCCCTCATACACAAACCAAGTGTGGTTAAACAAAATGTGAAAACTATTATACAAATACTATACAAATAATTAGAGTCGTAAAAGTTACGATCTCAATATCATCACCCTATTCACGCATGAAAAGCGGTTACGACCTCTCGATCGCTTCCCACTGTTACAGTGTGTGCATTTTAAACGTGAAGTGGGTGCATTATTATATCTCATCATCCTCCTACAAGTCACGAAGTTACCTGTCTGTAGCTTATGTCGCCCTCGTTTTTTCTTTGTCCACATGTAAGCATTAACAATTGGGTTAAAGAATTCTTTATTATAAACCTGCCAATCATTGTTAGTAACAAGCATATATGTAGAAATATTGTGAGGTGAGAAGAGTGCTATAGGATCAAGTGAACGTGGTAGTGGCTCTTCTAACTCACGAAGTAATGCGAGCTCCTCTGCAAACAAATCCTCAAAACTTTGTTCATAATTCCATGGCACACTTGCACAAGTATCATCATATATAAAATCAGTATGTGTCAAATCTTCTAATAGTATGAGCTCATCTTTGAATATTTGCTCAAATGAGGGTTTATTATTAGTGCAAGAGGTCAAATGAGAGTACAAACCGTGAATCATGTTGACCTCAATGAGAGAGCTCGTTGCATGCTCATCCATATTAAATATGTTCAATGCCACAGTCATATTCCCAAACGATAACTTCATGAGGCCACTCCTACAATCAATTAATGCATTTGATGTTGCAAGGAATGGCCTACCCAAGATAATGGGAATTTGATTCCATGGATTAGAGATCGGCTCAGTTTCTAAGACAATAAAGTCTACAGGAAAGATAAACTCGCCGACCTTAATGAGCACATTTTCAACCATACCAAGTGGTTTCTTGATCGAACGATCAGCTAACTGTAATGTGACCTTGATAGGTTGAAGTTTTCCTAACCCCAGTTGCTGATAAATAGTGTAAGGAAGTAAGTTGACACTTGCCCCTAAATCAAGGAACGCCCTATCAAATATAGTGTTCCCAATAGTGCATGAGATTGTAGGGGAACCTGGATCTTTGTACTTGATAGGTAAGGAGTTAGAGAGGATATGTGATATATTTGCAGCAAGAAAAACTTTCTCAGGAACTTTTCTTGCTCGTTTCTTAGTACACAAATCTTTAAAGAACTTAGCATAAGTAGGAACCTATTGTATAATGTCTAAGAGTGGAATATTAACCTTCATTTGTTGAAATGTTTCAAGAATCTTTTCTACTTGCGGTGAAGACTTCCTAAGCCAATTTGGATATGGTGCTTTCGGCTCAAGAACAGGTTCTTCCAAATGAGTACGTGACGGTGATGGAGGTGATTGTGGAGAAAGGGGTAGAAGAGATGATATAGCCTGCGAGATAGTAGGAGTGGGATCAGGGGGCATGGCTACATTATTGTCCACTTGCTTGCCAGATCTAAGCATGTGAATGGCATTGCATTGGTGGACATGCGACTGATTGGAGTTTGAGGAACTGGCATTAGGGTTCATTATGGGTTGACTTGGAAATGTACCCTGGCCACGTTCACTCATCTGATTAGCTAATTGTCCAACTTGCTGCTCTACATTCTTAATAGATTGAGAGTTCACGAGCAGTTGCTGACCTGTATTTTGAATAAAGTCAGCTGACACTTTCATAAGATTTTCCATGTGTGTGTTAAGGTTGGACATATGCGTGTCAAACTTGGAATGAGACTTGAGAAGATTTTCAACGTGCTTCTCAAGTGACTGAAATCGCTTTTCTTGTTCATTATTAGACCCCTGTTGTGAATGAGAGTGATTTTGTGCAGGTGGTCTATTCTGGTTGTTCCCATAATTTGAAACGTTTGGGTGTTGGTAGGCACCCACATTTGGTTTTGGGAACTGACCAGTGGTTGGAGACTGCATGTTAGGGTTAGGGGACCCCTGATATTGCCCTTGACCCCATGATAGATTTGGATGATTCCTCCAGCCAGGATTGTATGTAGGAGTGTAAGGATTGTTCATGGGTCCTTGATATAAGGCATTAGCTTGCTCAAGTGTGGGACCCATTGAATTCATTAATAAAGGACACTCCTCCATAATATGATTCGGAGTTCCGCAATTAAAGCATGTGGGAACTTGAATTTGATTTACCTGACCCACTGATGGAGCACTAGGAGTCTCCAATGCTTCAATTTTCCTCATAAGGGCTGCAATCTTAGTTTCGGCAGTTATAGAGCTATCGACGCTATGGATCCCACCCTTATGTGCAGAAGTTGATGCACTGGACTTCTCAACGGAACTCTCCCACTGCATAGTCTTCCGACGATAGGTCCTCAAGAAAGTCCCATGCTTCATCCTCATTCTTTCTCGTGAACTCCCCCTGACACATAGACTTAAGAAGAGTTTTGGATGTGTAATCGAGTCCTTCGTACACGATTTGACACAACCGCCACTTTTCTATCACGTGGTGGGGGCACTGAGCTAAAAGGTTTTTAAACCGTTCTAAGTATTTCCAGAAGGGTTCTCCTGGCATTTGATAGAATTGATTGATTTGATTTCGTATCCTTACCGTCTTATGCGTGGGATAGTACTTCTTAAGAAACACCGTAACGAATTCATCCCAAGTGGTAATTGAATCAGTAGGCATACTGTACAACCACTTCTTGGCTTAATTGCGTCCTCCGATAAATGTTGCAGTTTAATCATTACGTATACTTCCTGAAATTCACTGATAAAGAGATATGCATCTTCTGAATCAGATCTAGTGAATTTAGGAAGCATACTAATGTACTGTGGTTTCAACTCATAGTGATTACCCACTGCGTGTGGAAGTTTGATGCATGATCGCAATAATGTACGCAACGGGTAACATCGATCCTGAAGGATCGGGATCGGTTGGTCTATCTTGGCTCCCATGAATAAATCTGATCTCACAAGTCGACCAAATTGATCACGGGTCCAATGTGGCATAAACCAGCGACCGTGAGTGTATGCGTGAATTTCCTAAACTAATGCAAGAAGTGGGGTGTAGTGGAGAGATAAACGGTGGAATGGATATGATCAAATAAAAATGTTTCCTAAATTTTTTTTATATTTTTTTACAGAACTAGGGACACAAAATACAGAACTGAAGAAAATTTGGGACTCTAATTTACCTGGATGGCCGCCACATAGCGGTTCTAGCCTCTAAATAGCGGCCAAACCAGAGAAATTTGCTCTCTGGTTTCTGTTACGTAGATCGCAGGCTCCTTGGATCCTTTTTGTCTTCCTGTATCTGCACTTTATAGTCCCTGCACACTCAACACACACTGTTAACTAGTAAAACGTTAGAAAAAGTAAGAAAAACACCGTCGATCCCCGGCAATGGCGCCAAAAACTTGATGTGATAAATTACTGCAAGCGTACAGTGTCGGTGTAGCGCTGTACAGGTCGTCCCATAGGGATCTAGGGTGTTTTTGCGATTCTTACTCTTTCCTTAGTCTAGCAAATTAACAAAGAATTCTAGGTTGAAGTCGGATTAATCTAAATAGCCTAGAATCTAGAATCTACTAGTTTTTAACCATTTGATCTTTTTAGTTTAATCTTTATTTAAAGTGCCCTAAGTATGAGCTATCAAGTGGTGTGCAAGTATAACTCATCAAAGATACTACTTCTCATAAAAACAAACTAAATGTTTAGATAATTCAATGAAAAAGATAAAATCAACAACCCTAAACCCTAACTAAGCATAGACTACCAAGAAACCTAATTCAAGTATAACCTATCAAAGTCTTAATCTTTGAGTTCTTGTATTTTAATCTTTTTAGAGAAAAATCATGTCTTTATTTATTTATATTCAAGAAGAAAAACATTAGAAAGCAATTACATAGTGGATCCTAACTTCATCTACATCCTAGAGCTAAACTAATTAGCTACTCATGATTCTAGAAAGCAATTAAATCTTATCTAGAAAGCAAATAAATCTATACTAGAAAACAATTAAATCTATCTAGAAAGCAAATAAAGATCTCAAAATAATGACTTACCTCTGAAGCACGGTATTGTGGCCGCCACCCCTTCAGCAAAATCCTAATTTTTTTAAATTAAAAATGAGTACAAAACTTCAGGATCCTCTTTAGAATACAAGAATAGGCCAATATATAGGCGTCGGAAATCAATCCCTAATTTTAGTAGAACTGAAAAGTTACAAAATTATAACGAAGCCACAGGAAAAATCTCGGCGCATGGAGCCCATATTGGGCCGCCAAATGGCGGTGAAAACCGCTAAATGTGGCCCAAATTTGAGATAAATTCATGAAATTTTGTCCACGTGCAACACTTGTCTTCTAGGTTTAATATTCCTGACTGTATTCAACGTTAAGTCTCTGCAACATCGTAGTCTCATAGTTTTGCTCACTTTAGAAACTTTTCAGACTCTGATTTCCGACTCCAACTCTGATTTCATACCATCTCCTTGTACGAATCGGATTACCTGAAAAAGACACTAAAAATACCCAAGTAGCATTTATTTATATACAAAAATAGATAAAGTATGAGGAAAAGTACAATATATGATATTCATCACTAAGCTATCTGGAGGCCAGTGATAAGAGCGTGTACTCTGCCACATTATTTGTGCAGAGCTTGGTTAATGAGTATCCTTGAGGCACTATATGTTTGTGAGGAGAAACCAGTACGACTCCCACACTGACATTATCTCTTCTTGCTGCCCCATCAAAGAACAGTTGCCACATCTGTTCTTTTGAGACCACATTAACTTCCGCAGCCTCGTCTGGGATGTCAGCTTGGAGTTTGGAGTTCTCTGGAACTGAGTGCTCGGCGAGAAAGTCTGCTATGGCTTGGCCTTTCCTCAATTTCTGAGGCACGAAATGCATGTCGTAGGGAGATAATAACAATGCCCAATTGGCGAGCCGGCCGTTTAATGATCCCGGCTTTGTTATGAGCAATTTCAGCGGGTTTACTCAAGAAATGACATGTATCGTTTGACCAACTAAGTAGTGTCGCATTTTCTGGACCGCGAACACTAGTGCTAGGCATTCCTTTTCGATTGGGCTGTACCGATGCTTCGCACCAATCATTGTCCAGCTCAAGTAGTAGATTGCTTGCTCCTGGTCTTGATCATTATGTTGAGCTAATAGAGCCCCAAGGGCGTGGTCCATCGCTCGCACATAGATCAGAAAAGGCTTCCCTGAGACAGGTGCCATTAACACAGGCGGTTTTGTGAGGTGATTTTTAATGTCCTCAAAAGCTCGTTAACAATCTTCATACCAGACGAAAGAGACTTCTTCTTCATTAATTTTGAGAATGGCTGGCACCTTTCTGATAGATTTGCTATGAACCGCCAGATATATGCCAGCTTGCCTTGCAACCCCCTGAGTTCCCTCAAATTCTGTGGTGGTTGCATTTCTTTTATCGCTTTGACCTTATCAGGGTCAAGGTGGATTCCCCTCGAGGTGACAACAAATCCCAAGAATTTCCCGCTCGATACTTCAAGAAATGACTTGGTAGGATTCATCTTCAGTTGATACTTCCTCATGATATCAAATATCACCCTCAAGTCTTATAGGTGATCTTCTTTCTTTTAACTTTTAATGGTGAGATGATCCACATAACACTCGACGGTTTTACGTAAGTGTTCTTGAAAGATGACGCTCATAGCCCGTTGGTAAGTAGCACCGGCATTCTTCAATCCGAAGAGCATCACTGTGTAGCAGTGTATTCCAAGCGGTATTCTGAATGCCGTGTGTTTCTCATCTTTTGGATACATTTTAATTTGGTTATATCCCGAGAAACCATCCAAGAAGGACATCCGCTCAAACCTGCACGTGTTATAAATCATGACATCCGTGATGAGGAGTGGAAATTCATCTTTTGGGCATGCAGTGTTAAGATCTCGAAAGTCTATGCATATCCGTATCTTGCCGTTTTTTTGAGCATTGGTACGATATTTGCTACCTAGTCGGAGTGTTGTTCTTCGCGAATGAATCCTGAGTCTATCAGCTTCTTGACTTCAGACTCAATAGCTTCCATCAACTCGGGCTTGAAACGTCTTTGTTGCTGTTTTACGGGTTTAGCATCTGGCTTAATATTAAGACGGTGCATGGCAACCTGTGGGTCCAAGCCAGGCATGTCTTCGTAGCTCCATGCGAAGACGTCAATGTACTCCCTTATGAGAGATACGAGATTCTCTTTCTCTTGAGAAGTAAGACTCTCACTTATAAAGATGGGTTTCGGGTCTTCTTCAGTTCCCATATTGACTTGAACCACTTGGTCTTCAGTTAGCGGTTCTCGCTGCTCAAATCTGACTCAAATCTGATATCCCATTGGATATCCATGTGCTGTGCCCATGCATCATCTGGTTCTTCATGGCTTACTGAAACCATGTTCACAGCAAGGGCCTTGAATATTACACTTGTACCAACGTCAGAATCCCATTCTTCTGTTTCTTTGAGATTTTCTGATTCGGCTGAATCTATGTACTCTCTTCCCGAGGATTCGGAAGTGGTAATATATCCCAACCCCCTGCGGGTTTTATGATAGTAATCGGGACTCTTTCCTTGTGGGACAAACAAACGCAAAAGGTTTCGGCATCCTCTTCCGAAGTTTAATCCCTGTTTACGGTTGAAATCGTAGCCCATGCTTTTCATCATTTGATGGGAGACTGATTCGTATTGGCCGAATTGAGGTGCCGTTTGGTCATCGCTTTCACTATTTATGATATGCTTGGGCCGCGACTCAACTCGCCTGAATATTATTGGCTGTTGTTCTGGCCATCGAGTGGGTACCTCAAAAGTAACCCCGTCCACATTGTGAACTTTGGTCTGCCCAGCAAACGACAACCGTATTAGCAGATGGAATGCCGCTAGAGCCTCCCACTCGGATATGCTATCCGCTTCTATACTAGTACAAGACGGAGTAGAATCCAAAGCAACAGCAGGAACATAAGCAAAACCTATATTTTCATTAATAATCCACTCGTCCGCCTCATCGGCAGTGTCAGTTATATCAAACTCATTCATATTGATTACAAGAGGATTTATCTCGAACTCGCAGTCTTCTTCATCTGCTGGCTCGGGTTCAGTGTCTGCTTCATTGCCGTTATAATAGTCCCATTTGACATTCTTTGTTGATTCTGTGGATGCCTCTACTGTATCTCTGTACAGCATAGCATCCGTGAAGTAGTTTTCCACTCCCTTAAAGGGCTGCTTGTCGGCGATCAATGTGTGGACTGCCCCCTGATCATTGCAATGTTTCATACATTAGTGGAGAGTAGAGGACACCACCATGTTGGAATGAATCCAAGGACATCCTAAAAGGATGTAAGAAGTGTCGGCGTTGATGACATAACACGTCGCCTCTAACTTCAGACCTCCAATCTGGTAGTGAAGTCGGATCTTCCCCAAGGGATGTCTTCCATTGGAGTTAAAGCCAAAGATGGAAGTGTTGGTAGGCGTCAATCGGCTTACTAAGATCCCAAGTACTTGCATTAATCTCCTTGGGATGATACTTAAGGCAGACCCTAGGTCTATGAGAATTCGGTCAACTTTAAGAGAGCCCATGTATCCTGTATAATACAAAGGTCTGTTATATTTAAAGTTTTTGATCTGCATATCATCTGGCGAGAAGGTGATGCATGGAACCTGCCCCATCATTTGGTTGCAGTGCGGGCAAGGTTCTTCAGCATTCACAGACGGCTCTTCGTTTTGGGCAAAAAAGGCTTCGGAGTCAGCCAGAGCTTCCCTCAACGCGTCCCTGGTTGTCTTGGATAATCGCAACAACTCGTAGAGAGTTATGCGAGTGGGGATGTTGGCTAGCTGGGCAAGCACATCAAACTTAAATGGTGCACCAGTTGCCTCACTATCCTTCTTTGTCCCCTTCTGAATGTAGAGCTCCTTCTGCGTAGAGGGTAGCTCTTCATTCTTTGCGGTGGGTTCGTTGGGCCGCACTTTGGAGAAATCTTTGAGATAGCTCCTCCCCGAGTGAGTTCCTAATGGGCCTGCCTCATCTTGATGAGTGGCCAAAGCCGATGCTTCCGTTTCGGAGACGGTTAACATAGTTGCCTCATCGTGGTCATCACCGATGATTGCAGAAATTGCATGGCAAGTTTTTCCTTTGCTCAACTTCTGCTTATTGGATGAAGACCATTGCTTATCGTTCAAAAGATCCGGATGTACCCACATAATCTCACCTTTCTTCGTGGTGACTGGGAAGAGACCTTTTTCCTTCATATTATGTGGGTCGTGATTAACCAGCACCATCTTTCCAACAGGCATTGGGGACACTCCTGTGGGAAACTCATTAGTTCCAACCGTTAGAGTGACCGCGTTAGCCGTCACTCTTTTCTGCTCCGATTTTAGTATAATTACTTTGGCTTCGATTAGTGCTTGGATCTTTCTTTTTAATGTATAGCAATCCTTTGTAGCATGACCCATGTTCTGATGATAGAGACAATATTTGGGGTCGTTGGTCTTTCCCGCTTCCTCCGGCCTCGGATTGGAGGGAAACTGGAGTATCCCTTTTCTGTTGAGCAAATTGAAGAGCGTTACTATTTGCTCGTCTTTAAAGTCGTAGACAGGTGCGGGGTACTGCTTGAGCGCGCCTTTTTCTTTTTGATCTTTGGCTTTCTGTTGCCGAGGCGTTCCCACTACCATAGCCTCTTTTTCTTTCGATCGAAAGTTTTGAGGATATCGTCATCCTTTCGGGGCGTTTCTTGTAGGGCGTTGTTCTCCCAGGCGGCGGATGAGATTTTCAGCTAGTTCGCCTTACTTAACTATCTCTTTCCAGCTTTTAGATTCCACCACTCCCATTTTGACCAATATCTCGGTTTGCAGGTTGTGTTTGCATGTCTCCACCAATGTCTTCTGCGACATGCCATGCGGGCATCGCATTGACATCTCGCGGAAACGCTCGATAAAACTTTTAATCGTCTCATCCTCCTTTTGCTTATTTGCTTGAAGAGAGTGAATGGATACTTCGGTGTCATCTTCGAAGAAGCGAGTTAGGAACTCCCTTTCCACATCAGACCAGGCATTAATGGTTCCCGGGGGCAACTGCATAAACCAAGTAAATGCAGGCCCTCGTAGGGTACTTGCAAAATTTTTTGTCATCACTGGGTCATTGCCCATGAGATGGCCGGTTTGCGAAAGGAAGTAGTACATATGTTGGTTCGGAGATCCCTTCCCATCATATGACTCTAACTTGAGAGACTTATACTTTGCTGGAAACGGGACGGACTCCCACTCTATCGGGTAGGGTCTCGTGATCCCTATTTCTTTCAATCCTTTGCGGTGCATCAAGACTTCTATCTGGTTTTGAACCTTCTCCATTTTTTTGGCGTGAGGATCAACGTAATATTCGTCCTCACTGCCTTTTCCCCTAGTGTCTCGGTTAGATTCAGTTTCATCCTTCTTGGTTTTATCACGGTTGAATTCACTTTATTCCTTCTCTTTATTAGTTTTATCAAAAGAGGAAGAACCCCCTGCACCGTCTTCTGTGTTCTTTTGATAGTTTTCCAGGACCTTCGCAAGTATTGCTTTGAGGTCTTCGATGCTTTTTTGTTGCTCCTGAATGAGGCGTTCTTGCACCTCAATCCTCTGTCTCATCTCAGCCGATGGTTCAGCCATATGAACTGTCCCCCTGCTGGACCGAGAGGAAGCATACGATCGTGGCGTTGCTATGGCCGAGTGATCGCTAAATTCTTCATATTCTTCAACAAGACCCCTTGCCAATTTTTTGTAATTGCGGGGAGCTGCCACACCTGTTCTAAGGTGTGTGTGATGATAAGTCTTTTTGCCTCGATGTCAAAGACATACCCTCCTGTGACTGGCTTCTTGCCTTTACTCACCATATTTGATGTGAAAATGGTAATTCTTGGTCCGAGTCTGAGTCTCGTCTTTGCAGTCATCTTTTCTTTGGAATGTAAGATTCTGGTGCTGACAGTCGGCTGAACACCGATGTTCTCGGGGATTCACAGCAACAGTGAGTCAAAATTGTGGCAATTAATTTTTCGCAATAGCATGACTGATGGGACTGTGCGGCTTCCCTTTTGTTCGTCAGATAACTCTGTAAATCTAGAGTTTCTTCTCGTGGTGCAGATATGACCATCTTTTGGGAACGGGACCTGCCTCTTAGGTTATGTCTACTCGTCCAGACAGATGACTCCGAGAAATCATAGAAGTTATGTTTCTTAACTCCAAGTCCAGTTCGATGTTCACAATTAATTTTAGTATGTCTTGCATGACCTTACTGGGTAGCTTTGCATCCTTCTGTTCTTGTGTGAAGCTGAGGCTTGACTCTTGCCTCGTCGCTGGCTTAGACTTAATTTGGTTTTGAAATTTATTTATGTCATGCTGGCATCTGGTCTTATTCATGCCAAGCTGATGAGTGCAAGGCTGAGTTTTGCTTGGCTGAGAGGTGCTAGGCTGACATTTGCCAGGATGAGAGGTGCTGGCTGACCTTTGCCAGGATGAGAGGTGCAACGCTGCCCTTTGCCACGATGAGAGGTGCAAGGCTGCCCTTCGCTATAATGAGAGGTGTAAGGCTGACCTCCGTCAAGTTGATGGGTGCAAGGCTGACCTTTGCTAGGCTGATGGGTGCAACACTGATCTCTCCCAGGATAAGAGGTGCAAGGCTGTCTTTGGCCAAGCTGATAGGTGCAATGCTGACCTTTGCCAGGATGAGAGGTGCAAGGCTGCCTTTGACTAAGCTGATGGGTGCAACGCTAACCTCTGCCAGAATGATGGGTGCAAGGCTCCCCTTCGCCAAGTTGATAGGTGCAAGGCTGACATTTGCCAAGCTGATGGGTGCAAGGCTCCCCTTTACGAACTGATGGGTGCAAGGCTCTTTTCGCCAAGCTGATGGGTGCAAGACTCCCCTTTACCAAGCTGATGGGTGTAAGGCTGGTTTTCGCCAAGTTGATGGGTGTAAGGCTGACCTTTGCCAAGCTGATGGGTGTAAGGCTCCCCTTTGCCAAGCTGATGGTTCAAGGCTCCCCTTCGCCACGCTGATGGGTGCAAAACTCCCCTTTGCCAAGCTGATGGGTGCAAAGCTGGTCTTCGCCAAGTTGATGGGTGTAAGGCTGGTCTTCGCCAAGTTGATGGGTGCAAGGCTGTTTTTGAGCCTGACATCCTCCTTGCTTCATACTAGACTGATTTTGAGTCTGGCATCCATCTCGCTTTTGAGCTTGACATGCAAAATGAGCTTTGAGTGCTTTGCGGCGTGCCCTTCAACTCTGGTTGCGGATTTGGGTCCGTTTTTGTGCCGCGATAGGTTCTCCTTTGGCATCATATGCAGCGAGCTCGCTGAACATTAGAAGAAACATAGTTGGCTTTGACGAATCATAGTTCCGAGATCCAAGGGGCTGTTGATGAATTAATGCCTCCTTGTCATCCTAGACCATGAAGTCCTCCTTTTGTTCAGAGTTAGTCTTTTCGTGCTTTCGCCACGCAGATCTCTTATGGCGTGGACTCGATGAGTCCGAAGATACATAATCTTCATATTTCTGCTGGTCGACTTCGATTACCAGTATCTCAACCGTCTCTTCAATCTTGTGAACATCAGATTGGACCACTATCTCCTCTTCAGTATAGGAGATCTCTCCCACTGTGGTTGCCAGTCTATTTTCGGTAGAAACAGGGTTGGATCTTTCCATTGCCATTGACAGAAAAAAATTACAGATTATCAAAAATTTCTCTTTTTGAATTACAATGAAAAGAAAATAAAAAAAATAGCAGAGAGGACTTATAGATTGTCGCTCCCTTTTTATAGAAGATGTGGGATTCGAGGCAATTATGAGGACTGGTCCTTTCCCCGTTGACGATCTGACGTTGATGGTTGGAAGCGAGCTTGTTATTCTTCTCTGTTGATTCTTAGAGGAAGCACGAACGCTTGGACGGGAGAGAGAGATCTGGCCAAAGGTGTTCTCGTCTTTGGTTGCAAGATTTTGAGACTCTCGTGCGTAGATTGATTTGCCAAAGGTCCTTTCTGAGTTCTCTTGGAGGGTATTTATAGGCCTCCGGTTGTTGAAGAGGTTTCCTTGTAGATAAGAACGAGATCCGATTTCCTTGTAGATATGAACGAAATCCGGTTTCTTGTAGATAAGAACGAAATCCGGTTTCTTTTTAGATAGAATCGAAATCTCTTTGTGATCTCAATGAGATATTCAAACCTCTTCTTGACTTGATTTTCTTCAGATTCATAGAATCCGGTCATGTTTCTGCACCCAAAATTAATTAAACTCAAATTAGAATTTAATTAGAATTTTTATGATTATCAAACTCTAATAAAATTAATTTAGAATTTTTTATCCAAAAATCAATTTGATTCAAATTAAAAATTTGGATTTGCAAAACAATTGGAGATTGGTCAAAAATATTTTGCGTGCATGAAGTCAAGGGCTTATTGTGAGAAATTGGGCGACCGAACGGGGCTGTTGAAATAGAGAGATTTTTAAATTTTTTTATTTTTTGCTCATTGAGCACACCTTTTTGCTGGGAGCTTGCGTGAGCGCAAGGATTCCTTAAATTTTTTTTTTCTTTCTCTTTCTCTTTATCTTTTTCTTTTTCTTCCTTTTCTTGGCCTGAGCCTCGCATGGGTGCGAGGCTCATGCCATGCAAATTTTTTTTCTTTTCTTTTCTTTTCTTTGCTTTGGTCTCAGCCTCGCATCCACGCGAGGTCTCGCGTGGGTGCGAAGCTGAAGCCTCTAATATATATATATATATATATATATATATATACATATATATATATATATATATATATTATTTTGCATGGGGCTCTAATGAGCCTCTCATCCAGGCGAGGCTGAGCCTCGTGTGGGTGCGAGGCTCACGCTAATTTTTTTTTGTTTAAATTTTTCTTGTTTGGTTTCTCAGCCTCGCATCCACGCAAGGTTCAGCCTCGCGTGGGTCCGAGGCTGACTTAATATTTTTTTTAAAATTATTTATTTATTTATTATTTTATTGCTACTTGAATTTGGATTTGTATTTGGACTCAGATTTTGGATCCGAACTCAGACTTGGACTCAGATTTTAGATTCAGACTCAGACTTGGACTCGAATTTTAGATCTGGACTCAGACTCGGACTCGAATTTTAGATCTGGACTCAGACTTGTACTCGAATTTTAAATCTGGATTATTTTTATTGTTCTACAGCGTTAAGTGCAAGGCTTGTTACGATCACGTAAATCGCGACTCTCAGAATCGCATTAATCGCGAGGATAAACCCGTGTGTGATTTTCCACGCGAGGCTATCGAACTTAAACTTGAGCCAAGCGTTAATCGTGAAGCCAAGGATTCTTACGTAAATCGCAAGGCTAAACCAGCATGTGATTTTCCACGCAAGGCTAAGCATAATTCAGAAGATAAATTTCTTCAATATCATGCCAGCGTAAAATGAGAGGCTAGTGTAAAACGCGAAGGTATATTCTAACTTCGCGTAAATGCTTTAAAATGTGAAGCTAAAGCTCAACTCCACGTAAAACAGTCTGAATATAGAGTCAAGACTGATAATTGAATTACTGGAGAATAATTCAACACCATTAACTCTGAGAGGTTTCAGTGGGCCCCTGGACCTTCCCAACAACCAGGTGGGCCCCACGATTCTTCATCATCTAAGGTTACTGATCTCAGAGATTACTTGCTAAACAAAAGAAGTATAACTCAAGTTCAATCACACTCGACATGCCAATGTGAGTAGCTCATAACAGCAGTATCAGCCGTATTGGATAATTATTGTTGCAGTAAGGAAAGAGTGTCAGTATTTGACATGATAACTGAATCAGACCAAAATACTTCAAAAAGATAAAAAAATGATCTGAGAACAAAATCAAAGCAAAATAATGGATAGCAGTGATCTTAAATTTGGTTGGCAAAGGTAAAAAGGTCATAAAAACGGAGAATGGGTCGGATGTAGATGATGAAGAATCTCATCACTTCACCCAGCTTAAATTAGGTGTTGTTGCCCCTCAAAATTACAATAAACTTGTAAAAGGTTTTTGTGATGACGTTAGCAACAACTCGGTTATAATCTCACCTCACTCTTGTGCATCTTCTCAACAGTAGAAATCAGCATCGCATATGGTGGATAAATCTGACGATATTGATCAGAGGATAGAAGCTCAAGAACAGATGATTCGAGATCAGCAAAAGGCCATTGATGACCTCAAACTAATGCTTCTAAAAGTGGTTGAAAACACCCAGAAGATATCGATGATAAGGCTAAACATTCCTTGGAACCACCTCAAAAGACAAACAAAGAAAAAGAAGAAGAAGAAAAAACTTATTCAGTGCATGAGGAAGATGACAAATATTCCTTCTATGATCCTCATGAAGAGAGGATGAGAGCCAACTTGATGCATTGATGCAGAAAAAGGAGTTAAAGGAATCAGGAATTTCAAGGCCATACTTACTTGAATGGGACTTCGCTCCTTATCCGGAAAAATACAAACCCCTTAAATTGGAATCATATGATGGTAAGGGGTCCTCAAACCAGCACATATATTACTTTTTATCGCAGACATGTCATCTAATGAGGAATGATTCTATAATGACTAAAGTATTCGTGAGTACTCTGCGAGGGTCTACTTTTACATGGTTTATGCAGTTGCCCACGAAAACCATAAATACTTGGTACGATGTCGAGAAACAGTTCTTGGCACGTTTCTTTAAGGATGATACTGAAATAACGGTTCATTTCCTCCTTGCGACAAAACAAGGAGAAGAAGCGGTCAAAAGTTTTATTAAACGCTTCAGGGAAAAATCCGTGCATTGTCAACACGGTTCATTGTCAACACGGTTGACCCAGGAAACCTTGGTGGAAACCTGCAAGCATCATTTCAGGACCGGCGTACTAATAAGAATAGGAGTTGTAGAGTTCAAGAATTGGAGGACCTGTTAAAGCAGGGAGAGCAAGCGGAAGATATAATCTGCCGGATTGAGAAATCTCGTGGTACGAGAAACTCTACGAATAACAAGTCATATTCACAAAATTTCAAGAATAAAGAGAAGGCTATTATAACATCAGATGCTACTAAGAAACCAACAAGTCTGACAAAGCCAAGACCTCAAAATCCGAGAGGTACATGTTAGAACAGGCCCGACAAGATAGAACTTATACATTAAAAACAGAGCAGACTATTACTCTATTCCATCTCCTCTTCAGACAAGGCATGCTGAAACTTTCGGAGAATAAAAAATCAGAAGACGATGGGAAAACCAACGATCCTTACAGTTGCCTGTACCATCAGAATATCAGGCATCCGACTAAAAATTGCTATCCTCTTAAGAGCTGAATCTAGTCATTAATAAAAATTGGTGTCCTCCAGCTTAAAGAAGAATAGAAAGTTTCTGCAAATATGATAAATCTGGTGGTAGGAACCAATGAGTTCCCTGCTAGAGCGACCCTTATACAAGCAGGGAAAACAATATCGACACCAAGTACGGGCAATCCTCACTTGCAAGCTGGCCCCTTGGGTTCGCTCTAAATCACAGCTGTGATAAAGTTATTCTCATTGGCTAGCAGCCGAATTGAGCTGGGGGTGCCGAAGACATTGACAGTGATAAGTATCATGTTGCTTCTGCTATTCATTCTAGCCATTGAAATAACTAATTGAGTGCTATAAATAAAAATTTTTTGTTGCCAAATGTTGTTAAAGCGGCGGAAAGAGGAGATCAAATTCCTCGCCAATCCTATCATATTAGGGGTATAAGTATGAAATCAATTACCCAATACTGTTAAAGCTGCGGGAAGACGAGATCAAATTCCTTGCCAACCCTATCATATTGGGGGTAAAAGTATGAAATCAACTACCCAATACTATTAAAGGCAAAGGGGAGAGAAAATCAATTTCTCGACAACTCACCATACTGAGGAGAATAGTATGGCTAGCCCAACGCAAATGGTGATTGGTAAAAGCACACTAAATTCGTTTATAGCTAAGGGTTTGCTAAAAATCCTGTGGATCTATCATGTTAAGCTCTTGTCTCTAACAGTAAGATTTGGATTATTACTATCCTTATTATTTTGATATGATAAACTTTGCCATATTAAGTTTTTACCTCTGACAGTAAGGTTTGAACCATTGTCATAGGAAATAAACAGTTTCTTGATGGGTGCAGTTCAAATTATGCATAAAAATCTTAAACTGCCTCCATCAAAATTCCAGGTATGTGTGTTAGGCATTTCTGCCGAATTTCTTGATCTTAACCTGATCACCAAATTGAAAATCCAAAGTATTTCAAAATTTGTTAAGTTATAAGTCATTTTGAAAACTTTGGAAGGGGTCCTATTGGTGGTAAAAATTTCCAAATAAAAGAGATGGCAAATATCTTGCAGATCGCAGAGCTAACTCCGTAGCTCCGCGTCTGACTAGAAGGTTAACTCCACATGAAGAGGTAAAATGCGAAGCTAAAGTCTTAGCTCCATGTCTAGATTATTTAACTCTGTGTGAGCAGATTCTCAAAATCCTAAATTGATTGCGATTAAAATTTGGGCTTATCCAATTGTTGGCAGTGAAAATTTCCAAGTAAAATGGGGTTTTCCACAATAGAACGCGGAAATAATTTTGTAGCTCCGCGTATGGCTATTTTTAGCCCCGCGTATGAGTAAAACGCAGAGCTAATCAATATCTCCGTGTTCTGGTTTTTTATCTCCGCATTTTGATGCGATTAGCTCCGCGTGAGTAGATAACCAGAATCATAAATTAATTGAGATTAAGATTTGGGCTTATCCAAATGCCCAAATTAAGTCCAATCAGAACTCTAAATCAAGAGATTTAAATCAAAACTAAGATATTTGATTGGAGTCCTTGATAAATACAAATTCTATTTAGATAGAAACTCTCATATTATCCTAAGGTTATAAATACCCTCTTGAGGAAGCTTTGGGGATCTCTTTGAAGTTTTTGTGAAGTTCGAGTTACGCGTAAGAGCCTTGAATGAATTAAGACCAGAGAAGATCATCCAAAGTCGGCCGGCATCTTCTTCATCAAGAGCAAGAAGACCATCGACGTCAGATCGTCCAAATGAACTACTTGATAGATCCCATCGCCACATGGATCCCACAATTCATTGTAAAAGAGAGCGATAAATTATAAATCCTCTCGTTTGTTCTTTTCTTGTATACTTTCATTGTAATCTAAGTCATATTCAATGGAAGGAAAGCAAATTTCTGCTGCGAACAAACTGGAAACCATAGTGGGAGACGTCTCTTTCACCAAAAAAGAGACCATAGCGCAATCTGACGTCGAGAGGATCAGATCCGCCGTAAACATGCTAGTCGTTGAAATTGACCAACAGAAGTACGAGGAGTATCTCTCCTCTGAATTAGGTAACTTGACCAAAATGCGACGCTATCGTCGCGTGCGCTCCAATACCTGAGGATCGGGTAATCGGGAATCCACCGATAAATGGGAATCTTTGGAGACCGCGACCATAGAGCCGTCGTTTGGACAGAAAACCCTAGTAGAGGATGGCATCTTTACTGCCGAAGAAAGCATGGGAACTGGATTGACCAGAACCCAACTCCGAAATAGAAATCGGAAAGCTAGGCGAAAGGCCATCAAAGCCCGCATTAAATGCGAGGCTAACTTCACAAAATGCGAGGCTATAGTCCCTTGCAAACTGGCTCGCGTTAATTGCAAGACCAGCTAAGATCACGATAAACGCCAATCTAAAACTTGCGATAAACGCAGGATTTCTAATACTCGCGTTAATAGCGAGGATAAAATTTTCGTAGAGCCAGCAT
The DNA here is from genome assembly GCA_036321105.1 of Dracaena cambodiana. Classification (NCBI taxonomy): domain Eukaryota; kingdom Viridiplantae; phylum Streptophyta; class Magnoliopsida; order Asparagales; family Asparagaceae; genus Dracaena; species Dracaena cambodiana. Next base: position 12,769,640 of record JAYEPQ010000018.1, read on the forward strand.
GCGATTCTCCACGCGAGGCTACTACTGAGCTTAGCGATAAACGCGAAATTAGTACAACTTGCGATAAACACAAGATTTCTGACACTCGCATTAATCGCAAGGATAAAATTTCGTTAGAGCCAGCGTGTGATTCTCCATGCGAGGCTAATACTGAGCTTAGCGATAAATGTGAAACCAGTAATACTTGCGATAAACGCAAGACTCCTCAGCTCCGCGTAAATCGCGAAGATGATTGGCAAATTTGCGTTAATCGCAAAAATCGCATTAAACGCGATGTTATGACTTGCGTTAATCGCAAGAATAAGCCAGCGTGCAAGAATTTTCTTCCACGCGGGCTAAGATTCCAGAAGATAGATTTCTGCAAAGACGTCAAGCCAGCGTAAAACGAGAGGCTAGCGTATCCAAACGCGAGGCTATTTCTCAGCCCCGCGTGTCCAAACGTGAGACTATTTCTCAGCCCCGCATGTCAAAACGCGAAGCTATCTCTCAGCTTCGCGTAAATCAACCTGAATACAATGGTTGATCATTGCATTGTTGGACCAGAACTTGACTCCAATGGTCCAAAGAAGCTCCAGTGGGCCCCTGATCCCTCTCAATGGATGAGTGGGTCCCATGACTCCATATCTAAGGCCACTGATCTTAGAGAATACTTAATCAAGAAAAGGAGTATAAATTAAGTTCAGTCTGAAGCTACTTGTCATTGATAGCAGCTTATGACAGCAGTATCTGCTGTACTGGATAATTATTGCTGCAGCAAGAATAGGATATCAGTGTTCGACTGATTAACTGAGTTGGACAAAAACCCTGCTAAGAAAACAAAAGTTACTCCCCGAGAAGAATGGAGAATTGTGACTTCTAACATAGTTGGCAAGGGTAAGAAAATCATAGAAAAGAATGGTGATTCAAAATCAAGCGATGAAGACCCTTATCATTTTACCCGACTTAAGTTAGGCGTTGTCCCGGTCCGAAACTATAAGAAACTTGCGAAAGGTTCTTATGACGACGATAGCGATAACTCGGCCATAGCCTCTCCTTGTTCTTCGGCATCGTCTAAATTGCAGAAGTCAGCATCATATATGATGAATAGATCTGACGATATCGACTAAAGATTTGATGCCCAAGAACAAATGATTCTGGAGCAACAAACGACAATCGAGAATCTTAAAATGATGCTCTCAAAGCTGGTCGAAAATACTCAAAAATTGTCGAGGATAACGTCAAGAAGGGAAAAGAAACTCCGTTCAATAAAACGAACGAGGAAGATAAAGAAGAAAAAGCCCACTCGACACATGAGGACGATGATAAATATTTTTTTCATGACCCTCATGAAGAGAAGACCGAGAAGTTACAAAGCCAACTCGAAGTACTAATGCACAAGAAGGAGTTGAAAGAATTAGGGGTCTCAAGACCATACCTGCCTAAGTGGGATTTGGCACCGTACCCTGAGAAATACGAACCGCTCAAATTGGAGCCATATAACGGGAAAGGATCTTCCGGTCAACATATTTACTACTTTTTGTCTCAAGCAGGGCATTTAATGGGCAATGACCCAGTAATGACCAAGGTATTCGTAAGTACGTTACGAGGGCCTGCCTTCACTTGGTTTATGCAGTTGCCCCCAGGTACTATTAATACCTCGTTTGATGTTGAGAAGCAATTTCTTGCATGTTTCTTTGAGAATGATACCGAAATTTCAGTTCATTCCCTCCTTGCAACTAAACAAGGAGAACAAGAAAAGGTCAAAGATTTTATAGAAATGTTCCGAAAGAAGTCCGTACATTCAAACACGGAATGGTTCAGGAAACTCTGGTGGAGACGTGTTGGCATAATCTCAAGACCAACGTGCTCTTAAAAATGGGGGCCGTATAGTCTAGGACTTGGAAGGATTTGCTCAAATAAGGAGTGTAAGCTGAAGACTTGATCCGTAGAGTTGAAGAGTCTCGTGGATTAAGAAATACTGTAAATAATAGGCCGTATACGCAAAATAATAATAAGAATAAAGGGAAAGCGGCAATGGCGTCAGAGGCCGCTCCACAGAAGACAAATCCTCTGAGCCCGAAGCCTCAAAATCAAAAAGGTACGAGACAAAATAGGCCCCAGCAAGAGAGGACCTATACCTTTAAAGCGGAACAAACGCCTACACTCTTTCATTTGCTCCTTAGGAAGGGAATGCTGAAATTTCCAGAAAATAGGAAATCGGAGGACGCTGGTAAAACTAACGAGCCTAACTATTGTCTCTACCACAGGAATGTCGGGCACCCTACTAAGGATTGTTATCCTCTGAATAATAGGATCTAAGCGTTGATAGAGGCTAGAGTCTTGACGCTAAAAGAGGAGCAAAACAAGGTCACTGCCAATATGGCAACCCTAGTGGTCGGAACCCATGAGTTCTCCGCAGGGGTGACCCCAATACCGGAGGGAAAGCTGGTCATGAAAAATCATGACCCACATAAAAAGCCCAGAAAGGACTTATCCCCATAACAACTAAAAGGGGGGAAGTCATGTGGGTCCACCCTGATTTACTACAGGATAAACAGTGGACTACCGCAGGGGCGGACTAGCAATACTATGTCTGCCAAAATAAAAGACGAATACATAATTGCAGAGGCATTTAAAGACTCTGAAGAGGAGCCCGAAACTATGGCCACTCATCAGGATGGGGCGAGCCCTTTTGGCACTCGACCTGGTAAAACATATCTCAAGGACTACACCAAAGTAGAGCCGAAGAATATATACGGGGAACTCGCGAAGCCTGCAAAATAAAAAGGACTTCGTTTCCAGAAGAATCCTATAAGAGACGAAGAATCAAAGGAGGCTGCATTTAAGTTTGATATAATAGCTCAGCTGGCAAATATTTCAGCTTGAGTCACGCTTTACGAGTTGTTACGATTGTCGAAATCAACTCGCGGGGCGTTAAGAGAGGCCTTGACTGACTCTGAGTTATTCCTAGCTTAGATTGTCGAGCCAGCTGACCAACAAAAGGACTCTTGCCCTGGCTGTCATCAAGTGAGGAGGCAGGTCTCGCAGATTACTTTCTCTCCAGAAGATATGCAAGTAAGGAATATAAAGTATAATAGACCTTTATATTTCACCGGATATATCGGATCCACGAAGTTGGACCGTATTCAAATCGATCCGGGGTCTGCATTAAGCGTTATTCCCAGAAGACTGATACAGTTATTGGGAATCTCTTCTCATCGTTTGACACCGACAAATACTACCATATACGAATTTAATGCTAATGACAGCTGTCCTCTTGGTAAAATCCGACTTCGGTGTCAAGTCAGAGATTTGAGGACAGAAATTACATGCTATGTTATAGACGCAGATACGTCTTATAACATTTTATTGGGGCGACCATGGATACACGCCTATATGATAGTCCCGTCGACTCTCCACCAGTGCATGAAATACTGCGATGATCAAGGAAAAGTCTGGACATTAGTCGCAGATAGGCAGCTATTCAAAAAATTAGAGAACTACTTCACGGACGCTATGCTTTACAAGCCAGCCCACGAAGTCTCCAACAATAGCTGCAAAAAGCCTCAAGAACCCGAAGATAGCTGCAACGAGGCCGATACTGAGTACGAATCTTCGGAAGAGGATAACGGGGGTGATTTTGAAATTAACCCTCGCATAAATCTTAAAATGAATTTTGATAATAATGTAGCTAATGTAACAGAGGATGAGTGGATTATTAATGAAAATATAAAATTAGTCTACGAGCCTGCTGTAGCTACAGAGTCTGAGCCTTCTTGTACATCCACTGAGGCAGATGACCTATCTGAATTTGAAGTTTTGGCGGCATATCACTTGCCAATAAGGTCATCTCTCATCTCTCAATCTAAAATAACAAAAGGACGAGATCACTTCTTTGAAATACCGCGACATGTATCGCATAAACCGATTGTCTTCGGCAAAGTGATCACGTCGCCTAACCAAAGACAAAGTAGTGAAAGTGATGAACAAATATCACCTCAATTTCACTTATATGAACAGAAATCCCGACAAATGATGGAAAAGATGGGTTATAATTTTACCCCAAAACCGGGATTGAACTTTGGAAAAAAGTGACGAAATCTCATACTCTCGTTTAGACCAAGAGGGAAGAGCCCAGACTATTATCAGAAAACTAGAAGGGGGTTGGGCTATGTATCTACTCCTCTCTCATCACCACACAAATACGAAGAAAGCTCTTCGGCCAACGAGGACTTACATCTACTCGACCATGATTCGGATCTAAGTACCGGCGTCTGGTTTCAATCTCTAACAGTAAACATGGTTTCAGCCGCACCAGAAAGCAACGAGGAACCAATTGATGTTCATGATGATTCCTAGGCTAAGCACATGGATACCCTTTGGGATGCCCGCTTTGAACAGCATGACCTGCCCACAGAGCATAAACTAGTACAGGTTATTATGGGAACGGAAGAGAATCCGAAGCCTATTTTTATAAGCGACACACTTACTCCCCTGAAAAAGGAGGAACTCATATCCCTTATCAAGGAGTATATAGATGTGTACGCATGGAGCTATGAAGATATGCCTGGTCTTGATCCTTAGATTGCCACACACCGGCTAAATATCAAAGAAGATGCCAAGCCAGTTAAGCAACAACAGAGGCGTTTTCAGCCGGAGTTGATGGAGGCGATAGTTGCCGAGGTTAATAAGCACATAAAATCGGGATTTATCCGAGAAGAACAACATCCCGATTGGATGGCCAATATAGTGCCAGTTCGTAAGAAGAACGGCAAGATCCGGACTTGCATCGATTTTCAAGATCTAAATGCTGCATGTCCCAAGGATGAATTTCCACTCCCGATTACCAACGTAATGATTGATAACACTTGCGGTTACGAGAGGATGTTCTTTATGGATGGCTTCTCAGGCTATAATCAGATCAAAATGCACCAAGACAATGAAAAGCACATGGCTTTCAGGACGCCGCTGGCGGTGTACTGTTATACACTAATGCCTTTTGGACTAAAGAACGCTGGTGCCACCTACCAACATGCAATGAGCATTATATTTAAAGAATATCTGCGCAAAACGGTAGAGTGTTATGTGGATGACTTAGCGGTCAAAAGTAAGAACAAAGAAGATTATCTTTATGACCTAAGAACAGTCTTCGATCTTATGCGAAAACATCACTTGAAGATGAACGCTGCCAAGTCTTTCATGGGGGTGTGTAGCGGGAAATTCCTTGGATTCATAGTTACCTCAGAAGGAATTTTTCTTGATCCTGAAAAAGTAAAAGCGATCAACGAGATGCCGCTTACCCGCAATCTTAAAGAATTAAGAGAGTTATAAGGAAAACTGACCTATATCCGGCGCTTTATCTCTAAGCTATTAGGACGATGCAAGCCATTTTGCAGACTCATGAAAAAGAGGGTTTCTTTCGTATGGGATGAGGCATGTCAACAGGCGTTTGACGATCTCAAAGAATACCTTACCAAACCTCCTGTTCTTATGGCGTCAGTCCCTGGGCAACCGTTCCTCATATATGTAAGGGCCATGGATAATGCGTTAGGAGCTTTACTTGCTCAGTATAATGAGCACGGCCATGAACACGCCGTTTATTACTTAAGCCGGACAATGATCGGGGCTGAGCATCGGTATACTCCGATTGAAAAGGAATGTTTAGCCCTAGTGTTCGCTGTTCAGAAAATGCGACACTATCTTTCAGGGCAAACAATACATGTCATCTCACGGGTTAATCCCTTGAAAATTCTGATGACAAAACCGGGATCCTTAAATGACCGATTGGTGAAATGGGCATTATTGCTATCGCCATATGATATATACTTTGTTCCTCAAAAAGTCATGAAGGGACAAGCGATCGCCGATTTCCTAGCAGACCACCTAATTTGGTCCAACTCTAAACAGGCGTCAGAAGTCAACGCAACTAACAAAGAACAATCATGACAGATGTTCTTTGATGGTGCTGCCAGACGATCTACTGCTGGAGTGGGAGTTGCGCTGATATTCACACATAAACACATACTGCCTAACGGTTACTCATTAACAGAGCCATGCGCGAATAATGTGGCGGAATACAACATACTCATTATTGGTTTAAAAATGACTCTGCAACTGGGGGTAACTATGTAGAGGCATATGGTGACTCTAAGCTCATCATCAACCAAATAACGGGTGAATATGAAGTCAGACATGAAGCTTTCATCCCCTATCATCAGCTAGCCATTGAGCTAGTAGGATATTTTGAACCGTTTTATATCTATCACATATCTCGGAACATAAACGTCTATGCAGATACTCTTGCCGCACTAGCTGCAACATTGGCGATCCTGCCGGGTGAAGCTAAAATCATCACTATTTGCAGCAGAGAACTCCTCCATCCGGATACGGTATTCCAAAGTAAAGAGGTGTGCCAGACATGCTTAACTCTGGAATCCCGTGATTGGCGATTTTTGTTTTTAGATTATGCCTTATATGGGATGCTGCCAGAGGATCCAAAGGAAGCCACCTCGATAAAGAGAAAGGCCCCAAGATTTTAATATGATCATATACTTCAAACTTTATACAGAAAGTCAAGTGATGGTCTCCTACTACGCTGCATATCGAAAGCAAAAGCCGATGAAGTACTGAGAGAAATGCATGATGGAGTGTGTGGAGCTCATCAGCCTGGTCCAAAACTCGGAGTCCGCATAAGAAGGCTAGGATACTACTGGCCAAAGATGATTACAGAGGCAATGGTATATGCTAAACGGTGTCATGAATGTCAGATACATGCCAATTTTATTCATCAACCCCCAGAATACTTGCACAATACTGTTGCTAGTTGGCCATTTGAAGTATGGGGAATGGATATTGTGGGGCCAATAACTCCCCCGTCATCCAGAGGACATCGGTTTATTCTCGTAATAACCGATTATTTTTCAAGGTGGGCCGAAGCCGTGCCCATGAGAGAGGTAAAAACGACGGATGTGATTAAGTTCATTAAGTATCATGTCATTTACTGCTTCGGCATCCCCCGAAGAATCATTCACGATAATGGACCGCAGTTCATCCGCCAGGGATTCTCAAGATTCTGTGATAAGTTCAGAATCAAAGACATTACTTCAACACCATACAATCGCGCAGCAAATGGAATGGTTGAGGCCTTTAATAAGACTATTATTAAACTCCTTTGGAAGTTCGTCTCTTCCAACAAACGGGACTTGGATGAAAAACTAAGAGAGTGTTTGTGGCCTTATCACACTACCGTTCGCACTCCAACAAAAACTACCCATTTCTCTTTGGTTTATAGAAGTGAGGCCGTCTTACCTCTTGAAGTCCAAATACCATCATTAAGAGTGGCCCTAGCCCCAAAGATGATGACAGAAGAGCGCCATCAACAAAGATTGCGAGAATTAGAAGAGTTGAATGAAAAATGTCTCTGGGCTCAACAACAAATTGAGTTGTATCAAGCACGAATCTTGCAAGCGTTCAATAAGAACGTTAGACCAAGGATCTTTAAATAAGGAGACTTGGTTCTGGCTATTAAAAGGCCAATGATTCTAACCCACAAGACTAAGGGTAAATTTGAACCCAAATGGGAAGGACCATTCATTATGGAGACGGTATACTCTAGTGGAGCTTATCGATTAATGAACCAGGAGGGTGACAGGATAATGATGCCTATTAACGGCAAATTTTTGAAGAAGTATTACGCCTAAAAAAAAGAGAGAGATAATTTACTGATTTACTGTCACATCCGGTTCATAATCTTAGAAGTATAACATCCACTTGTTCAAGTTACGCATATGAGCACTTGGACTAGGCATGTGTAATTAGGCATCTCTGTCGAGATCTGATGATCATAACCCGATCATCTTAGTGTGTGCAGTTCAAGTTACGCATAAGAGCCTTGAACCGCCTCCATCAAATTAAGACATGTGCAATTAGGCGCCTCTGCTGAAATCTGATGATCATGACCTGATTATTTTGGCATGAGCAGTTCAAGTTATGCATAAGAGCCTTGAAACTGCCTCCATCAAACTAAGGCATGTGCAATTAAGCGCCTCTGTCTAAATTTAATGATCTTTACCCAATCATCCTGGTGTAAGTAGTTAAACGCTTTTACCAAAACCATCATCTAGCTCTTTTCAAAGGGCTTTACCGAGGTTAATAATTGTAACCCGATTGGTATTAACAATCTAAGTTACGCAAATGAGCCTTGAATTGTTTTACAAAAAATCGATGAACTATTTTGATGACAAGTTATTTATTGTGCAAGCAAATTTTGCAGCCAACAGATAAAAAGAAAAAGAATTGTTTTTATTCATAAAGCAAAAAAAGTTACAAAAGTAGAGAGAGTTATAACTCTTCTAAAAGCTTCAACCTATTCGTCGGCTCATCAATAACTCGACGACGAGTTTCCTCCACCGAGTGTTAAGCTTGTCGGAGCAAGTCATCGCCATTTAATGTGAATTGCTGGATCAACCGTTGATGAAATTCTTTAAAAGCGCGGCTCTTTATTATGCCCTCCTACTTTAAACTATCCCGTTGATTGTACTGTGCCATACGAGGTGTTTTTCCAGCTCAATTTCTTGGTTCACATGCAAAAGATCTCCTTTGCAAATATCAACTATGATCTGTTTAAACTTCTTAGTGGATCATCTGAAGATACTGCTACAAGAATCCTAATAAAGATGCGCAGGTTGAATTCGACATGCTACAAGCTCTTATACTTCATTTCTATCGCTTTGGAAAGCAACAGAGATTGTCATCTAACAGAAATGGTCCTCAAGAAAACTTAATGTACTGCTGCAGAGTTCTTGTAACTCCTTCAAAAGTTTACCTTTTGGAGGCAGAGCTTGAAACTTGTAACTATGATGTAAAACATATGCTTCTGGCTTCCTTACAGTTAGTTTTGCTGATGAAGATTGGTGCATGGCTAGCCTTTGAAGATAGATCAGGGGATAGCTACGCTCCATGCTGGGCAGAAATATCAGCAGGTTGCCAGACTGGTAGAGCCACATGCACTCCTCTTCAAAGAGGATCTAATTTGAATGCCCCATTGCACCTCCAAAGAGAAATGCGGGCTTCTCCAACACTTCTCGATTGGTGGCCTCGAAGGTAGCATCAGTTAGGATCTCCCGTGCAGTAGCAGGATGATACCTAATCAGTTTCTCCTTGTGCTCCCTCAGGACCAGCATGTATGCAGTAAGGACGATGGTAAAATGAAATTGGGCCGTCAGATCCGCACCCCCAGCGAATCCAAAATAATGCCTATGGGGGAGAGCATCCACCGAATACCCCACTGCAAAAGAAAAATCAAGAGTTAGAAAAAGATTTAAGAAATCTGAAAAAATCTTCTAAATATAAAAACGCGAAGCTAAAAATAGCTCCGCGCAAAGTTAAAAATTAGTTCGCGCGAAGCAAAAAATTAGTTCGCGTGAAGCTAAAAATAACCCCGCGCGAAACTAAAAAGCTAACCTCGCGTTTATAAATGCGAAGCTAAAATTCATAGTCTCGCGTTGAAACACGATAGCTAGTCAGAATAGCCCCGCGTTTCCAACGCGAGGATAACGCGATAGCTTCGCGTAGAAGAAAACCAGAGGCCTTTCTTCTTCTCCAAACCGTACGGCCGGAAAACGGTGATATCACAGGTAAAGAAGTGATTGGTCGGTTAAAATTCAACCAAATCACTCCAAAATCGTTCTAAAGGGTCCAAAAGTTGAGATTTTTACCTCCAATGGGCGCGGCATGAGCTGGGTCGCCGCTGTGCCCGCTGTCTCGGCCACTGTCGCCGCTGCTAGCACCGGCTGCTGATGGAGAAGTGGCGCGAGAGGAAGTCGCGATCTTCTTGGGTGCCATTCTAATGGAGAAAATCTACGGAAAATCGAAGGAAATGTGGTCAAAAATCGATCGGGTTGCTTGAACTCTGATCACCTGAGCCCTGATCTCTGGAAAATTCTTCGAATGAAGTGAGGAAGAAAAAGAGTTAAAAACTCTATTTAAATGAGAAAACCCGCCCCTTGGTATTCGGCGCGAGAATCAGAGCAATTACTAAGCAGTTACCTATTGAAACGCGAAGCTATTAGCTCTGTGCAAGTATACAAAACGCAAAGATAATTTGGTGTTTGAACTCCGCGTTTCAGTTTGAAAATCCAAAGTATTTCAAAATTTGCTAAATTTCTAAACCATTTTGAAAACTTTGGAGGGGGTTCTGTTGGCAGTGAAAATTTCCAAGTAAAATGGGATTTTCCACAACAGAATACGGAGCTAATTTTGTAGCTCCGCGTATGACTATTTTTAGTTCCGCGTATGAATAAAACACGGAGCTAATCAATATCTCCTCATTCTGGTTTCTTAGCTCCGCATTTTGATACGATTAAATCTGCGTGAGCAGATAACTAGAATCATAAATTGATTGAGATTAAGATTTGGGCTTATCCAAATGCCCAAATTAAGTCCAATCAGGACTCTAAATCAAGAGATTTAAATCAAAACTAAGATATTTGATTCGAATCCTGATGGATACAAATTCTATTTAGATAGAAACTCTCATATTATCCTAAGATTATAAATACTCTCTTGAGGAAAGCTTGGGGATCTCTTTGAAGTTTTTGTCAAGTTCGAGTTACGCGTGAGAGCCTTAAATGAATTAAGACCAGAGAAGATCATCCAAAGTCAGCTGACATCTTCTTCATCAAGAGCAAGAAGACTATCGACATCAGATCGTCCAAATGAACTACTTGATAGATCCCATCGCCACATAGATCCCACAATTCATTGTAAAAAAGAGCGATAAATTATAAATCCTCTCGTTTGTTCTTTTCTTGTTCACTTTCGTTGTAATCTAAGTTGTATTCAATGGAAGGAAAGCAAATTTCTGCTGCGAACACCAATATCTAGATTGAGTCCAATCAGAATTCAAATTCAAGAAATTTTAAATCAAGACTAAAATATTTGATTAAAATCCTTGATGAATACAAAAATCTTCTATTCATATTCCTATTGAAACCTTCATTCCTATTTCTATGGAAACTCTCATAATCAACTAAAGTCTATAAATACCCTCTTCGAAGAGACTTTAGAAATCCATCTTTAAACCTTTTGATCCTTTTGATCGTTTTGGAGTTCAAGTTACACGTGAGAGTCTTGAATTCACATAGATCAGAAGAGAGAGAGAGAGACCTAAGGCCGGCCATCATCTTCCTCGGAGAAGATCTTCACATCGGATCGTCAACAGGAACTACTAGATAGATTCTATTGTCACACTAAAACCCACAAAAACCCACATTTTATTGTAAAAGAGAGCTATAAAGTATAAATCCTCTCGTTTGTTTTTCTATTGTTCCTCTCTCGTTGTAATTATTGTATTCAATAGAAGGAAGCAAGATTTTTGCGGAGAACAATTTATTAGCTTGATCTTTATATGTACATACAACACTTATGCAGACTGCATACTATATATAGTAATGGGCGTTCCGTTAGAGAGGACTAATCAAGAAATAGTAGCTCGACGATAAATGATTCCAGCCCCAATCAGTTGCATAATAAAAACTCTTTTAATGTGGTACTTATTTATCCCATGGTTGCCCCAATAACCTTGTTGGTAAATGCATGAAACGCAAAATCAAATCTGAAATATTATTATATAATATAGATGGGATCATATTTGTCCATTCCCAAGCCAAAGAGATTGATGAATAATACTCGAAGTCAATTCAAGATCATTTGCTCGAGAATTCCATACCTAAAGCAAAACACTTCAATAAGATTGACTGTTAAGGAAAAGTGAGAATTCTGATGTAAACAAAAGAGATTTTTAAAGAAATTGAAAATAACAATGAGAAGTTTTAGTACAGATAAGATAATTATTCCAAAATCTTGTCACTGTTGGTTAACTACTTATCTCGACTAAATAGAACACCTGGTCTTAGTAAATAATAAATAATTCTTTTAAGTATATAATTCTAATTAATAATCTTGTTATAAATTTACTCCAAAGATTCATTCCTATATGAAAACTTGAAATCAAATCTAAGAATAATCTATGGATAACAAGAAATAATTATTCAAAAATCTAAGCCAATGCCTTACCTTTAACATTTACGATATATCAACAATCAAGTAATAATTATACCATCAAGAAATAGACTATCAGAGAACTAAGTTCAGATTTTATCATACAAAATAAATACGAAAATTTGAATAAGAATATATAATCAATAAAAATCAAAAAAATCAAGTTAGAACTAAACTAGATCAAAGTCCAAGAGTTTGTCTTCTCACCCAATGCTGAAATAGATTAGTTACTCATAGCCATAGTGGTCAACAAATAAAAATAGAAGGATTCTTTATTATCGAACCCATGAAAAAACACGAAGTAACAATCTTCAGTCTCTTAAAGAAAAACTCGGAAAAGAAAACTAATTCTTTATCAATCAAACTCTCTATCATTATATATTACTATCTCTCTATCTCTCTCTCTCTCTCTCTCTCTCTCTTTCTTTGTACATGATATAAAGGGTATTTATACCTCCTTTAAGCTGACTTATCAAACTCTAGTATTTTTAGTACATGGAAACTCTATTTTATCACAATTTTGAAGCCATATAGGTGCATTAGTCATTGCGCTGTCAGTAACTGCTTCAACAATAGTTTCGAGAGCCATGATCGAGTAGTCTCAGTTTAACAACACTATTGACAGTAACTTTGGTAGCCACTTCGACAATGATACTATGGCTGGTTGGTCTTCAATATCTTTAAGGACTATCGACAGTACTCATTTGGCTGTCGACAAGCACATGTCTGTGCATATTCTCAGAGCCATGCACTTTACACCTTGACTCCACATCAAAACAATTGTTAAACTAGTGCAATTAGTCATGTTGAGAATTTAACTCAGATGCATAAAATATCAATAATATCACATTATATAAGTGCAAAATTGGATTACAAGTGTATGAATTATATATAAAATAGCGCACTTTTCACATGTAATCATGCCTTCTAATTTATGTTTTGCTAGTCCATAGTAAAATATTCAAAATTTCTCAACCTATGAAAGGAAAAAGAAACCTAAGTAAAAAGGAAAAAAAAAAAAAAAATCCTAACTCACTTTGTAGGAATTACGGTTGCACTTACCATGTACGTCAAGTATTTAGACTCTTAGATTATCCTAGCAGATGAGTGTTCTCTCGTGAGAATTTCCAATGATGTTGGCCACAATAATCCATAATTGAAGGTTAAGGATAAAATAAAGGTAAAATAAGCTTAAGTATAGAAACTTCAAAGAAAAAAAAAAATCTATAAATACAAGAACAAAATAAATAAAAAAAATCTTTTAGATCCTTCACTTTTGTATTGTGCTCCACCAATATCCTTGTAATGAACTTTTCTAATTCTCAATCTTCAAGTTCAACTTTAAATCGGATATCCCTGATACCTTCTATGAATCTTCGATCATGGATACTCTTAGTCCTATATAACCTACACTTTTGCACCCTCATGGTCATGCCATGAATCAATTCAACTTAAAATTTTGGAGTAGACTCATGAATTTCCTTATCCTTTTGAGTTTTTTTTCCTAAATATACATAACAGTTAACTTTTTTGAACATCTATATTTCCGGAGGCACAATATCTAATTACTAGGTTCATATTTGCATTATCAGTATATAAGCACCCTTCATGAGGCAAATGTGCCCAACTACTTAGTATTTACTTCCTTTCTTCAAGAAAGGATCCTTCCACCGGACTCACTCTCTCTCTCTCTCTCTCTCTCTCGCGCGCGCGCACACACATATATATATGTATATATGATGATTACTAGGTTTCCATAGAGCTTTTCGCCAATTTTTATTGGCTTTCATGAGTCATTTTTGTGAATAGGGTGCATATTTGTTTTTAATCTAAGGTGTCAGAATTTTATTGTCATATTTTTTTTATTTTAATTAAAAAATTATATAATGCCTCTAATCTATCTTTCACTTCGAGATATCAACATAAAAATATTCATGTTTGGTTTCGCTCTTTATATTGAGAGGGGTTTTTATTTTTATTTTTTTAAAATCTTATATTTATTACAATAGAATTGACCTAAATGTATTATGCCCTCCACCCTCCAATTTAAACTTCGTACTGTCCTCAATGCAGATAAAACATGCAAAGTGCAGTAGTAATAACATGATAAAATAGAAAGAGAATGGGAGTAGAGCATACCGAGATCCATCATAATCCTTATCATTGTTGTTGGTGGCCAACACATTTGCTTCCTTGACTTTGCTTTTGTCTTTGTCTGCATCAGAGTCGTCTCCGCATATTTCTCTTCGCTCTATATTATCGTCTGATAAAACAATATGGTCTACCGCAAAGTGTTTCAACATATAGATAACAAGCCTCATATGGCACTTGTGGCACTTTTCTACACGTTAATTATGTTGCTTTAGACACTGTTGCTATTGCTCCATTTTGGTTAGCCATCTGGAGTTGTCAAAGTTGGATTGTCAATGGTGCGCCGTAACTACTATCTCAACATATGTCCCAGCTAAGTCGGATTAGGGGCATTAGTTCGGGCGTGTGTTGAGACTTCTCCAAATTGTGGTGTCAGATAAGGGCTTTATGCGGAGGGTTAAGGTATCAGATGGTACTTTGATAACTCTATACTCAAAACATATGCGAACTATAAGCGAGGGTAGTAGCGGAATGGCTTCGTTTATCTCGGATTTTTGAGGTTATCCTTTGAAAGATACATGCAATGGAGAACCGCTTAGTGCATGATTTCGGCAACATTAGATGAGCTCCTATGCATGGTCCATGACAACAACTTTGTATCCTTGGCATACACCTCCTTGGCAGTGGATGAGGGTCTAGGTTGTATTTGCAAAATAGAAATACCTGGATTGGCTCTTTCTTCAACACCTGGACTTCATGAATCCCGTGTTGAAATTCAAATTCGTAGGCACTCATATTCATGCACATATCCCTAAAGGCTTGTAAGCCTATAAGCACGCGAGACACTACGTCGTTAAATGCTAGCTCGTCTAGTGGTGTTGTCGGGATTGGCAGAATGATGAGTATATCTTGCTTCAGAAATTGTATCGTCTACCTTTGAACCTGAGTGAACGCTAAATCCCCTTCTATCAATGCCTCGAGGTGGGCGTAAAACTCTCACACAATCTCATTAATTGGAGGCAAGTGATCGTGCCTGATGTACTCTCCCAAGACAATATCCTTTATAATGAATCTAAAGACGAAGTTCTCATTGAGCTTCTCGTAATTGAACCTGCACTCCAGCGACGATTTAAATTTTTGAAACTGTGCATAAGCCTTCTTATTGTACGGTACGAGATCCTTGGTTGGCTTCCCCTTGAGGCATCTAAGCATTCCTTGAGTCGATCCTAGCCCTCTTAGATGTTACCTTCTTGGTCGCGTAGGTACGTGTAAAATATAATTTAATTAGCAATAATTTGCACCACAAGTCCTATAAAACCTCATTAGAAATAACCTTGATCTTAAATAATTAGGTATATTACATCTTACAAGTACCAAGGTTAACAATAATTATGTTATTTGACAACATTCACCCCAATTTTACCCTAATTCATGGGGTACTAAAAAATCATGCATAATGCATAAGTAATTAGGTAAAATGCATAAATTATCCATAAAAATCATCCAAACAAGTCCTGAATTACATGTTTGAACTTATAACTGGTATTTCTCAATCATTTTATGAAAACTTAGATGTTAAAAATTTTCAATTTTAGCTCAATCTAAATCCATTAATTAGAAGATCAAGAGTAGAGGAAGAAGGACCTACTTGATTGCATGAATTAAAATTTATAGATGGTTGTGTGGGATCGAGGTGGGTTGCCGAAAGGGGATGGCTATTGTCAGAGGAGCGTAGTGTTTTTAGAGTTTTGGAGGAAATAAATTTGGGAGAAAGGTTTCAAATCTATATATACTATCATACTGCTATGCTTCGCTGTTAATTGCGGCTTACGATAGTTGCTTTGACAATAGGGCATTGGTTATTACAGTGAACAAGAAATAATAGGTCACTATTGATAGCTGCTTCTATAACCACTTCAACGGTGGCTTCAACATGATAATCTTGATGCTAAAGTTTTTATGTCTTGTGTGGGCTATTGACAGTAATTTTGACAGCTGCTTCAATTTCCTTCTGTCCAGTTCAACATATCCTCTCTCTCTCTCCCCTTTAATGAATTTGAAGTTATTGCACTATATTACAATGGTTAGTGCCTAATCTAAAATTAAAATAAAGAGTTAGTATCTACTCTAAAATAAAAATAAAAATATATTGATTGTGGCTATACTAAAATGAAAACAAATGTGGATACTATATATGTGTAGACATGAGGTTATAAAAACCATTTTGGAATGTACCTAATGAGCAAATCATGCTAAAGTAAAGTCCCACCTAGAATTAGGCATTGTCCTCAATGGTTTAATTTTGATATGAAGTGTTTTAGAATAAATATAAATAGAGAGGAGAGTGGAACAAATACGCCTATTCACTTCCAAGCTATAAACCATGTGTATAAAAGAAACCCTGTTAGCAATAAAAGAAAAAAAAAATTGATACAAAATATACATATACATGAAAAGGTGTTACGCTCAGTTGTTTTAAGTCGACCACTAGATCGGTAGATTCCTTCACATGAGACAGAAGTTTAAAGAAATATTTCCATCGTTTTTAATTTACTTTGAATACATGACTATTTTTGAAATTTTTAATCTCAATTGCACCATAAATATATACCATTTTCATAGTGACGGGCCCAATCCAAAGAACCACAATTTTATAGGAAATAAATGCATACGTAAATCATATACGAGTACCTTCTCAGATGGTTAAACCTACGACTCAAGATGTGTTGGTCTTGCACTGATTTCATCTTCTCTTTGAAGATAAATGCATTATCATAAGTATCCCATCTTAGTTCATCTAATTCATTCACTTGTAGCTTACGTAACAGGCCTGTAGTGTTTAAATCAAGGTTCATAGTTTTCGAAACCCAATAAGTTTTATACTCGAGTTCTACTAGAGATGACAAGCCTTACCATACACTAGATGATATAGAGACACGCCAAGGGGTGTCATATAAGTTTTTTGATATGCACGAAGATCATCGATCAGTCGTAATGACTAATCTTTGCAATTTGGGTTAATTGTGTTTCTAGGATTTATTTAATCTCCTAATTGGCTAGTTCCGCTTAACCGTTTGATTGAGGATGATAAGGTTTCTCGATACTTTATGTTTTAAATTATATTTTTGCATTAGGTCCAAAATCTTTGTTGTAGAAGTGGGCACCCTATCAGTAATGGTGGCTTAGAGAATCTCAAATCTAGATAGCATGTGTTCTTTTAAGATCTTACTTGTAGTGTGTTGGTCATTAGTTTTGCAAGCGTTCGCTTCTACCCATTTGGACACATAATAAATGGAAACAATGACATATAAGTATCTACCAAAAAATGGGAAAGGATCTATGAAGTCGATGCCCTAACAACCAAAATTCTTGATAGTGAGAATCAGTGTTATAGGCATGTTATTCCTCCGGATCAAAGCATCCAACTTTTGGCACGCTTTGCAATGTTTACAATATGGTGTCACTTAATATGGTAGTCCAATAAAGCCGATATTGGAGTATTTTAGAAACTATATTTTTAGATGAAACGTGACCCTTACAATCTTCTATTTGAAGAAATGTTATAACACTTTGTATCATATCATTAGGCATGCAATGCCTAATGATTTGATCTGAGCAATACTTAAAAGATATGGGTTGTCATGCAAACAGTGTAGCTCATGAAGAAATTTGCATTTAGTTTTTCTTTACTCCAATATCATGGCATGTCCCCTGCAACCAAAAAATTGACTATGTCAATAAACCAGTGAGTTGAATGAAATTAAAATAGCTGCTCCTCGGGTAAAAAATCCTTGATAGGCAATTCATCTATTTCACATATCAACTTAGAAAGGTAGTCAACAACCACATTCATTACGTCCCTTATTTCAAGGTCAAATTTCTGAAGGAGCATCTATCTAATTAGGCCTGATTTAGTGTCCTTTTTTGAAAGTAAGTACTTCAATGCCAAGTGTTCTCTAAAAATAGCAACACGTTAGACAAGGATATAAGAATTCAATTTATCTAGAACAAATACTACTACAAGAAGCTCCTTTTACGTAGTCATATAGTTCATTTGAGCGTAATTTGAGATGACATATGGCTTTCTATCCCATAGTTTTCCAAGTAACGCTCCAATAGCGTAGTTGCTTGCATCACATATTATCTCAAATGGAAGAGACTAATCTAGAGGTTATATTATTGGTATGAAAATATACATCTCTTTCAATGTGTCGTATGCGGTCTGACATACCTATATCCATTCAAACCACAAATCATGTCCAAGAAGATGTGATAAAGGTCTATCAATGTTACTAAAATCCTTAATAAATCTTTTATAGAAACAAGCATTCTCTAGAAATGAACATATGACTTTTACCGTTTTTGAAGTTGGTGTTTTGGGGATAGATTTGTTTTTTGCCTCATCAACTTTCATACCTTTAGATAATACGATATGTTTGAAAACTATATCCTTTTTAACTATAAAATATCAAAATTTCCAATTTAAAAGAAGATTCTTTTGTTCACAGTGGTGTCAACACCACTTCCAAATGGGTTAGGCAGGATTCAAAACTATCTCTAAATATGGAAAAGTCATCTATAAATTCAAAACTGTCTCCAAATATGGAAAACTCACATATAAAGAGATCAAGATAATCCTATACTATATAACTAAAAGTACTAATTATGCATTTTTGGAAAGTAAAGGGGAATTGCATAATCCAATGGGCACTCTTCTAAAAGCGAAATTGCAAAAAGGTAGTGAAAGTATTTTTCTCGTGTCCTCTAGGGAAAGTTCGATATGATAGTATCTAGAATAGTCATTCAAACATCATTAATATTCATGCTCTGCTACTCTCACTAAAACTAGATCTTGAAATTGTAATGGAAATGATCTTTTTATTACCAGTGATTATGATCTAAATCGTACACTCTTAAATATAAGAGATTAACAAGTAATACAAGAGTAATATTCCAAGATCGTTTTCTTAAGGGTTGTTTTGTTATTGTGTGATACTAAGAGTAAATTATTAAGTTAAAAAGAAAATAAAGATCGGATTTTTATTAACTAAAAATTAAAATTAAATGAACAAGAATATAAATTTACTTTAATTAAATTT
The DNA here is from genome assembly GCA_036321105.1 of Dracaena cambodiana. Classification (NCBI taxonomy): domain Eukaryota; kingdom Viridiplantae; phylum Streptophyta; class Magnoliopsida; order Asparagales; family Asparagaceae; genus Dracaena; species Dracaena cambodiana. Next base: position 12,788,869 of record JAYEPQ010000018.1, read on the forward strand.
GTTAGTCAGATGGATGTAACTCCTCATAGGATAATTTACTGGATATATTTATACTTTTTATCTTAGTTGCATAGACCACGTAGTCTTCCTATAACCAAAAAATAAATCAATGAAGCACAAAATATACAAAAAATTGCACACTTGATACTTTGAATAACTTCTCCTAATTAATGCTATGTGAATTTTGAATTTATCTAAGCATGCAATATGAATAATAAAATTAAACATTTAAAGTCTAAGCATGTACCGTGCCTAAAGAGTCTACATTATATCAAAAACTAAATAACGAATATATCGTCAAATAATAAAATATCGAAGACTCAAAATTATATCTAAATCTCTTCAAACATAACGAAGAATCAAAAATATCAATTTTTACATAAATCAATTAAAATCAATAAGTATAGAAATTACATATCAGTAAATCACTTAGGATTTGTTATTCCATCTGAACCAACTCAAGAATTTAGTCTCTCATACTTATGACAGCCATGAGTAAATAGAAAAATAATTCTTTTATTGATTTCTATGAACGAATACAAAAACTAAACCTTAAATCTGAAAACCCTCTAATAATTAAAAGATATTCATATATGAATTAGAAAACCTGAGTTACATTAGTTATTTGTAGTCTTACAAAACCGTGATATAAATTCTATTTACAAGAAAATTCTAAATTCTTTTAAAAAATCCTCATAAAATCAAACTACGACCGCTCCTTTTGATAGGTCTTTCGACAGCAACTCTCAGGTTCACATTGTAGTCGACTATTGTCGACAGCTATCTACTGGCTGTCAACAACCATTCCTAAAAATTCACAGTTATGAGCTAATATTTGAGATACGATTTGAAACTTAGATTTTCTTGCATATAAAACCCTACTCAAATACTAGAAAATACTAGAAAAATATCATAATGAGGAATTTAATTAATAAAAATAATTTTCTATTAATTTCTTTTATTAATCAACAAAATTGGATTATACTTGCACAAAATAAATTAAAATAATTACACTTTTCAAGTATAATCACACCCCCAACTTGAGTTTTACTAGTCCCTAGTAATTTATAAACTAAGAAAATAGATTAAAGACCTAATTAAAAAATAAATCCTAACTCACTTTCGTAGGATTCACAATTGCACTTAGTACATGTAACAAGTCATTAAACGTCTAGGTTAACCAGTGGACAAGTGTTGTCTCCTGAGGGTTTCTAGTGATGTTACCCACAAATATCAAGAAATAATTGAGATTAAAAAATAAATTTAAAAAATAAGGATTAGTATAAAACAAAGAAAATGAAAATGATATTATCCTATTCACTATCTATACTATTATTAATTTTTTGCTCTTCACTTCTTTTCCATATCAAACTCAATTAGAGATGCATATATAGATATTTATAAAAATATCAACCTTAATTAATCTCTTATAATCTAATACCCTTATGTATCCATCATGATCATTTAAATCATATCATAGATATACTTTTACTTTCAATTATCCTCACTGATGAACTCTCGTAAGTGTGCATACAAGTCTTGTCAAGTTTCAAACTCCAATTAAACTTATAGGAACCTTTTTCATACACACACACACACACACACACACACACACATTCATAAGGACATTCATGCTTACTGAGGCACAAATGCCTAATTACTCAACTCATGACTATAATAAAAATCCATAAGTATCATTCATGACAAAATGCATACTTACTGAGGTGCACAGACCCAATTACTTAATACTTACTTTCTCTTATTTATTTACTATATATATATATATATATATATATATATATATATATATATTATTTGAAGTATATTGCCTTAAATACGATGTCACTTCTTTTTTTATTTTTCATTATTTTCTTTTATATATAATATATGCCTTCATTTTTAGTTTTCTCTTTGTTATCAATTCATCATGATTAATCGTATAAGTGTTCATAGTACATACTTGATTCTAATCTTAAATATTCATATATCTTATTGTCATATTTAAAATCTCAATTAAAACTACATAAGAACTACTATTATATAAGCATAAAATTAAGACATCAATCTCATAAACATGCAATGCAAAGTAATTCTAATGTTACTTTTTTACTTCAAAGAAATGAAAATTTTTTGAATTTTTTGAAACTATGCTAGTTAGCTATAATACAGTAAAATATGGTGCATCTATCCCACCCCCAGATTAAATTATGCAATATCCTTAGTGCATCAAAAATTAAACATGAAAATAATATACTAACAAATAATACAAGAGGTTAAGATTAGAATACACTTATCTAAAATAAAACTCACTCCTTTTCATATTCAATATCAATAACATCGCTAATGAAGAACTTTTTGTCACTTGCATCTTTAATACTGCTGGAACCCTGTAGTCCCCTAGGTCGTCCCTTCGTCTTCATCTACTGAAATAGGGGCTTCCACACCAGCCATTCGTCTGAATACTTTAGTGAGAAACCGATAGTAGCGTTGTTGACGACACTCAGTTCGGGCTTGTCATTCCTTGATGACTTGCAAACTTGTAGTGAACGCGTCTGTTATCCTCATGATTGACTCATTTAGCATTTGCAGTGTTATTTCTTCTGCTTAGGCCGCTACATCTGTTGCATCTCTTTATTCTTGTCCTTACTTGCCACGTTCCAGATTTTGTTCTCTGTGACCGACAGGTGGGGCAGCAGCATGTTATTGCTCTTGTTGTACCTGATGTTCTTGCTGGGCATGTCGAGCACTCATACTTCTTCACATGGTTTTGTCTACAAATGGTTGCATGGAAGGTTCAAATGTGTCATCTCGTGATGGATGGATTCTATTGTTCATGCAAATTTTTGTTATTAGATATATCACAGAACTAAGTGAGGCTTTTGCCATTTTCAGATACTGAATACACTTATGGGCTTGACCAATGCATTGAACTATCACGAAGTACATGACGGATTCAACATCGAGCGCGTGCCTTTCTAAAATCATGTTAACACCACGTTCCTTGAATATAGCTCCGTTGTTGTAGAGGACGGTTGGATGTTACACTTAATAAAGGGCTTATCAAGACGTACTCCCTTCTAACATAGCCCGCTTTCAAGAAACTCTCATTGAATGCAATATTATTGAGGTTCTCGCAGAGCTCTTTGAATCGAAAGGAGCCACTTGGTATATTATTCACAATCCCTACAAAGGATGAATGCTCCTCAAGTACATCACGTACAGTGATCGTCCTCAAAATCTTCTGTCTCGTGAATGACACTTCCTTGCCCCTTATTATGGAGTATCTATGTTGATCTCTAAGTGTCGGTAGCAGATAAGTATGGAACTCAGGCACGGTCTCATTTCATGTCGGCGTGTATGTATATCTTGTGTATGTTTCTAACTCTGCAGCCTGCATCTGTACTCTAAAGGTCAAATTTTTATTTATCTTTGAGTAATCGACTGATCGTTCAGGCTAAAGTTTAAAGTCTTCATACTTCTCCAAAACTTTCTTATTTGCTTTTGCAGCTCTTGTCTACTGTGGAGAAGATGGCCAGAGGATTCTACTCATGACCTCTTAAAAACTGTCTATTTTCTTGGTCTCATTCCGCAAAAAATAATCAAAAAAAGTAACTTAACAAGATATTTATTGTTTCTCCAAAAATTATGCATGAATTTATCACATATATTATATATGATTATTCTATTTGTATTTAACTTCTTTTTCCTTCCCCATTTTAAATAAAAAAAATTCAATTACATAATTCCATATTTTCCCAATTTCTCTTTCAAAAATTATCAAACTCTACTTCAATTTAACTATTATTGCATAAATTAGATATATGATAATTATTCAAGCAACCCATGAAATATGATGCTAAAAAGTTTAGATTTTTTATTTCTTTTACCCTTTATTGTAGCATATAATTTCAATTATTCCATAAAATTCATAAAAAATCTTCACAATTTTGCTAAATCATCCCAAATCTACTAAAAAGTAAAGATCTAACTTCAATTTACTCAAATTCGTCCATATAAATTGTATATCTAGGTTTTTGAGACAAAAATGTACTTGTTACAAAAAACAAATCAAAGAATAATCAAAGAGACTAGAACTTACTTACTTGAAGATTGATGAAAATTTGAAAGAAATACGTGGGAATGGTTTTGGCTATCGAAAGGACAGATTTTTGGGTCTAGGGTGTTGTAGAAAGAAGGGTAGGGTTTGGTTGTGGAGAAAAAGAAAATCAAAGGTATATTTATAGCTGGAGATCTCTGTCGATAGCTGTCAACAGTGGCTTTCAGATAGATTTTTTTTTTCTTTTACAAAGCCCCGCAGTCGACAACCACTTCAGCAGCGGCTTCGACAGCGGTCCACTATTGAGAACCGTTGTTAAGCCAAATTGTTTTTTAAATTCTTAGTTCGTAAACTTGTGTTATTCCTAATATCTATTTGTTAATTCCTAGTTCTAAAATTAATTCTAAACTAAAAGCTAGTTCCTAATTCTAAAGTTAATAACCATGAAAGTTTTTTGTTTTGAAAATTTCAAAAATTTTGAAGAAAAAGGAAAAAGAAGGAAAGAAATTTTTTTAAAACAAAATCATTGAAATCATCATAGGTATCAAAACTAAGTTATTTTTGTAAGTCATCCCTCCAAATTGAAAAAATTGAAAAAAATATTGTCCTCAATGAATCGATATATCTACTTAACTAATCAAGAACAATTAAAATTTAATAGAGACTACTCAGAAATTAGCTCAGTCCAACACTCATATAACATAATCACTGCAAAATAAAATTTTTAGTACATAATTTACAATAATATACATTATGTCTCTGTTTAGCTTGTATCTATAAGATGTCAGAGAATCCATTAAATCATGAGTTTCCTCCAAGTGCTTCGAAAATTCTAAGTAGTGCTTCAATTGTTTCCATTTACTTTGAACATATGATCATCCTTTGGATTTTCAATATCTATTGTGCCATGTAGATACACAGTATTAATTATGAACGATCTTGTTCATCTTGTATGCAATTTGCTCAGAAATAGATGAAGGCGTGAATTGTATAAGAATATTTTGTCAGCAAGATGAAAAATACAGCATGTGATATGATAATCATGCCATATTCCTATTTTTTCTTTGAAATGCATGAATTGTTATATCATCACGTATTATCTCTTCCAACTTGTTTATTTGTAGCTTTTGTAATGGGCTAGCTAAATTGAGATTGAAATTTATTGATTTGATTGACCAATATGCCTTATGCCTATCTCTATAGGCAAATGGTGAGATTTTTCATAAACTATTCTGTATGAAGATATGCCTATGGGTGTTTTATATGCTGTATGGTAAGTTCATAAAGTATCGGTTAGTCTAAATGGCCAATCTTTATAAGATGGATTGACCATTTTCTTTAGTATTTGCTGATTTTCTTGTTGGCTAATTCGACTTATCTATTTGACTGAGGGTGATAAGGTGTAAAAATCTTGTGCATGATATGATACTTTTTCATTAAATTTTCAAAGGCTTTATTACAGAAATGAGAACTCCATCGTTTATTATGGTTTCAAGAACTCCAAATCTGGACAATATATGTTCCTTAAAAAAATTTAATAACAGCCTGTTGATCATTGTTTCTACATGTAGTAGCTTCTATCTATTTAGAGACATAATTGACCGATATGAGGATATAAGTATATTTGTAAGAAATAGAAAACGGTCCCATATATGCCTTATGCCTATCAATTGAATATTGCAATTGAAGTCAATGCCACATCAATTGAATATCTCAATTGTAAGTATGGGTGTTAAAGGCATATCATTCTTTCTTATTAACACTCCTAATTTATGATATGACTCGTATCGTTTGTAAAATTCATATGTGTCTCTAAACATTGTAGGTCAATAGAAATCATAATGCAGTATTTTGGCTACTGTCTTTGTAGATGAAATGTGGCCCCTACATGCTTCTATATGACAAACGGCAATTATGCATTGAATCACATCATCAGGCACACAACATCTAATAATTTGATTTGCGCAATATTTAAATAAGTAAGAGTCGTCGAAAAAGAAACAATATATCTCGTATAAGAATTATGTTTGTCTTGTGCACTCTAGTTATTCGACATTTCACCTGCAATAAAAAAATTAATAATATCAGCATACCATGGAGGTGTTTGAATTGAAAATAGCTACTCATCACATAATGAATCCCTACTGGTTAGCTTATCATTTTTAAAAGTTAGTCGAGAGAGGTAGTCTGCAACTGAATTCTCTTCTCCCTTTTTGTCATTAATTTCAAGATCAAATTCATAAAACGGTAATATCCATTGGATTAGTTGTGCCTTGCATCTTTCTTTGTTCAAAAATATTTAAGCACCGAATGATTTGTAAAAATAACTATATGTGAGCCCAAAATATATGAACAAAATTTATCAAGAGCAAAAACTATAACTAAAAGCTCTTTTCCTATAGTGATATAATTTGATCGAGCGTTGTTGAGAGTCTTGCTAGCATAGTAAACCATATAGGGCTTTTTATTGCTTCGTTGTCCTAGTATAGTTCCAATTGCATAGTCGGTTGCATCGCACATAATCTCGAATGGAAGTGACCGATCTAGTGGTTGCATTAATGGCATGGTAATGAGCATCTCCTTGAGAGTTTTGAAAATTGTTTGGCATGCCAGCATCTATTCAAACTGCATATCTTATGCAAGAAGGTGAGAAAGGGGTCTAGCAATTGTACTAAAATCATTTATGAACCTTCTATAGAAATCTACATATCCTAAGAATAGACGTATGTCTTTCACAATTTTAGGTATTGGTATTTTGAAAATAGATTTGATCTTAGCCTTATCTACTTCCATCCCTTTAGGTGAAGCATGTGGCTTAACACAATACGTTTTGTAACTATGAAGTGACATTTTTTTCCACTTTAGGAGTAGATTTTTCTGTTGATACCTTTCAAGTACAGATCCTAAATTAGTTAAATAAGGTTTGAAATTATTTTCAAATATAAAGAGATCATTCATGAATTCTTCGACCATATTGCTAAAAATACTTATTATACACCTTTAAGATATTGCAGGTGTATTACATAATCCAAATGACATTCTTCTAAAAGCAAAAGTACCCAGAGTATAGGTAAAAGTTGCTTTTTCTGGTCCTCTAAAGTAGTTTTAATTTGATAGTAGCCAAAATATCTATCAAGAAAAAAACAATAAAACTCATACTCAGCAACTCTTTCAAGTATATGGTCAAGAAATGGTAACGGAAAGTGATCTTTGCATGTTACTTGATTTAGATTTCGATAAACACAACTCGTAGTAGTATAAGTAGGTATCATCTCTCCATCCTCATTTTTAATTACTGTTACCCCACTCTTTTTTGAAACAACTTGGGTTAGACTTATCCAATGCCACAATCAAGTAGTTTCAACAATTCGGGTTTAATTACTTCCTTCATGGTAGGGTTAAACCTTCGTTACATTCACCTAATAGGCTTAGATCCATCTTACAAAGTAATGTGATGTACATAAATAAGAGGGTCTATACTTTTGATGTCCGCCATATTCTATCCAAGAGTTCCTTTATACTTTTGCAATATCGATAGTAGTTGCTCTTCATGACTTTCTTTAATTTAAGATGCACTTAGATGACCACTGGAAAAGTTTTCTTAGGTACAAAAAACGCATACTTGTGATCTTCAGATAACAATTTTAGCTCAAATATCGGTGCTTGGATGTCAGATAGTATCAATTTTCTTGTAATTTGAGGTAACTCTTCATACATTTTCTTTGTTAGGGTCCATCCCATGATGTTCGAATATTGAGCATCAGTTAAATATTTTATGATTTCATTGATATGTTCAGATTTGAGATAATCAAGGAAGTCATTATTCATTATTAATGCTATCTCCAAAGGATTAGACATGCACAGTGGTAAGATATCTCCTTCATCAGGTATTTGTTCAAAGTAATTAATGTCTTGCAATTCATCATTATCTATATTCGGTTGTTTACAAACATTAAAAATATTAAGTTCAAGAGTTATCTAAATGAAAATTTTACCACACAATTCTTACAATTTATAACTGCGTTAGCAATAGTTAAGAATGAACATCCGAGGATAACTATAATATGAAGACATGAACTCTTTACAGGTGCAGTATTGATGACTATAAAATCCACAGGAAAATAAAAGTTCTCGATCTGCACTAGAACATCCTCCACAATGTCCTTAGGAAGCCTTTCATACCTATCGGCAAATTGTACTATGACCCGTGTAGGTTTAGTTCTCCTAGACCTAGGTGCTCGTAACCCAATAACGGTAAATGATTCACACTAGCCCTAAAATCTAGCAAAGATTTTTTCCATATTATGTTGACCTATCACATAAGAAATGGTACGACATCCTTGATTCTTGTATTTAAGAGGCATTTTAGAACAAAATAATGCACTTACATCTGTAAGAAATGCTTTTTTCTGTATGTTGCGATGTGTTTTGATGGTGCACAAGTGATGGTGGATGGAAGCAATTTAGGCTTTGTGGTGGATGAATTGGGGAAGAACTTGGGGTTTTGGAGGATAAATTAGGGTTTGGACCTCACGTCCAGGCGAATCACACGCCCACTCTCTCACGAATCACTCGAGAAAAGATTCGATAAAACAAATCACATGCTTTAAAAAAAAATCATATCTTACTCTATATTTAAATTAGGGTTTTACAAGCCATATATATAGAGAATTCTAAAGTAGCAAAACACCAAATCTATCTAAATCTCTAATCAAATCTAATCAAGTCCTAATGCAATAAGATAATACCAAATAATCGATAGAGATTTGATTAGGATTTGATTAGAATTTGGTTAGATTTGGTATTATCTTGTTGCATTAGGATTTGATTAGAGATTTGGATAGATTTGGTATTTTGTTACTTTAGAATTCTATATATATATATATGGCTTGTAAAACCCTAATTTGAATATAGAGTAAAATATAATTTTTTTTGAGAGCATGTGATTTACTTTATCAAATCTTTCCTTGAGTGATTCATGAGAGAGTGGGCATGTGATTCGCCTGGACGTGAGGTCCAAACCCTAATTTATCCTCCAAAACCTTAAGTTCTTCCCCAATTCATCCACCATAAATCCTAAATTGCTTTCGTCCACCATCAACAAATTCTTCCAGAATTTTGCATATGAGGAGACTTGTTTAATTGCTTCTAACAAAGGTATATTGATCTGTACCTATTTAAAAATCTCCAAAATATTAGGATAAGATGCATTAATATCTTTAAACTTTAATTTTTGAGAAAATGGTACAGCTGGTTTATAAACTATGGAAGTGGGTTCTTTACAATTATCATATTTAGATTATTGCACTAAATCATTGTCCTATTTCTCCTCGGCATTTCTTTTTGAAACGGACTCATCAAGCACTTTACCGCTTCTCAAATTTATTACAACAATTATCTCTAGGATATAATTAATGAAGTAATAGTATTTATACCTTCAACTTTATCTGAGTACTAGTCTCCGGTTGAGATGGTAGCTTACCTTTTTCCTTTGTTTGAAATACAGTGTTGAGATGGCTTATCTATGAGCAGATATCGCTGAAAGTTGTCGCATTCTGACTGTTGATAGTTTGCTGCGATTGAGCAAGCTACTGTTGCTCTTGGATCATCTGATCCATTCTTTGCTGTATCTGAAAAAAATTATTGTAAAAATTTCTCTTCAATATTGGTTGGTATACCAAAGGTTGTTTGGTATGTTGGACATATTGTTGTGGTGGATTAGTGGGTGGCTTATTTTGATTATTAAATTGTTATTGAGGATTTTACTTCCATTGAAGATTTTAATAATTCCTCTAACAAAGATTATATGTTTGTGAGTATGGGTTATTTGTTGATTGAGAAGTAGTGTTAAAAGTTTTAACTTGCTTATTTAATACTTCTTTAAAAGTAAGAAGTGTTGGACATTCATGAGTCATGTGTTATTGCAATTAGCTAATATTACAAACTTTCAAAACTTCTTCTATTACCTTAATTGTTTTAGTTTTCTTTGCAAGCAAAAATTTAAATTTCTTAGTGATAGAAATTAATCGTTCAGCTATATCTTCAATTCTCCAATTTTAGAAGTTCGCCTTTATTATGAGATTTCTCTTTTAATTAGTGTCTATCCAAAATATTCTCAATTTTTTAGGCTTATGAATTTTTGGCAAGTAAATCAAGATAGTCCTATGCCTCCTCAGCATCTTTATTTAAGAATTTACTATTGCACATAATTTATACAAATTATCTGGTTACAGTATTTAGCCTTTGATAGAAAGTACTTACAATCTTCCATATCTCGAAATCGTGATTGGGCATGATGTAGCAAATATTTAAATAAATTCCAACACTTAAACAATAGTTCATCTTTTTTCTGTTGAAAGTTAAGAATTTGTTTTTGCATATAATTTGTTCGATGTGAAGGAAAAAATTTATTTAAAAATTCTCTTTACATTTCATCCCATCTTCCTATTGAATTGGAATATAAAGAATGTAATCATGTCTTTACTTTATCCTTTAGGGAGAAATGATAGAACTTAAGCTTAAGCTGCTCTGCAGTAATATTTTGAAGATTAATGGTAGAGTAAACCTCTTCAAATTCTCGAAGATACAAATTTGAACTCTCTGAATCCATTCCATAGAATTTAAGTAAAACTTAAACTAAAACTACTCCAGATTTAATCTCGAAGTATTCCATATTCAAGGAAAACGTAATGCATGAAGGTTGGACTATCCTATCAGATTGTAGATAATCTCATAAAGTCCTCTCCTTGTCTCCATTATGGCTATGATTGTCATTTGTATTATCAACTCCAAATTTGTTATTATTATTATTATTATTATTATTATTATTATTATTATTATTATTCATGTTATTATTATTATTAACAGTGCGCATGTCATGTAGTGTTTGGTGCATTGAAAGTATGTGTAGATCTGAGTGCGATCAAATTGGTCTACCAATTTATATTCTCCACCAATTGGTCATGCAAATTTAAAATCACATAAATTAATGATATAGGAATCGTAATCTATACTAAATATAAGACAATAGTATGATCCCCGACGATACTGCTAAAAAATTTGACTGCGATATAAATTGTATACTCCCAAATATAAGATATCGACAAGTAGTTGTTGGCAGTGAAAATTTCTAAGTAAATAGAGATTTCCACAAAAGAACGCGGAGCTAACTCAGTAGCTCAGCGTTTGGCAATTTTAGCCTCGCGTTTGAGTAAAACGCGGAGCTATCAATAACTCCGCGTTCTGCTTCTTTAGCTCTGCGTTTTGATGCGTTATCTCCGCGTGAGCAGATAACCAGAATCTCAAATTGATTGAGATTATGATTTGTGCTTATCCAAATACCCCAAATTAAGTCCGATCAGAACTCTAAATCAAGAGATTTAAATCAAAACTAAGATATTTGATTGGATTCCTTGATGACTACAAATTCTATTTAGATAGAAACTCTCATATGATCCTAAAGCTATAAATACTCTCTTGGAGAAGCCGTAGGGGTCTTCTTTTCGGCATCTGAAGTCTTTTTCTGGAGTTTTGGAGAAGTTCGAGTAACAAATCAAGACCAGAGAAGATTATCTATAGTCGGCCGCCATCTTCAACAGAAGATCATCGATATTAGATCGTCCAAAGGAGCTGCTTGACAGATCACATCGCCACACAGATCCCACATTTACATTGTAAAAGAGAGAGATTGAGATATAAAATCCTTTCGTTTGTTCTTTCTTTTTCTTGTTCACTTTCGTTGTAATTTAAGTTAATTCAATGGAAGGAAAGTAAAGAATTTCTGCTGCGAACAAACTGGTGACCATAGTGGGAGAAGTCTCTTTCACCAGAGAAGAGATCGTGGCGCAATCAGGCATCGATACGATCGGATCCGACGTAAATATGCTCGTCGTTGAAATCGACCAGCAGAAGTACGAGGAGTACCTCTCCTCTGAATCAGGTAACCTGAACGAGACATGACACTATCATCGCATGCGCTCCAATACCCGAGCAATGGGTAAAAAGGTATCCACCGATGAACATGGATCCTTGGAGACCACGACCATAGAGCCGGTATTTGGATAGAAAATCCTAGCAGAGGATGGCCTCTCTACTGCGGAAGAAGGCCTGAGAACTGGATTGACCAGAACCCAACTCCGAAATAGAAATCGGAGAGCGAGGCAAAAGCCCTCAAAGCCCGCCTTGGACGCGAGGCTAACGTCATAGAACGCGAGGCTATGGTCCCTCGTAAATTGGCTCATGCTAATCGCGAGACCACTCATTATCGTGTTAAACGCAAAGTTACAACTTGCGTTGATCGTAAGGAAAAGCCAGCGCGTGATTCTCGACGCAAGACTTTTACTGAGCTGAGCGAGAAATGCGAAGCCAGTAAGATTTGCGCTAGTCGCAAAATTTCTGACACTTGTGATAAACGCGAGTATAAAATCTCTTTAAAGCCAGCGTGTGATTCTCCACAAGAGGCTATTACTGGGCCTAGCGATATACGCAAAGCTAGTACAACTTGCGAGAAATGCAAGACTTTTGACACTTATGATAAACGCGAGGATAAAAATTCCTTAAAGCCAGCTTGTGATTCTCCACGCGAAGCTATTACTGGACTTAGCGATAAACGCGAAGCCAGTACGACTTGCGAGAAACGCAAGATTTTTGACACTCGCGATAAATGCGAGGATAAAAATTCCTTAAAACCAGCATGTGATTCTCCACGCGCGGCTATTACTGGACTTAGAAATAAATGCGAAACCAGTACGACTTGCGAGAAATGCAAGAATTTGATACTCGCGATAAACGCGAGGATAAAAATTTCTTAAAGCCAGCGTGTGATTCTCCATGCGAAGCTATTACTGGACTTAGCGATAAACGTGAAGCCAGTACGACTTGCGAGAAATGCAAGATTTTTGACACTCACGATAAACGCGAGGATAAAAATTCCTTAAAGCCAGCGTGTGATTCTCCACGTGAGGCTATTACTGACTTAGCGATAAACGCGAAGCCAATACGACTTGCGAGAAATGCAAGATTTTTGACACTCGCGATAAACACAAGGATAAAAGTTCGTTACAGCCAGCGTGTGATTCTCCACGCGAGGCTAATACTGAGCTCAGCGATAAATGCGAAGCCAGTAGTACTTGCGATAAATGCAAGATTCCTCAGCTCCACATAAATCGCAAAGACAATTGGCAAATTGTCATTAATCGTAAAAGTCGCGCTAGACGCGAAGTTGTGACTTGCGTTAATCGCAAGATCGGTGAAACTCGCGTAAATCGCGAGGATAAGCCAGCGTGTGATGGATTTCCTCCACGCAAGGCTACTAAACTTAATTCCGAAATAAATCAGAGTACCAAAATTCGCGTAAATCGCGAAGCTAACTTCAGGCCAACATGTGATGGATTGTCTCCACGCGAGGTTACTGAATTTAGTCATTAAACTGGCCAAAGTGCCAAAACTCGCGTAAAATGCGAGCATAAGCCAGCATGTAGTAAAAACTCCCCATGCGAGGCTATTGAACTTGAATAAAAACCTGAGCCAAGCGTTGAACGCGAAGCCAAGGATTCTTGCGCCAATTGCAAAATAATGCCAGCGTGTGAGGATACTCCTTTAGGCGCGGCTAAACAAACAGAAGTTAAACTTCTGCAAAAATACCCAGTCAGCATAAAACGCAAGGCTCGCGTAAAATGCGAGGCTATGTCCCAACCCCGCATAAATCAGCCATTATACAGAATAAAGGTTGATAAGTATAGCACAGATAACGTCACCAGGAGGCTCCTGGACTCCTCCATCAGCCAAGTGGGCCCCATATAACTGAAGATTCTCTATTTTCTAAAATACTTGATTTCAGAGATTATTTGACGAGTAAAAAGAAAACGAGTCAAACTCAGTCACATTCGACATGCCATTGCGAACAAATAATATCAGCTGTACGGAATAGTTACTGCTGTGGTAAGAAAAGAATTACTTTATTTAATAGAATAACTGAGTCTCATACTCCGAAAAGGAGGAAGAATAATCTGAGATATCAAATCAGGGAACAAGAGATAAAGGTGGTGACTTCAAATATAGTCGGTAAAGGCAAAAAGATTATGGAGAAAGAATATGAGTCAGATGCAGACGATGAAGAACCTCATCGTTTCACCCGGCTCAAATCAGGCGCCGTCGCTCCTCGAAAATGCAAGAAACTTGCAAAAGATTCTTATGATAATGACAGCGACAATTCAGCCATAGCTTCCATACCATCTTGTGCATCCTCCCGATCACTGAAATCACACTCACACGTGATAGACAGGTCAGATGATATTGACCAGAGGATAGAAGTCCAAGAGCAGATGATTCGAGGTCAGCAAAAGGCCATTAATAATCTCAAACTAATGCTTCTAAAAGTGGTCGAAAATACCCAGAAGATAGCCGATGATAAGGCTAAAACTTCTTCGGAACTGCCACCTAAGACCAATGAAGAAACTAAAGAAGAAAAGGCTTATTCAACACAGGAGGATGATGACAAATACTCTTTCCATGATCCTCATGGAGAAAAAATCGAGAAATTGCAAAGCCAACTTGATGCTTTGATGCATAAGAAGGAACTGAAGGAATCGGGGGTTTCAAGGCCATATCCGCTTGAGTGGGACTTTGCCCCTTATCCAAAAAAATATAAACCCCTCAAATTGGAGTCATAGACGGGAAGGTGTCCCCAAGCCAGCACATATATTACTTTTTATCGCAGGCAGGTCATCTGATGGGAAATAATCCCATAATGACCAAGGTATTTGCGAGCACCCTGCGAGGGCCTGCTTTTACATGGTTTATGCAATTGCCCCCGGGAACCATAAATACTTGGTATGATGTCGAGAAACAGTTCTTGGCACGTTTCTTTGAGGATGATACCGAAATATCGGTTCATTCCCTCCTTGCGACGAAACAAGGGGAAGAAGAAACGGCCAAAAGTTTAATTGAACGCTTCAGGGAAAAGTCCATGTATTGTCGATATGGTATGGCCCAGGAAACCCTGGTAGAAACCTGCAAGTATAACTTCAGAACTGGCGTGCTGATAAGAATGGGAGCTGTAGAGTCTAAGAGTTGGAAAGACCTGTTAAAGCAGGGAGAGCAAGCGGAAGATATAATTCACCGGATTGAGAAATCTCGCAACACAAAAAACTCTACAAATAACAGGCAATATCCACAGAATCCAAAAAAGAAAGGAAAGATTGTGATGACGTCAGATGCAGATCTAAAGCCAAGACCTCAAAATCCGAGAGATGCAAGTCAAAATAAGCCCCGACAAGATAAAACTTATACATTCAAGACTGAGCAGACTGGTACTCTATTCCATCTCCTCCTTAGAAAGGACATATTGAAACTTTCAGAAAATGGAAAGCCGGAAGATGCTGGTAAAACCAACAACCCCAACTATTGCCTGTACCATCGGAATGTCGGGCACCCAACTAAGGATTGCTATCCTCTTAAGAGCCGAGTTCAGACATTTATAGAAGCCGGGATTCTCACACTTAAAGAGGAACAGAAGAAAGTTTCTGCAAATATGACAACTTTCGTAGTAGGAACTAATGAGTTCCGTGCTAGAGCAACCCTTGTACCAGTAGGAAAGCCAATATCGACACCAAGCAGGAGCATGCCACACTTGCAAGCTGGCCCCTTGGATATGCTCCGAACCACAGCTGCGATTGAATCGTCCTCATTGGTTAACAGCCGGATTTGGCTGGAGGTGCCGAAAATATTGACGATGGTAAACATCATGCTTCTGCTATTCTTAATAGTTATTGGAATGGCTAATTGGATGCTATAAATAAAAATATTTTGTTGCCCAATGCTGTTAAAGCAGAGGGAAGAGGAGATCAAGTTCTTCATCAACCTTATCATACTGGGGGTAAAAGTATGAAATCAATTGCCCAATGCTATTAAAGCGGTGGGAAGAGGAGATCAAGTTCCTAGCCAACCCTATCATACTGGGGGTAAAAGTATGAATCAACTACTCAATACAGTTAAAAGCAAATGGGAGAGGAAATCAATTTGTCGACAACTCACCATGCTGAGGGGAATACATGGCTAGCCCAACGCAAACGGTGATTGGTAAAAGTTAATCAAATCCGTTGATAGCTGGGGGTTTGCTAAAAATCTCGTGGACTTGTCATGTTAAGTTTTTACCTCTGACAGTATGATTTGGATTATTCCCATCTCCGTTCAAATTACGCGTGAGAGCACTTGGACTAGGCATGTGCAATTAAGCGCCTCTGCTGAAATCAATGATCCTGACCCGATCATCTTAGTATGTGCAATTCAAGTTACGCATGAGAGCCTTGAACTGCCTCCATCAAACTAAGGTATGTACAATTAAGCACCTCTGTCTAAGTTAAATGATCCTTATCCGATCATTTCAGGTACTAACAGTCTAAGTTACGCAAATGAACCTTGAATTGTTTTACCGAAACTATGAGTCATCTATTTGTTGAGCAAGCAAAATTTTTGAAGCCAACAAATAAAGAGAAAAAGAATTATTTTTATTCATGAAGCAAAAGGTTATAGAAGAAGAGGGACTCATTAATAACCCGACAACGAGACTCCTCTATAGAGTGTTGAAATTTCCTGGTTCACATGCAAAAGATCTCCTATACAAATGTCAACTATAATCTGTTTAAAGTTTTTAGTGGATCATTTGAAGATACTGCTACAAGAATCTTAATGAAGATGCACAAGTTGAATTCGACATGCTATAAGCTCTTAGATGATCATCTCTATCGCTTTGGAAAGCAACAGAGATTGTCATCTAACAGAAATGGTCCTCAAGAAAACTTAATGAGCTGCCGCAGAGTTCTTGTAACTCCTTCAAAAGTTTACCTTTTGGAGCCAGAGCTTGAAACCTGCAACTATGTTGTAAAGTATATGCTTCTGACTTCCTTAGAGTTACTTTTGCTGATGAAGACTGGTAGAGACACATGCACTCCTCTTCAAAAAGGATCTGGTCCGAATACCCCACTGCAAAAGAAGAATCAAGAGTTAGAGAAAACTCGAAAAATCTTCTAAGTATAAAAACGCGGAGTTAAAAAAAATTACTTCGCGCGCAGCTAAGAAAATAGACTCGCGTTGAAATGCGACTGCTAGTTAAAATAGCCCCGTGTTTCTAACGCGAGAATGACGCGATAACTTCGCGTAAGAAGAAGACCAGAGTTTTTCTCCATCTTCTCCTTTCTTCTTCGGCAATTTAAAAATGGTTGGTCGATTAAAACGAGCCAAAACACTTAAAAATTGTTCTAAGGAGTTTGCAAAGTTGAGATTTCTACCTCCAATAGCTGCGGTATGAACTGGTTCGCCGCTGTATCCACTCCCTCGGCCGCTGCCGCCGCTGCTAATGACGGCCGCGGATGGTAAGAAGGCGTGCGACACCGTACTCTTCTTAGATGACATCCTAATGAAGAAAATCTATGAAAAATTGAACGAAGTCCAATCAAATGACCGCTTGTTCGCATAAGTCGCCCGGTCGCCGGAGCTCCAGATTTCTGGATTCTTTGAATGAAGTGAGGAAGAAAGTCTAAAGCCTCTATTTAAAAGAGAGAACCCGCCTCTTGGTATTCTGCGCAAGGTTCGGAGTAATTACTGAGCAATTACTGATAATTACTGAGCAATTAATGAGCATTTACTCATTAAAATGCGAAGCTGTTTTGCTCCGCACAACTATGCAAAGCACGAGATAAACTTGGTATTTTAACTCCGCGTTTTCTGTTTGAAGATCCAAAATATTTCAAAATTCGCTAAATTCTAAGCCATTTTGAAAACTTTGGAGGGGGTTCTGTTGGCAGTGAAATTTCTAAGTAAATAGAGTTTTCCACAACAAAATGGGAAGCTAAATCAGTAGCTCCGCGTTTGGTAATTTTAGCCTCGCGTTTGAGTAAAATGCGGAGCTATCAATAACTCCGCGTTCTGGTTCTTTAGCTCCGCATTTTGATGTGATTAGCTCCGCATGAGCAGATAACCAGAATCTCAAATTGATTGAGATTATGATTTGGACTTATCCAAATACCCCCAAATTAAGTCCATTCAGAACTCTAAATCAAGAGATTTAAATCAAAACTATGATATTTAATTGGAATCCTTGATGACTACAAATTCTATTTAGATAGAAACTCTCATATGATCCTAAGGCTATAAATACCCTCTTGGGGAAGCCTTAGGAGTCTTCTTTTCGGTATCTGAAGTTTTTTTCTGGAGTTTTGGAGAAGTTCGAGTTACGCATAGAGCCTTGAACGAATCAAGACCAGAGAAGATTATCTATAGTCGGCCGCCATCTTCAAGAGAAGATCATCGATGTCAGATCGTCCAAAGGAGCTGCCTGACAGATCCCATCGCTACACAGATCCCATGTTTACATTGTAAAAGAGAGCGATTGAGATATAAAATCCTCTTGTTTGTTCTTTCTTTTTCTTGTTCACTTTCATTGTAATTTAAGTTAATTCAATGGAAGGAAAGCAAAGAATTTCTGCTGCGAATAGTAGTATAAGGATAGTAACCCAAGATCATTTACTCGAGGATTATTTTTTTATTGTGTGACAATAAGAATATTACAAAATTAAAAAGAAAATAAAGATTGGATTTTTATTAACTAAAAACTAAAACTAAATTAACAAGAATATAAATTTACTTTAATTAAATTTGTTAGTCAGATGGATGTAACTCTCTATAGGATAATTTATTAGATTTATTTATACTTTTATCTCAAGTGTATAAATCACGTGGTTTTCCTTCAACCGAAAAATAAATCAATGAAGTACAAAATACACAAAAATGCTAACTTGATATTTTGAATAACTTCTCCCAGTTAACTCTTTAGTTTATCTAAGTATGCAATATAAATAACAAAAATAAATATTCAATGTTTAAGCATACACCATGCTTAAAGAGTGTACAGTATATCAATAACTAAATAACGAATATATCGTCAAACAATAAAATATCAAAAACTTAAAATCATATCTAAATCTCTTCAAAGATAACGGAGAATCGAAGATATCAATTTCACATATCAAATAAAATCAATAAGCATAGAAAAATATATAGCAATAAATCACCTAGGGTTTGTTATTTTATCTGAACCATCTCAAGAATGTAGTCACTCATACTCATAATAGTCATGAATAAAGAGAAAAAAGTTCTTTTATTAACTTCAATGGACTGAAAACTCTAATTATTGAAAGCTATTCATATATGCATTACAAAACCTGAGTTACATTGGCTATTTATAACTTACAAAACTCTAATAGGAATTCTATTTATAAGAAAAATTCTAAATTCTTCTAAAAAAACCTCAGAAAATTAAACTGTAGCTGCTCTCTTTGACAGCAACTCTCGGGTTCACTTTGTAGTCGACTGCTGTTGATAGCTTATCTATTGGCTGTCGACAGCCAGTCCTTAAAATTCACAGTTTTGAACTGATATTTGAGATATGCTTCAATACTTCGATTTTCTTGTATATAAAACCATGTAAAAGTATTAGAAAATACTAGAAAAATATCATGGTAAGGAGTTTGATTAATAAAAATAGTTTTTGATTAATTTTTTATATTAATCAATAAAATTGGATTATACTTGTACAAAATAAACTACAATAATTACACTTTCAAGCATAATAAACTTGTTTCAGCTTCTGATAACCTATAGACGTGCGCCAGCTTGTAACAACACGAGTCAGCAACATCTAGCCATCCTCATTCCATATCACCATTACCCCACTCTTCTTCAGGACTACTTGGATTGGACTTATCCATTTGCTATCTGCATTGGGTAGATGATACTAGCATTGGGTAGCTTTAAGACTTTATCTTTAACTAATAACCTTCATAGCATGATTCAACTCGCATTGTATGTTTCTCAAAAGCTTGGTGTCATCCTCCGACGCTGTCTGATATGTGCATATAAGGGGGTCCATACTCTTAATGTCTACCACATTTCAACCTAGAATGCCCTTATGTACACAGAGCACAGAAAGTAACCGTTTTTCCTGATTTTCAGCAAGATGCATTGAGATGACCACCAAATATGTGTTCTTAGGTCCTCTAAATGCATATTTGAGGTCCTAAGGTAGAGGTTTAAGCTCAAGGGAAGGGCTTCAATTCTAGATGGGATCAACATTTTTTGTAATAGAGGTAACACCTAGAATATTTTCTTCCGTGGTGTCCGACCTACAATGTACATACGTTGAGCATTATTTAGATAGTCAACGAATTGATAAGCATCATGTAAATTAAATTTTTCAATAAACTACATATCTATTACAAGTACAATCTCCAATGGATCAGAGATGTACAATGACATGATGTTATGTTCTTCACAAACTTCTTGATTAGATTTGTCTCATGTACCTCTGTATCCATACTAGATTGCCTGTAAATATTGAGCTTGATTTCTAAGGTCATGTTACCAAATAACAACTTTACAAGTCCACTCCTACAATTGATGATTGCGTTAGCTATTGCTAGAAATGGTTATCCAATGATGGATGGGATCTATAAACATGCATTAGTAATAGGGACACCATCAATAACTATAAAATCAACAATAAAATAAATCTTATTGATATGAATAAGCATGACCTCAACCTCTCCTTTCGGGTGCCTTACAATTCTGTCTATTAACTGTAATGTGACCAGTGTGGGATTGAGTTCCAATAGTCCAAGTTGGCTGTAAACGGTATACAAAAAAAGATTTACGCTTGTGCCTAAGTCCTGGAGAGCTTTGTCTATATTATTCTGGCCAATCATGCAAGAAATTGTCGGGTATCCACAGTCCCTGTATTTGATGGTATCTCCAAGCAAAACTGTGCAGTTACTTGATCTACAAGAAAGACCTTTTCTAAACGTTGTGACTTCTCATTGTTGTGCACATATATATAAAAATTTTTGCATATGCAGGTACTTACTTAATTTCTTGCAATAGCGATATATTGATCTATACCTATTTAAAGATATCAAGAGCATATTAGGTATTCATATACTTATCCTTCAAGCGCTGCGGATATGGTAAAATAGGCTTACAAAGAGGTAAATTTATATCAGTATTATCATTATCATGCTATGTAAAGTCATCACCCACTTCACTTGTTTTGCAGTAATTGTCTAAACCGTATTATCTAACATGTTGCCACTTCTAAAACTAATTGTAGCAGTTATGTTAGATATATCATTATAAAAAGTAAAAGAAATAATATTAATACCTTCAATCTTACCTGAATTGCTTTCTTCTGGTTGAGATGGAAGCTTACCTTTCTTCTGGATATGCATTGTGGAGTTAAGATTGCTTATCTGCCATCAGATGTCATTCAAGGCTGTTGTATTCTAACTATTAATCATTTGCTATGATTGGATAAGCTTCTTTTTAGCATGTATCATATGATCCATAGATTGCTTGATTTGCACTAAGCTATCTTTGAAATTCTGCTTCAATGGTAGCTGGAATACTGAAACTAATGGTGTTGTTGTTGATGGGACCGCCACAGTTGGTTTTATGGGTTGGGCATACGGCTACTGAGGCACTTGTTTCCATTGGTGGTTAGGATGTGGATCATATGTTAACGAATAAGGTTGTTCACAGATTGCAAAATTGTTTTGAAGGTGTTGCTTTGTTCGTTAAGCACTTCTTTAGATGCTGGAAGAGTGACAATTTCGAGTGATATAGCCATGTAGCTCACAATTGCAGCAAACTTTGTGCACTTCTTCCGTTGTCTTTGCCAACTCCTATCTTTTGGCAAGCATGGCATCAACTTTCATGTTAAGTGTGATCAACCATACTACTATATCTTCTATCTTACCAAGCTTAATGAGTCTACCCTGGTTGTAGGTACAACTATTGATTGACTCCGTTCAGATGTATACTCAGTTTTCCAAGCTTGAGAGTTCTCTATAAAAGAAAAGATACTTTCATGCTTCTTCGGAATTTTTGCTGAGAAACTCTCAATTGCATATTGTCTCAATAAATTGCTTGGTAACAGTATTAGGACCTTAATAAAATGGGTTGTCCGATCTCCATATTGCAAAGCCATGATGTTAACACTAGAATAATAAATCTTTGAAGCGATCCCAGCAATCAAAGAATGTCTTATTATCATTCTGGTGAAAAGTAACAATTTGCTTCTAAAGATAATTCATTCAATGTGAAGGGAAAAACTTCGTTGGAAATTCTTTTTGCATCTCATCCCATCGCCCAATAGATTTCGACCTCAAGGAATGAAGCCACATCTTTGCTTTGTCCTTTAGAGAGAACAGGAAAAGTTTCAACTTCAACTAATCTACACTAATGTTTTTGTAGGTGGATGCAAACTCTCAAAGATGTAAGTAAGAACTCTCCTTATCCATATTAGAAAACTCAGGAATTAGATCTACAGCTTTTAATTTGATGTCAAAATGCCCAATATTGAGAGGGAATATTATGCAGAAGAATTGGGTCATCCTATTGGGTTTCAAGTAGTCTCGTAAAAATTATTTCGTTTCCTTCATGTTAGCTGTGATCGTCTTTGATGTTATGGGCTTCAAATCCATTGTTGTTGCCATTAGTTCTAGTGTTTTGATTATTATTATGGTACTAATATTGACAATGGATGGATTTGTTGTAAGATGGAGTGGATCCGAGTATGGCCAAATGAGTCTATCGTTGGACACTCTTTGCTATCTGAACATACAAAATCAAACCACACAAGTAAGTGCACTTAACTGTAACCTATACCATAGTGTATAAAAAATAGAATAGACAGTCGCCAGCAATGATGTCAAAAACTTGATGCGACCTGATTAGTGCACTTCCTAGTAAAGGAGATTGACAATTAATACTCGGGAGTCAACCCATGATCATTTCCTCGAGGATTATGTACCTAAAGCAAAGGCACTTCAATAAAAGAGTTATGGATAAGAAAATTAAATTTTTGATGTAAACAAAGTAATTTTTAAATGATTTGAAGACAACAAAGGGAAGTATCACCATGGATTAGATAACTCCCCGAAAATCTTATTACTAGTTGTTACCTACTTATCGTATCTCAACTAAATAGAACACTTGGTCTTCAATCGAAAAGCACAATTTTAAATAAAATCTTATTATAAGTTTTCTCCAATGGTTAAATCCTGCATGAAAGCTTGATATTAGATCTAAGAATAATCTATGAATGCAAAGAAATAATTATTCAAAATCTAAGCGTATGTCATGCCTTTAACGTTTATGAATCTCAAAAGTCAAGTAATAACTATACCATAAAAAAGTAGATTATGAAAGAACCAAGTTCATCCTTTACCATACAAAATTAAGGGGAAAACTTGATCAAGATTATATTATCAACGAAAAAAATGAAAAATCAAGTTAGAACTAAAACGAATCAAAGACTATGGGTTCATCTTCTCACACAATGCTAAAATAGATTATTTACTTTTAATCATCATGGACATCAAATAAAAGAGAAAATTCTTTTATTATCAAACTCATAAAAAAAAAAAAAAAAAACAAAGCAACAATCTTCGGTCTCTTAAAGAAAAGCTAAAAAAAACTAACTCCTTATCCATCAAACTCTCTATCTCTCTCTATATATCTCTATCTCTCCATACGTGATACGATGAAAATTTATAGCTCTTCTAGACTGAGTTACCAAACTCAAGTATTTTGAGTACATGAAAACTGTTTTATCATAATTTTGAAGTTGTATCCACATATCAATCATTGCATTGTCGACAACTACCTCGACAATATTTTCAACAATAATGCTCCGTCAACAATAGTTTTGATAGCAATACTCTGTCCGGCTTAGTCTTCAGTATCTTCAAGGACTGTCAATAGCATCCAGTTGGCTGATGACAACCTAGTCTGCGCATATTCTTAGAGTCGTCCACGTCTCGTGTCTTAACGTCTTGACTTCAAAATCTATAAAAACACATCAAATACTTGTTAAGTTAGGACAATTACTCTTGTTGAGAATTTAACTAAGATGCATAAGTTATCACTAATATCAGATTATTTAAGTGCAGAATCGATTTAAGAGCGCATGAATTATATAGAAATAGTGCAACATACTTTTCGCTCGCAATCAATGTATAAAGCTCATGTATACGTCTACCTTCAAGAATTTAAAAAAAAATAACATGAGATAAACCAAGTCAAGGTTATGTACACGTCTGCAATGTTCCCGTTTTAAAAATATAAAATACAAATTTACCCTATAGACATATGATTTTAAAATAAACGTAACTACTATCATACAAGATAATTAATAATATATTGATAAACGGAAAAGAAAACTGCTTTCATATACATAAAAGTTGATTTAAAAAGTGGGACATTGTTTTTTTTAATACACAACAGCAAAAAAAAAAATGAAAAGAAATATAATAGCACGAGACAAAAGAAAAGATGTATTACATGACAAAAGTTTCAGGTTATCTACTTTTTGTTAGAGATTCATCTGGTGGATAATGTATGAGGTCTTAGCCGGGGCAGGCTCTTCTTCTACATTCTTAAAATCTGGGTTTGGAACCCAAATGATTAAACTCAACGAATAACATATAAAAAATGACAAGCGCACAAACATAGTATTAGAGAAAGTATATGCAAATATAATATGTTTAGGTTGCTCGTGATGTTATGAATTAGGAAAACATGATTAACATAAAAATTCAGAGAGATAAAATATATAATAATCATTTATAGTGGTTTTGATCAATACTAAGTTAAATTACATAAAACAGCATAATATATAAGATAATAGCACTGTTCTTAAGTATCATATAGGTGTCTGTACATACTTGGCTCCCAACAACACTTACATAGCATTGAACCATGATATACTGCTAGATACTTCCATCTTCATGCTCCATTTTGCAAGGTCACACCAGAGATATCACTCTAGGGGTACTAATTGTATCATATTGTTACCCATTATCACTCATGCCGCTATAGTAAAAGTTATTGCACTAATCACAACACTTTACCTTATACGATACATTTCTTATCTACCATGTATTTTCTCCACTGCCATGCTAATGATAAATAATACACATGACTTACTTGAGACAACATCATGATATATCGATGTATGCCTAAGCACATATTTGATAACAATATCTAGAATCAAGAATCATTTTACGATGGAACTATATACACATGTTAATTTTAATTTTCCATTTCCATGCTATGTCACCTCATCTCATTTACCATCTATATCATGTATCAAACTTTGGTTTATCAAATGTTATGCTAAGTATCATATCAAGTAGGTATCACATAGTATGCATCTAATAAGTGTCATGTAATAGGTAAGGTCATGTGTCACATATATATACATATCATGTTCAATGAGTGCCACATGAATAATGCATGCATCAAGCATCATTATGCCCTTACCTATTGCAAAGTGGACCCCAACTTTTGGCATCGAAATCAGTACCAGTAATATAAAACCCTAATATCATTCGTAACCTATCCCATGCTACGATTAATGATTGATATAAATAATAGTGCCCAATATGACACTTTCATTTTTCAGTTGCTTTACAAAACAGAGGATGCTAATCAAAATTTGAACTAGATAACCCAATAGTCATACGATCTTAGAATAAACATAACTACTTCCATAATAGATAAATAAATAATATGTCTAAAACTGAAGTTATATTTACAAAATATGAGATTGATTATAAAAAATAACACACTATTTTAAATTTGTACAACAAAATAATTAAAATAATGAATAGTTCCCAATAAAAGAAATATGAACACTATATACAAAATTATAATAATAGATCCATCTCTTACTAACGTTCAACTTGATCAACGAAATATAGAACACCGATCAGTGCAGGCTCTCTTTTCGCTTCCTCAATACCTGGGTTTAGAACTTAGGGGATTAAACTCACTAAGTAACACTTAAAAAAAGAAAAATTGTATACTATCATAGTACATGAGTATTAGTGCATATTGACATGCTCATGTCAGTGTTAGTCATGAACATTTAAAATTAAGCATGTAAACAAGTATAAATAAATAATCAAACATGATGAACAGTTATGTTATATATCTTAATCATATATTCTATTAGTTTCAGTCATCATTAAAGTTAGTTGTAGAAACTGTATTAATAGACGAGATAGCATTATTCTCTATTGTCGTATAAGTGCTCATACATACCTGGGTCCTGGCCTCAATTGCATGACACTAAACTATGTCATACCGCTAAATATTACGTTTCACACCCTATACTGTATTATAGTAACAGACATACCACACTAGGTATTAATCATCAATCGGCGATCCAGTATCACCCAGGCCGCTACAGTAAAAGATTCTCGACCCTAACATTACAATAATCCTTATACGATATAATTCTTATTCATCATATAGTTTCTTTCCATCTCTGAGTTCATGATACATGGTACACATGACTTATAATGACATCATGATATGATTCATTTATTCACATGTCCATTTTCATCATCCATTATCTCATTAGCAATTTATTATTGGATCATGTATATGCAAAATTATTGTATTCTATTTGCTTATTATATCACTATACTAACTATCATGTCCATCACGCATCATTCATATTAGTACAATATGTCATATTACGAGCAAGTATCACATGCTATACTACATGATCAAGGTTAAATAAAATAATTTAGATCGCATACTCTACAAATTATTATTCAATTCGAAATAAAAACACCTCATAATAAAGAGTAATGATAACAATACATTTAAATAAAATCTCATATCTCTTATTTTCTTCATAGCACTATTTTTAAATATAGTGTCACAACACATTTGGATACAACCCTACAATGTGCCAATACCTATACAATCATAAATACACATTTAAATTTTTTATTTTATTAATTTGTTATATTTTCTATTGTATTAATTTTTTCATGTAAAAGTCTGATCTATGGATGTAAAATATGACCATGTTAATTTTTACAAAACAATATTTTTATATTTTAACTAAAATATTTTACTGATTATGAATATTGTATCTATGATTATTGCATATTAATTATTAACTAAAATATTGTGAATGTGGTCATTCTTATTATTTTGTCACCATAACCATTACTAAAATTTTTGTGACCATGTCATGCAAACTATTTTAGTGATTAATTAGCATTTAGTAAAGATCATGTGTATATAACAAATAGAGCCAAATAATCTATTTGTTCCTATATTTACGAAATCAACCCAATATAAAAAATATTAATTAACATAACCATATCAAAATAAAAAAAATTACTAAATTTCTTGCTTTCAAACAAATCTTATGTGGCGGATTGCTTGAATTTTTTCTTAAATTATTGAATATACGAGATCAATGACAACAACACATTAAATATTATTTAATAGTCTGAAATGTTCCAATCTAAAATATATATTTTACTGTGAATATTCAATATAATTGCACGAATATAAATGTTTGATGGATCAATATATTTAAATTATATTATTTTTAACATAAAAAATATAAATATTACAATATTTGTATATGTTGAAATTGACCCAATCTGAATTTTGTTTGATATGTTTAGAGTTCGGTTATCAAATTGCCCAATAATCCGATTCAATTCTCAATATCAATTAATAGTCTGAGCATATTCAAAAAATAATAGTCTGAAATATGAGTCAAGAATATTCATAAAATAAAATAAGTTACGTACACAAGATTTAATTTAAATAAATTTTCCAAGAAAAAAAGAAGAAGAATAGCATTGTTTTTTACCTTGAATTCCTCTTTATTTCCTTTAATTTATTGATTTTATTTTTCCTTCTTTATTTTTTCTTCTTTTTTCCCCACAAAATATTTCTCCACCTGTTTACTTTGGCGTGAGATGGTGAGGTGTGTAAAGGAAATGTCTGGGGAGACAAATATAAGAGAGTGTGGGGTTGTGTATACAAGTGATAATCCTAAAAATAATTAAAACTCACCCCCACAAGGCTCTCACTAAAAAAGCCACATAATCCTTCTCTTTCCACACACAAAGCTCTGTTATGTCAGCACAATAAACATCACTGCCTCACTTCTAGGGTATTTGTTTTGTTTTTTTTTTTTATTTGTTTTGTTTCTAATAGTTTAATATTATGATTCCATGTAACATTCTCCAAATATTACAAAATTAATATAAGGTTTAGTGCTTAATGGGACAAGCACAAAAGAATTTATCTGTTTATCATTTTGATGTTTGGAATGAGAGATAAAATTCAAAAGTAATTAAAAAAATAATTTAATATTTTGAAATTAGCAAAATTTCGGAATATTTCTCAGCTTTTTAGAAAAGAATTCTAAAAGTCATAAATATTAGAAAACTAATAACCACGAAAACCAAATGTTATTTGGAGTTACAGATTTAATGTTACATGCACCGAAAGTTATTTCGGTATCCAAATTGACTCGTAGTAGTTTTAATTTGGTACAATCAGACTCAAAGAAATGATACGAGTAGTATGAACTTTGTAATATTACTCGTAATAAGTCTAAACTTTAAATCAGTATTATTGGAAAAGTTTCTTCATCTTTGGAGACAAAAGGGCTGCTAGTTAGTAATCATGGCTGCCAGTTGGTGGTTCCTTACTTTTAGTGTCCTAGCTTTTCTTCATTAAATCTTAGTTAATCCAAATATAAATAGTATCAATCATATACTCAAAATATAGACTACAACAGAACTTGAATACAAAAACTAATTTAGCCTTGCAATCCGATATCGAGGAGATAAACACTAAAATATGATTTTTCAAAACTAAAAACAATATTTATAAACTAATTCAAGTGATCATTAGTTTTTATTATGTGTTTTTCCACTCTTATTAGAATAACCAATCTATCACCAGATTGAGCTGTGTGAACAAATCTCAAGATGAGTGGCCTTGGTCTGGCCTCTAGGTGGCTATTAGAGTCACTATTTGGTAGTAAAAATGATTCAGAACACTCCAGGATGTCCATAGCAATCTAGTAACATTTTAGATCTATAACAATTTCTTTCATAATTCAATAATAACATCCACATGCAAACTTGATTAAATTCCTAAAATCAATTTCGGATTTGATAAAAAATTATAATCAATTATGACATATGCTGTTTTTATCATTCTCTAGTATATAAAATTACTTCCAATATTGTTTTGCATCATATTTAATGAAGTAAGTTTCCAGGTAAAATTTTCAAATGAATGGGCTCAGTGCAATCACTAGGTAGTAGTCAAAATTGATACATGGTTGCTAAACTGAGTCCAAATAATTATATTATATCTCAAATACTCCAATAACATAATTAGGTCATCAGAACTCCAAACTGGTAAGAAGATAACAAAAAATCTTACTAATGGTTCAAGAAAACCAATTCAAAAACTATCTATTTAGTATCATCTCATTTTCATCAATATATAGTATACATATGATCTATCCAGCCCTAGAATATAAATATATATAACACCTAAGCCTTATGATAAAACTAGATTGCAAGTTTGCGGATTCAACTACTAAATGGCAATTCTTTATTAATTTTAGCCATGAAATTTTTACAAAAATTCACCACTTAAATAACTCCTCAATTAAATGGTCTGAACCTGAAATCAATCATCAAGTACGCAAAACAAAATCCAGTAAGCATTGAGAGGGAATAGTCGGTTTAAGAAATATATATTACTTACAATGCTCTTATACTCCTATGCAATTGCCACTCATCTACTCTTTGATTACTCTATGAAAGAAAATTTTAGAAGGAGAGAGAGCTTAGGGGTTACAGAGAGAATGTAGGGGTTACAGAGAGAATGTGTGAGAGAGATTCTTATCACCCTAAATTAGCATATTTTATATTTTCTAAAATAAAAGGAAAATGGTAGATAGATATTTTGTTAAAAGGGAGAGTTCTTGTATTGTTGAAGTTTCAAGGTGATCTCCCATCTAATTTGAACAGTCGGGATGAAAAGACAAGGGGATGTGTTAGTGGACCATGGTTGAGAAAATGAAAAATATTATTTTGATTGGTTTCAAGCCTGCATTTTGGGGCATTCCTAGAAAATTATCAAAAAAATATAGAATATAAATTGGAGCGAGAGGATCCTGATGGAACTTGCAGAATAATTTTTAAATGCGAAGTTTCAAGGTATAAATAAAAGATAAAATTGGTAAATGAAAACCACGTATTTTTCCGGTTCTCAAAAATTATCTAGAAATTATAAGAAAACCACCATAATTTAAGAAAACCAGAAAAATATTGACGCTAAAGTTAGAATCTTATTTTGAATTATACATTTTGAGATAAATTAAAAAAGAGCTAAACAATTATTAATAGGGCTTGATTAGGGTTTCTAACCCGATTGATCTACTGAGACCGAATTAAATTACAAGACAGAATATATACAATTTGTATTAGACCACTGCCAATATTAGTGGCTCCATAGTTAATGTGATCAGTATGAATTATACAGTTTAATAGTTGGCTAGTTAGAAATCTTACGTCTTTAATCAAAATCATTTAAATTAATGTCTACATACCATACTACCGAATATTAATCAAGCATATGTCATGTATCATAGCATATGTCATGTATCACACGTACGTCTACTAATTGCGAAAGAAGCAACAAATCATGGAGCATGTATCATGTACACTAGGTAACCAAGGTCTCATATATTTGGAGCTAGTATGAACGTACAATGGTACAAAGTCAAGCAATAATCAAACATAATATCATGCGATATGTAACTTGAATCTCACTATAAGCATGGTATATAGTCAATCACTACAACATTTTATACACAAAACCTGACATCATTTACTAGTTTGAGGAATTTGATGTACAATAATAATAGTAAGTTTAAAAAGAATTTTCAGATGGATATAGTGTGAATCAGAATCCAAAATATAATAGAAAGTCATAATGCTCGGAATAAAATTTAAAGAAGTTAATAATTAACTCAATCAGAGTTCTAATATGAAAGCTATAACTGTTTTACTCAGGTGGTACCAAATAAAAATCCAAAATAAGTTCAGATCAACAATTTCACATCCAATTCAGCATAATTGGCCAATGAGCCTTGGCTTAAGTGGCACCACTTCTCTTCAATTTGCAAATAGTTCTGAGTTCAACTTTCTGTGGGGACTCAATTTGGGTAACGTTGTCAAAAACATGTATATTTGAATTTGACCAGCAACAAAAAAAAAAATAAAAATAAAAAAATCAACATAATTGCAGTTAGAATCAGGAAAAATAATCAAGTGGAATGCTGTAGAGCTGGAAAAACTCTTTCTATTAAATCAAGAATCATATCAACTGGATTTCTAGTCTAAGATTTGTAGCCATTCTACTGAACTATAACAGAAGTAAGGTTAAAAATCAATACCCGAGTTTGAAATAAAATTCTACTTACTTTGGTCTGTAGGTTGAGCTGGAAATACTACTAGAGCTTCTTCTTCACTGAGAAGGCATTTTACAGAAGAAGAGTGAAAAAATGAATTGAGGAGTGAAAAAGAGAAAGTTTCTATTCACACACACATATATATGAATCCTGACACCGTACACCTCATGCTCCAATGTCCAAGCACAAGCCACTTCAAGCTTGCGCTCTCTATGCTGTGCTCAACCAACTCA
Source organism: Dracaena cambodiana (assembly GCA_036321105.1). Classification (NCBI taxonomy): domain Eukaryota; kingdom Viridiplantae; phylum Streptophyta; class Magnoliopsida; order Asparagales; family Asparagaceae; genus Dracaena; species Dracaena cambodiana. The sequence goes on from JAYEPQ010000018.1 coordinate 12,820,532, forward strand.
AGGCCACTCAATATTTTTTGCAAAATAAGGCTACTGGAGTTTCTAGAGAACAAAATAAATAACAAAATATTCGGAATCGGCCCAAAAATTGATGGTTTAAGAAAAACTCTTAGAAAAGTATAAGAGATACTATGGAAGAGACTATCAATGCCTCATGAAATGCGAACATGAGGTCCGGAGTAAAAGAAAAAAAATATATCAATGCCTCTGTCTAAACTTTATTTTAGATGCGGCCGTTGCTGGCATTTTTAGAGAGCTCAACACACTTTAAATTTATAGTCTGAGCGTTGGGCGCGATTTGAGCAATGTAAATTTGCTTTCCCTTCTTATTTTTCTAAGACTAAGCTGCATGTTGTTCCTCTCCGCATTTCATTAATAAGCCGTAGTAAAGAATAACCTGCCAAATATATCATTAGTTATAAAAGCAATGCCAGTAGTTTTAGAGAACCGCAAACAATGCAAAAAAAGCTACACTCTGAAAAACAAACAAAACAAAAAAAATGAACAAAATGTAGCTAGAGAGAGACGGTCTGCACTCTGGGAGGCATCCCTCTGCGTCGATGCTGCTCACATCAATCGATAATCCTCAATAGTCCTATTCGGATCTCTTCCAAAGTAAATTCGCTTTAAATTTACAGTCTACTCATTGCTGGCCATTGTTGGCATTCTTAGAGAGCTCAACTCACTTTAAATTTAAAATCTGTGCATGAGGTGTGATTTAAGCAAAGTAAATTCACTTTCCACTTTTTGGGGAAGGTTAAATGGCAGGCTGTTACCCTTCACGTCTATGAATAAGTCATAATAGTATAAAGTACAGCATAACTGCCAAATATGCAAACAAATCCGAAAGGAGCGCCAATAGTTTTAGATTATTGCAAATATAAGAATAAATGCTGCACTCTAAATAACAACCAAAATAATAAAGCAAACAAAATATAGCAAGAGAAAGATGGGTGACACTCTGGGGTGCTTCCCTATGTGTCGATGCTGTTTCACAGTGAATGATGGTACTTTATCATCCTAGTTGGATCTTTGACATATCTTTGCTAGTGAGCTGGACTGTTTAGGGCTTCCCCTAGGGACTGCAGGGCTCCATGGTGATGCATACTCATCAGAAATTTAGCGTTGCTCGTACTCTAACGGTAAACCTGTCTACAATATAATATCATGTATGGTATAATATATAATATAGACATATATACTTCAATAGAAATATGCTTAACCTTTAAAATTTTACTATTCCTCTCTCTCATAAGTACTAATAGATGATAGCAGTCATGATCAAGATAAGGCCAGGTGAGTTTTGGGTGGTCCTACCCCAGTACAAATGTAATCTACAAATGGCAAATTTATGGGACGATTGAAAAGATGGCACATTTACTACACTAACGATTGCATGTTAGGAGTAAATGACTTTTGGACTCCCTCGCGAACTTACATAGCACACAAATACTAGGTCCCACTCATCCTCTACTGTGAAGCACATAAGATTGGTGTTGTTTGAGATAAGCAGGTAGAACATCCTATTTTTATAGGGCATTAACAAGCATGGCTTTGCATATGGATGGCAATGTTGCAACGTCCCCTGACTGATGTGTCTGTCCGCCTTCTCCTCTATACACCTGGTATGCCTAGAAGGGGTGATAATTGAAAGTGGTCGGGCTACTGTCGGAAGCTCAGAACTCTACTTTGCATACAAGGAAGCTTGTTTTTCCACCCTAGTGTTATTCTCCACCACCGGAATAGCCTCTGATCCTATAATTATAGAATCTTTTTCGATGACTGTCAACTTGGGGGGGTGATCCTCGACCTCTGTAACATTAGTATTTGTTGTTTCCCAAGCAGAGCTGGTTCGATCCCTGGGCCTTAAGTTTGTTGACAAACCTATGAAGATAGGAAGGGTGACATCTTCTGGGTCTCACAACCCTCCCAGCGTATTCCCCTCATACTATATTTTCTAGCATTTTTGCTAATGTCTCTTGGCATAGTCTTATCAATATTTTAAAGGGCAGTGAACTGATCAATGTACCTTATAATGTTGCCTACGCTAGTCTTGGGCAACAAGCCATGCTCATCTAGGTCCCTCGGGATCTGTTCTTCCGCATGGGCCTGTGAGGCAAGGTCCATGGCCTTTGAGTCCAGATGAAAGACCTAACTTGATTCATTTAGCTCAAGTTAGACCTGCTCAAATTCATCCCCAGAGATACCCTAAATATTTCTCCTTGTTGATTATACTTGAAAAGTGTAATATTTTTAATTTATTTTGTACAAGACGTAATCCAATTTTGATAATTAATAAGATAAATTAATGAAAAATTATTTTTATTAATCAAATTCCTCGCCACGATGTTTTTCTAGTGTTTTCAATATTTTTGTAGAGTTTTATATGTAAAAAAATCGAAGTATCGAAGTGCATCTCAAATATCAATACAAAACTATGCATTTTCAGTAATAGCTATCGACAGCCAAAGTCCTATCATCGACAGCTATCGACTGAAAGACATGCTCGAGAGCAGCCGTCAATAGGTCTGTCGGAGGGAGTGGTCGCAGACTTAATTTCTGGAATCCTTTTTAGGGGATTTAAGAGTTACCTTATAAATAAAATTCCTATTATTAGGCTTTTGTAAGGTTATAAATAGCCAATGAGTCTCAAATTTTGTAATGCTTAACAACGTTTCTGAGAGAATAATATAGAGTTTTAAATTCATGATTTAGTTTTTATACTCGTTCATAGAAATCAATAAAAGAATTATTTTGCTCTACATTCATGATTATGATGAGTATGAGTAGTTAAATTCTTAAGTTGGATTAGATGGAATAACAAACCCTAGGTGATTATTGGTATATATTCTTATATACTTATGTATTTTAATTGTTTTATGTGGGATTGATATATTTAATTCTCTGCTATTTTTGAAAGGATTAAATATGATTTTGAGTTTTTTATGCTTTATAGTTTGACGATGTATTCGTTACTTAGTTTTTGATATATCGTAGACTCTTTAGGCACGGTGTATGTTTAGACTTTGAACGTTTATTTTTTTTATTCATATTGCATGCTTAGATAAACTCAAAATTCATATAAGATTAATTAGGAGAAATTAGTCAAAGTATCAAAGTTCACAATTTTATATATTTTGTGCTTAATTGAATTATTTTCCAGTTGTAGGAAGATCACGTGATATATGCAGCTAAGATAAAAAGCATGAATATATCTAGTAAATTATCCTATAGGAGAGTTATATCCATCTGACCAATAATTTTAATATAAGTAAATTTTTCACGTTTAATTTTAGTTTAGTTAATAAAAATTCAATTTTTACTTTTATTTTAGTATCGTAATTTATTCTAGTATCATACAATTAACAAACGATCCTCAAAAAAACTATTTTGGATTATTGCGCTTATACTACATGTCAATCTCTTGCACTTGGGGTGTATGATTTAGATTGTAGTCAAATTTTTGACACTGTTGTCGGGGATCATACTATTGTGTTATATTTAGTATAGATTATGGTTCCCACGTTATTAATTTTTGCATTTCTAAATTTGCATGACCAGTTGGAGGAGAACTTAAAACGATAGACTAATTCGATCGTGCTCAGATCCATAAGCACTTCCAATCCATCAAATACTTCACGACATGAGTACTACTACTACTAATAAAAACATGAATAAAAATAATAATATTAATGACGAATTTGGAGATACAAATAATAATCATAACCATCATGGAGGTAATGGGAGGACTTTACGAGATTATTTACAACCTGATAGGACAATCCAACCATCATGTATTGCATTTCTATTCAATATGAGACACTTTAAGATTAAACCTGAGTAGTTCAACTTTTGCTTAAATTTCATCGGATGTATTCAAAGAACCCATATTTACACATTCGAGAATTCGAAAAAGTTTGCTCTACCTTTAATCGTAAAAATATTATTGCAGTGCAACTTAAACTTAAACTCTTTCAATTCTCCCTAAAAGATAAAGTAAATACATGACTATATTCATTACGTCTCAATTCAATAGGAAAATAGGATAAGATGCAAAGGAAATTCTTAAAGAAATTCTTTCCTTCACATCGAACAAATTTTAAATTATCGACAGAAAGAAGATGAACTATTGTTCGAGTGTTGGGATAGATTTAAAGATTTGCTTCACTCATGCCCGCATCACGGTTTTGAAATATGGAGGACTATAAGTACCTTCTATAAATTGTTAAACACTATAAACAGGCTATTCGTAGATACTATGTGCAATGGTGAAATCTTAAATAAGGATGCTAAAGAAACATAAAACTATCTTGATTCACTTGTCAAAAATTTAGAAGCCTAAAAAACTGAGAATACTTTGGATAGACACTAATTAAAGGATAAAGCTCACCTCAAAATAGAGGCGGACTTCCTAAATTGGGAGAAACCAAAGATATACCTACACGATTAATCATTATCACTAAGAAATTTGAAGACGTGCTTGCAAAGAGAATATAAACAGTTAAGACAATAAAAGGAATTTCAGAAGTTTGTGACATTTATGAATTGCAAAGATACGTGACTCACGAATATCCAATACTTTCTACTTTTGTAGAAGTATTAAATGAACAAACTAATGCCTTTAACACTACTCCACAACAAGAAAATAATGCATATTCACGAATGTATAATCCTGGTTGGATTCATCCAAATTTTTAATGGAAGCAGAATCCTTAATAATTTAATAATCAAAATAAACCATTTGCTAATCTACCTCAACAATGCGTCCAACCTACTAATCAACATTTGGTGTACCAACCACCACCGAAGAGAAGTTTTGAGAATAATTTTTTACTGATACAACAAAAAATGGATCAGATGATCCAAGCGCAACAATAGTTTATTCAGTCGCAGCAAATAATCAATAGTCAGAATGTAATGACCTTCAATGATATTTGTTCATAGATAAGCCACATAAATTCTACGTTGCAAACGAAAGAAAATAATAGGCTACCATCTCAACCGGAGGTTAGTTCTTCAGGTAAAATTGAAAGTATAAATATTATTACTTCTTCCATTAATAATAATATACTTGAGATAAGTGCTGCGATAAATCTGAGAACTGGTAAAGCGCTTGATGAGCCCATTTCAAAAGAAAATGAGGAGAAACAGGGTAATGATTTAACACAACAATTTGAAGAAGATAATTCTAAAGAACCCACTTCTGATGATTATAAATCACTTATACCGCTTCCTCAAAGATTAAAATCTAAGAATATTAATGCATCTTATACAGATATTTTAGAGATTTTCAAACAGATACAGATCAATATATCTTTGTTAGAAGTAATTAAGCAAGTCCCATCATATGCAAAATTCTTGAAGAACTTATGCACCATAAAAAGACGTGACAATATACAGAAAAAGGTATTTCTCACAGAGTAGATAAGTGTATTATTTCATTCTGAAATACCTCTTAAATATAAGGATCCTAGATGTTCCACTGTTTGTGTGATAGGGCAACATAATATAGAAAAATGTTTGCTAGATTTGGGGGCTAGCGTAAATCTTTTACCATTTTTGGTTTACAAATATCTAGGTCTAGGAGAAATTAAACCTACAACCATCACACTACAACTAGCTGACAGGTCAGAAAGGCTTTCTAAAAATATTGTGGAAGATGTTTTAGTGCAAATCGAAAACTTCTATTTCCCTGTAAATTTTATAGTTATCGATACTGCACCTATAAAGAATTCACATCTTCATACTTCAGTTATTCTCGGGCATCCATTTTTAGTTACGGCTAATGCAGTTATGAATTGAAGAAATGGTGTGGTAAAATTTTTATTTGGAAATATTACCCTTGAACTTAATGTTTTTAATGTTTGCAAACAACCAAACATAGATAATAATAAATTGCAAGACATTAATTTCATTGAATAAATCCATAATGAAGAAGATATTGTATCATTATACATGTCTGATCCTTTGGAGATGGCACTAATAATGAACATCGACTTCCTTGAATATCTTCAATCTGAACATATCACCGAAATAATAAAACACATAATTGATGCTCAATGTTTGAATATCACATGATGGATTTCAATAAAGGAAGTGCATGAAGAGTTTTCTCAAATCAAGAAAAAATTGATACCATCTAACATCCAAGCACTGATATTTGAGCTTAAACCGCTACATGAAGATCTCAAGTATGTATTTTTGGGACCTAAGGAAATTTTCTCGGTGGTTATCTGAGTGTATCTTAACCAGAATCAGGAAGAGCGACTACTATCGACATTACGAATGTATCTTTGATGGAATATGGAGGATATCGAAGGGATGAACACCCTTATTTGTGCACACCGTATTATTTTGGAATATGGAGCCAAGCCTATTAGGCAAATAGAATGAAGCTTAACTCTGCCATGACGTAAGTGGTTAAAACCAAAGTATTGAAATTACTTGATATTGGCATCATTTATCCAATCGCTGATAGTAAGTCGATAAGTGCAACTCAAGTTGTTCCTAAAAAGAGTAGGGTAACATTAATTAAAAATGAGGATTGTGAGATGATACCCACTCGTGCTGCTATGAGTTGGCATATGTGCATCGATTTTCGAAAGTTAAACTAAGTAACACTCAACGATCACTTTTCATTACCATTTATTGACAAAGTACTTGAAAGAGTTGTTGGGCATAAATTTTATTATTTTCTTAATAGTTAGTCTGATTATTATCAAATTGAAATTGCTTTAGAGGACCAGAGAAAGACGACTTTTACCTGTTCCTATAGCACTTTTGCTTTTAGAAGAATGCCATTTGGATTATGCAATGCACCCATAATATTTTAAAGATGCATGATATAATTTTAGCGATATCGTGGAAGATTATTTTGAGATATTTATGCATGGTTTCTTTGTATTTGGAAATAATTTCGAATCTTATCTGACTGTTTTAGAATCTGTGCTTGAAAGATGTCAACAAAAAATCTACTTATAAATTGGAAAAAAAGACATTTCATGGTTACAAAAGGTATTGTGTTGGGTCATATAGTTTCATCGAAAGGGATGAAAATATATAAGACTAAAGTTGAGTCTATTTCTAAAATACCAATACCTAAAACTATAAAAGATATATGTTACTAGGACAAGCAGGTTCCTATAATAGGTTTATAAGGAAGTTTAGTATTATTGTTTGACCCCTTTCTCACCTTCTTGAGTAAGTTGTGCAGTTTGAATTGACACATACATGCCAGACAATTTTCAAAACCCTCAAGGAGATGCTCATCACTGTGCCAATAATGTAACCTCTAGATTGAACACTTCCATTTGAAATCATGTGCGCTGCAAGCAATTATGTAGTTAGAGCTGCACTAGGGTAACGAAGAGATAAAAAAACCCTACGTGGTCAACTATGCTAGCGAAACTCTCAATGATACTAAGATAAATTATACTACCACAGAGAAATATTTCTAGTTGTATTGTTTATTCTTGATAAATTTTGCTCATATATTTTTGGCTCACATGTAGTTATTTTTACAGATCATTCGATGCTCAAATATATTTTATCAAAGAAAGATGCAAAACCACGACTAATTCTATGGATCTTATTTCTCCAAGAATTTAATTTTGAAATCAAAGATAAAAAGGGAGTAGAGAACATAGTTGCAGACCATCTCTCTAGACAAATTTTTGAAAATGATAAGCCATCAATTAGGGACTTGTTTCCTGATGAGTAGCTATTTTCTATCATAATAACTCCCTGGTAGACTGATATCATTAATTTCCTTGTTGCAGGAGAAATGCCGAATCATTGGAGTGCACAAGATAAATGAAGATTCTTGTACAAGGTACGCCAATTCTTTTTTGACGACCCTTACTTATTTAAATATTGCTCAGATCAAATCATTAGGCATTATGCGACCAATGACGAGATTCAAAGTATCATTACTTTCTGTCATACAGAAATATGTGGGGTCACTTTTCTCCTTAAATGACGGTAGCCTCCAATGTAGTTTTTATTGGCCTACCATGTTTAGAGAATTCTGTAAAAGATGCAAGCCTTATCAGAAAGTAGAACCATTAACTAGAAAGAATGATATGTCATTAACACCTATACTTACAATTGAGATATTTGATTGTTGGGATATTGACTTCATGGTATCGTTTTCTATTTCTAATGGATATACTTATATTCTCGTATTAGAAGATTATATCTCTAAATGGGTAGAAACTGTGGTTTGTAGAAATAATGACCAACAAACTATTATTAAATTTTTAAAGGAACACATATTGCCTATATTTTGAGTTCCTAAAGCAATAATAAGTGATGGGCTCGCATTTCTGTAACAAAATCTTTAAAAATTTAATGAAGAAATATTATATCACGTACAAGATTTTTACACCGAGCCATCCACAGTCAAATGGAAAAGTTAAGCTAGCTAATAGGGAAATCAAGCAAATACTTGAGAAAATGGTTAATCCATATTGCAAAGATTAGTCATTTTGACTGACCGATACTTTATGGTCTTACTGTACAACATAATAAATACCCTTATGCATGTCTCCATGTAGGTTAATCTATGGAAAGTCTTGTCATTTGCCTGTAGAGATAGAGCATAAAGCGTATTGAGAAATTAAATCAGTATATCTTGATCTTAATTCACTGGCCCATTATGAAGGCTACAACTAAACGAGTTGGAAGAGATAAGACGTGATGCATACGATAATTCATGCATTTCAAAGGAGAAAATAAAAATATGGCATGAACATCATATCACACACCATATTTTTCATCCTTCTGATAAAGTGGTTCTATATGATTCACTCCTTCATCTATTTATGGAAAAATTACATTCACGGTGGACATGACTGTTCATAGTTAAACCTATGTATCCACACAGCGCAATTGTTATTGAAAATCTAAATAATGGTCATACGTTCAAAGTAAATGGGAAACGATTGAAGTATTACTTAGAATTTTCAAACACTTGGAGGAATCTCATGATCTAGTGGATCTTTCGACATCTCATTGATACGAGCTAAACAAAAACACTATGTATATTATTATATATTATGTACTAACAATTTTGTTTTGCATATTGTTATATCATGAGTACCGGACCAACGTAATTTCTAAATCTTCTCTATTAAATTTCTATTTGTTCTTATTTAATTAAACATATATATCAATTCATTGAAGACAATGTGCATTTTAAGTTAGGGGGATGACTTATTAAGATAACTTAGTTTTGATACTTATGATGATTTCAATGATTTTCAAAATTTTCTATTAATTTTTTTAATTAACAAGCAAAAAAAATCTTTAATTGATATTAACTTTAAAGGTAGGAACTAATTTTTAGTTTAGAATTAATTTTAGAATTAGAAACTAATGGCTAGATATTAGGAATAACCTTAGTTTAGCGACTAACAATAACTAACAAAAAATATAAAATAAAAAAAATTAATTAAATGGCTTGACAGTTTTCTCCTGTTTGATTTTTCTTTAATTTGTTCTTAGTAAAAAGTAGTTTTTGTCTCAAAACCTAAATCTAAAATTTATATGGACGAATTTGATTGAATCAAAGTTAGATCCTTACTTTTGTAGTATATTTGGTAGAGTTTTAGCAAAGATATGGAGAATTTTTACGAATTTTATGGATTATTTGCCATGATATGCTAAAATTAAGGGTAGAAAAAGTAAAAATCTCACCTTTTTATCATTATATATCTTGGGTTGCTTGTATAACTATAGTTTATCAAATTAATGCAATAATGATCACATTAAAGTGGAATTTGTTATTTTTTGAAGAAGAAATTGGAAAAATATGGAATTATATAGATGAAGTTAATTCTAAAAAATAATAAGATAAAAAAGAGAAAGAAATTAACCAAAAGAAAAATAATAAATATAATAATTATGTGATAAATTCATGAATTGATTTTTGAAATAATAATTATTTTAGTTATGTACTTTTGGTTAATTTTTGTAGAATGACACCAAAAAAGCAAACAGTTTTCAAGAAGTTAAGAGTGGAGTCCTCTGGCCCGTTTTCTTCATAGAGATCTAGAGTTACAAAAGCAAATAAGAAGATCTTGGAGAAGTACGATGATATCAAGTTTTGGCCCAAACATGCGATAGATTATTCAAAATTAAATAAAAATTTGGCCTTAGAGCCCGAATGCTAGACTCAGAGTTGGAAGTATACACATGATTTCAACACATAGTGGTATGCAATGACATTGTGCGTGAGTTTTATACTAACTTACAACCAACAATGGTAGATCAACATGGATACTCCATTGTCAGGGGTAGGGAGATACCATTCAGGAGAGAAGAAATTGCAAGGACAATCCCTGTGCCCAATGCACCTGAGGAGCATCCTTCTTTTATGGATATTGTAAATGAGATACCAAGCAACTCTATGAGAATTTAAGCGATGTTGTATTTAATGAGAGCTTTTTGAAGGTTGGTTATGTTAAACAAGAGTATGTCTTGGTAAGTTTTTATAGTAAAAATAACATACTACCATCCTTCGAACAATGGAACTATATTCGAGAGAGATAGTATTGTTAAATATGATTTTGGAAAAATGTGCATTCGACGTCACATCTATCATGTACTTCATGATAGTTCAATGCATGTGTCAAGTCCATGAGTGTATCCAGCAACCGAGAATGGCAAAACCTCACTTAGTTTTGTCTTCTATGAATACAAAAATTTGCATAAATTATGGAGTTCTTCCATCACGAGGTGATACATTTGAACCTCCTTAGAAACCATTTACTGATACTACTATGCGAAGATGCATGAGTGCTTGACATGCACAGCAGGAACAATAGGTGTAACCTGAGTAACAACAAACTGCTGCCCAACCTGTCAGTCATAGAGAATAAAATCAGGAACGTATCAAACAAGGGTAGGAACTACAAGATGCAGTGGCTTGACTAGTTGAAGTAACACTCCACATATAAATGAGCCAATCATAAAGATGACGAATGCCTTCAATGCAAAAATGAGCATACTTGATGACAGGCAGGCCCGAACCGAGCATCGTCAACAATATCATTATTGGCTACTTACTAGAGTATTTAGACAAATGACTAATGATGATGCTCCTGTTTCTGCAGATGATGATGAAGGGATGAGCTAGGGGACTATTGGGTTCCGCCGATATCAAAGATGCAAGTTACATAAAGGTTTTCATTAGAGATATCATTGATATCAACTACAGAAGGGAGTGAATATTTTTTGAAAAGCAACAAATCAAGGTGTATTCTAACCTTAAACTCTTACATTGTTTCTTGGTGTATTACTTTCATAGTTATATTTTTGATGCACTGAGGATACTGTATAATTTAAGTTGGGGGGTGAGATAGATACACTGTACATTATAGTATTATAGTTAACTAACATAATCTGAAAAAAAATTCAAAATGTTTTTATTTCTTTGAAGTAAAAAGTAAGATTAGAAGTACTTTACATTGCATATTTATGAGATAGATATCTCAATTTTGACGCTTATATGATAATAGTTATTATGTAGTCTTAATTGAGATTTTAAATTCGACAATAAGATATATACATACTTAAAATTAGAATTAAGTATGCACTCTACATACTTACATGAAGTCATGAAAAGTTGATGGCAAAGAGAACTTAAAAGGTAGACCTATCATATATTAAAAAAACTGAAAAAAATGAAGTAAGCCTGATACTTAAGGCAATATATTTCGGCTATATAAACTATATATAATAAATTAGAGAAAGTAATTGTTAAGTAGTTAGGTTCATGCACCTCAGTAAACATGCATATTCACATAAACAATACATATGGATTCTATTATAATCATGAGCTGAGTAACTGGGCATTTGTGCCTCGGTAAGCATAAATGTTTATATGAAAAGCAAGTGTCTATAAAAAAAAAAAAAAAAAAAAAAAGAAATATGCATATATATGAAAAGGGTTCATATAAGTTTGATTGGAGTTTGAGACTTGATAAGACATATTCACATGCTCACAAGAGTGCATAGGAGAGAATAATTGAAAGTAAAAGTATATCTATGATACGATTTAAATGATCAAGATAGATACATAAGAGTATTAGATTATAAGTAATTTAGTAAAATTGACATTTTCAAAAAAATCTGTGTATGTATCTCTAATTAAGTTTGATATGACAAAGAAGTGGAAACCAAAAATATATATAACTATAGTATAGGTAGTTAATAGGATACTAATTTTTTTCATTCTTTATTTTACACTTATTCTTATTTTTCTTTTTATTTATTCCTTAATCTCAAACATTTCTTGATATTTGTGGGTAACATCACTAAAAACCCTCATGAGATAACACTAGTCCACTAAGATAACTTAGAGGTTTAACAGCTTATTGCACGTACTAAGTGCAATCGTGATTCCTACGAAAGTGAGTTAGGATTTATTTTTTTAGGTCTTTAATTTATTTTCTTTAGTTTATAGATTTGCTAGGGACTAGCAAAACTCAAATTGGAGGGTGTGATTAGACTTGAAGAGTATAATATTTTTTGTTTATTTTGTGCAAGCATAATCTAATTTTGATGATTAATACGAAAATTAGTGAATTTTTTTTATTAAACAAATTCTTACTATAATATTTTTCTAGTGTTTTTCAATACTTTTGTAGGGTTTTATATGCAAGGTAACTGAAGTATCGAAGTATATCTTAAATATCAGTTCAGAACTGTGCATTCTCAAGAATAGCTATCGACAACCAGAGTCCTACCGTTGACAACCATCAACTAAAAGATATGCCTAAGAGCAGCCGTCGATAGGTCCATCGAAGGGAGCGGCTGCAGACTTAATTTCTAGAGATTTTTTTAGGGGAATTAAGAGTGTTCTCGTAAATGGAATTCCTATTAGATTTTGTAAGGCTATAAATAGCCAATAAATATCAAGTTTTGTAATGCTTAATAATGTTTGAGAGAGAATAATATAGAGTTTTTGATTCAAGATTTAGTTGTACTAGTGCATAGATATAATTAAAAGAATTCTTTTTCTTTTTATTTATAGTTATGATGAGTATGAGAGGTTAAATTCTTAAGTTGGATAAGATAAGAAAATAAATTCTAAGTGATTTACTAGTATGTATCTTATATGCTTATGGATTTTAATTGTTTTATGTGGGATTGATATCTTTGATTCCCTGCTATTTTTGATATGATTAAATATGATTTTGAGTTTTTAATGCTTTATAGTTTGACGATGTATTCGTTACTCAGTTTTTTTATATACAGTAGACTCTTTTGGCATGGTGTATACTAAGACTTTGAATGTTTATTTTTGTTATTCATATTGCATGTTTAGATAAACTCAAAATTCATATAGGATTAATTGGGAGAAATTAGTCAAAGTATCAAAGTTCACAATTTTATATATTTTGTGTTTAATTAAATTATTTTTTGGTTGTACGAACATCACGTGATCAATGTAGCTGAGATAAAAAGTATAAATATATCTAGTAAATTATCCTATGGGGAGTTGCATCCATCTGACTAATAAATTTAATATAAGTAAATTTTTCATCATTAATTTTAGTTTAGTTAATAAAAATCCAACCTTTACTTTTATTTTAGTACCGTAATTTATTCTAGTATCATACAATTAACAAATGATCCTCGAGAGAACGATCTTGGGTAACTATATTTGTATTACTTGTTGATGTTTTGTACTTGTGAATGTACAATTTAGATCGCAGTCACTTGTGAGTCGCCACCTCCCTTATGTCTCTCTGCTGTCTGAGGACCCTTGTTGATTTCTCCTTTCTCACTACCCTTCGAGTCTTCATATCTCCCCAAGTTGGAGGGCTCAAATTAGACACAACTTTGGGAGGTTGAATATTGGCACTGATGCCCCTTCCGAGCAGTGGTCGCTATCACCTTGGAAAGTTGAATATTGGGGATCTACATGCATCTACGATATCCTCTTCGGTCTGCTTTCGGCATTGTGGGGCAAAGCCACCTTCGGACCATTGTGCAGATAGATTCTTTGAACTCTAATCTATGTGAATAATGCCTTGATCTGATTGTTGATGGGGCTTTCAGCATGAATAGCCAATTATTTCTGGCTGTTTGGAGCCCTAGCCCCCTTCAGCTATTGAACTAGTTGGAGCAAATGTCAGATGACGCCTCGCCTTGAGTGTCTTATTAGTATCATGTTCTTCCTCTCCCTCTATGATGGTGAAGTTCTCAGCCGCTGCGTTAATGAAACTCTTCTCTCCCGATGGAATATCAATCTTGCATATTATTTTGAATGAGATTGCACACAATTGGCAACCAAGCACGGCATTGACGTTCCTCGTAATAGCCAGCAGATTTTGTAGTCAACATAGACCCTGGCTTAGTTGAGGTGGGATTTCTTGATGGTTTGCTTGCTTATTCTAAACACATGGGCATATTTAATCAGCAGCTTGTTGATATTAGTCCCATTTTAGTGTTGTAATAGGAGCCTTTTGATTGCTAGCCAAGCCGATCCTCCAATCTAATCTATAGGTAGACCTTGAATCTCGCATTATAGTCTTTGCAAAGGATTGAGTGATTACGAGTGAAAAGTATAGTATTAGTTCATTTTATACACTCATAATCTAATTTTGGTGATTAATACAAGAAATTAATGATAAATTATTTTTATTGATGAAGCTCTTCACTTCAATATTTTTCTAGTATTTAATGGCTTTTTTGCAGTGTTCTATGTGGAAGGTAATCAAAAAATCAAAGCGTACATCAAATATCCAACTAGACAGGCCAATTGACAGGCCTAGTTGTCGACATTCGTCTACTGGCTGTCAACAGCCAAGGACTGTAACAAAAATCTAAGAGCGGTTGTTGATGCAGTTTTTGATACGGCTTTGGATAGCCATGGGGGAAGAAGTATTATCATAGGATTTCCGATGTAAAGAAAGTTTCCTTTTAAAAAGAGTCCTTATTGGTTTTCTTTAGAGACTATAAATACCAATGTAATTTAGAATTTTGAGAAAAAGGAAAAAAAAGAGAGGGAGATACGAGAGATAATATAGAGTTTTATGTTTTTATTTATAGTTTTGTACTCTTTCATAGTTATTAATAAAAGAGATTCCTTTATTCATATGTTGATGGCTATAATAAGTATGAGTTTTTAAATCTCTACATTGGTTTACATGTGATAACAAACCCTAGAAAGTTTACTAGTATGTGTTTGTTTATTTATCATTGTTGTCGTTGTTTGCAATATTAACGAAGAATACAGCCATTCCAAAAACAAAACAAAATTTTATAATTTGGAATTTGGGAATTGCAACACTCAAGTTATTCTTTCACTAATCAAGAGGATTGCAATCAAGATTTTTGGTGAGTGTTAGGATAGAAGTATGATCAAATCAACCCTTGTTATTTCAGTTGACTATTCGATGAAAGATTTTTTTTGAACTGAAATTTTCTCTGTATAATCTTCTAGAATTAATTTTTTCGATCCCTTTTTATCCACGTACTTGGAGTGGTTTATAGCTTGAGCACTTGTAACTGTCCCTTGATTTGCGGAAGATCGTGGTGGAAATTGCACCCCGATCTGATCTGAGCGATTGTGATGGAACTGCACCATGATTAGATTAATTTGGATAACCGCCCGCCAACGAGGATGAAATGTCTTCGTTAGTGGAGCAGACTACTTTAGTAGGCAAGGTCGGCCTGTCTTCTTTGCGATGTTGATTTTAGTCATTTGTTATGATTGTCATGGGTGTTTGCTTTCCTTCGGTCTAGCGAGGATGAGATGTCTTCGTTGACGTGGTGGATTTTGTCTCTTGAAACTTTTGAAGCCTTTAGACTTGTCCTAACTGGTGAGAAATTTTGCTTCATTTGGCAAATTTGGGATTCCTCATTTTGGTGAAGGAATTTTCTTCTATGACGAGGCTGAGACCTTTATGCAGTGAGGATAGTCATTGACCTGACTTGTACCTTTGCCAACTCAACTTGATGACATGTCATTTTCTTTCGGTTGGCCTTAATCAACAGTTTTAAAAAAGTATGGAATTTGTTGCCTTTTGGAATATTTTGAATCTGATATCTTCTAACTCTTGAAAGATTTAGATCAGGATTTTGAATTTTAAATTTCTGTTTGGTGGGCCCCATCTTTTCTGTGAGCCTCAAATCATGATTGTTTGCTTGAGAAGAAGCATCCACTGATCCTCTTTTGATGATAAATGGCAGCCATCGCATGTTCACCTAATAGGCTTAGCCAACTTGGGTCAATCCAGAGATTTATTGTTAACTAATGGCTAGACCTGGGTTTTTCTCAGAAGTTTACTATTTAGCTTGAAGGGATGGCTGGAGTTATTGTATTTTTTAGAGCTTTGATATTAACTTGATAGGCTTGGAAAGTTTTCTAGGCTTTTCAAAGATTTGATATTAACTTGATGGGCTTAAGAAATTTTTAGAGTTACTTCGCTAGATATAGTTGTCATTTGTATTTTTGGCGAAGACAAAGGTGATGTTGACTTCTCTTCCCCAATTTTTAGATACATAAGAATCTAATTAGCTATGGTCTTTTCAAGATCTCAATGGCTAGGCATCACCTCATTTTTTGAGGCAAGCATTGCACTGAAATTCTACCTTGGAAATGACTCAGAAATAATGACGCCTCTTCAATGATCGTGCCCAAGAGATATGACATTATTACATCTAGATTTCTTCTCCATGGGTATAAATGCCTCCTAAGGCATATGGATACTCTCAGTATTGAGCTTTTCTTTCTCTTTTGGTTTTCGCTTTCTGTGGTGTTCTAGATGAAGAACCTCAGCTAGCTTCATCTTTTCTGCGACGGAGCAGTTCCATAACCATGGACCCTCTAGTTGATGATGAGGGGGATGAAACCTTCATCTCCGAACAAAGTTATATGGATCAAGATCCTCATCCGTGCAATTGGAGTCATGAATATTTTCCTTCCCTTTTTTTAATATTCTTCTTTTTTTATTTTGTTTCTGGCTTTGATGTGTTTTTGATGTTGTAGTGCAATCCATGCTCTAACAATTGACAAGTTCCGATCCACATGGACCAACTGATGATGCTTTGCTGGAGAGGCAGAAGAGTCATCATCAGATCTACTGTTTCTCAACATTGGTTGGTAACCACAACCTTCTCTCTAACAAGAGTCCTCCATCTATATGGATCCGTGGACCTTCAAAGGCCATGGCATCCTTCAGGACGACCTCTATCCTATCCATTAGTAGAAGCAGGCATTTTGAAGCATTCTACCAAACTTTCCTAGGGACAACTCATCCAAGGAGGTGATTTGCCTTCAAGCTCGTGCTGTGTACCTCACTGAATCCTCAGTCTGCTTGAACTCTTTGAATCCTTTTTTCTTGTACGACTTGCATAATACAAATTGGATCATGGATTCATTGTAATGCTCAGAACAGTTGAACTCATTTTAGTGCTCAGAATAGTTGATGTAATTTGAATTAAAAGTTTAGTGTAGTGCTTGCATACAAAGATCAATAAAATTCTTTATTCATCTATACAACTGGTGCGCTTTTCTGCTTTTTTCTGAATATTTTTTCATTACTTTGTTTTGGCTTCTTTAGGATTTTTAGCTAACCCTCAACTGAATGGATTTGAAGTGTTTTTACCAACGACTGTTAGAGTTGAACTAGTTATGTCATTCCCCTCGTCGTGATGAGTTTGTGAGAGTTTCTTTTGGGCTTAAGAGCCAAAATTTCTCTCTACCTATGGCCTCTAAGGCTGTGGACTTAGTTTTTTTTATGCTCAGTGTTGGAGTATTGATCATAGATCCAAACTAATGCAGATAATTTGTCTTTTATGTTCGAATGGAGCATTAAACCACATGTACAAACCAACACAATTAACTTCTTTTTTTTAAGTTCAGATAAAGCGTTAAACCATAAGTCCAAATCAACATAGTTTACTTATTTTTTTTAAATTCGGATGGAGCGTTAAGCCGTAGGTCCAAACAGCACAGTTAATTTTTTTATCACACCATGGGAATTTTCTATGGGTAATACCTTTTGAGGAACTTATCATTGATGGGCACCACCAAAAGTCCGTCATCTGATTTGGCCAATCGATAAGTCCCATTGGAGTAGACAGATTTTATCATGATTGGTCCCTCCCACTTTGGCTAAAACTTTCCTATGGATTTGTGAGTTACAATCATAGGACGCCGTACAGTTAAGACGAGGTCGCCTAGTTTGAATACCTATTGCTGTTGAATGCCCAGGAGATCTTTGCCTGACAGAAGCTATGTGTTGTTGGGCTTGAAGTCTTTTCTCGTCAAATGCTTCTAACTCTTGAAGACACAGTTTATGATTGTCTTCGGTTGTTATTTCCAAACCTATTGTTGAATTGAGAGAAGGTAATTGAATTTCCAAAGGTTAAACCGCTTCGTAGCCATATACCAAAGAAAATGACGTGGCATTGGTGGCATGCATAGGTTGGTGCGGTAAACCTTGAGACACTCGCCGAGCTTCATGGTAGTCTCATTTATTTGTTTTGATGAACTTCTTTAATATCTTGATTATTGTCTTATTAATTACTTTGGCTAAGCCATTTGCGACAGGATTATAGGCTGTTGATGCAACACTCTTGATTTTGAATTTGTCGCATAGCCTATAGAATGCCTAACTTATGAACTATGGTGCATAATCATGGATTATCTTTTTGGGAACACCAAACCGAAAGATGATGTGTTTTTTTATGAATTTTACCACATCAGAAACTTTTACTTCCTTTAGCGCTATGGTTTCTAACCACTTAGAAAAGTAATTGATAATTACAAGGATGTGTCGATGATGTTTTGAGCAAAGAGTGATAGGTCCGATCACATCAATACCTCATGCTTCAAATGGCTATGATGCAGTCATGAGTTGTAAATATTCTGAAGGCTAGTGGCGGTAATTAGCATGGATTTGGAATGCATGATATCTTTTTGCATAAGCAAGGTGTCTATTATCATCTTCAACCATTAATAGCACATTCTTCATAGCCGATGCCAGAGCTTGTGTTCGGGTTAGTGAGCACCTCAAATGTTGTCATGGCCTTCCTATAATGCAGTTTGTGCTTTGTTACTGGATAAATACTGAGGAAAAATTCCATCATAAGATCTCTGGTATAATTGCTTGGTGACCGCATTATAGAAGAACCGGCTTGCCCTTCGTTTGATGGAAGTGGCTTCCTTCAGTGCTTCAAGAAAAATACCATAGAGTACGAAATCAACAAATGAAAATTGCCAATCTCTAGGCTCTATCTTAGATGATGTTTCGCAGACTGTTTTGATTTTCGCATCTTGTTTGGTACCTTTGTTAATTTCCTAAGCATGTTCTAGATGGTACAAGTTTTGTCTAGCAGCCAAGACTTTCTGCTCTACCTTGGATGACAGTGCTAGAGTGGCTGCTAAAGAGGCTAAGGCATCAACATATATATTATTCTTTTGGGGTTTGTGGTCGATGTAGAACCCCCTAAATTTCTCTATCTAGGTGATGGTAGCTCGATGATATAGAATTAAATCTTCATTCCTTACTTCATATTAACCTTTGACTTGAATGATGATTAATCTTTAATCGCCATATGCTTTTAGATATTTCACCCTATTTCTTTGGCTATTTGCAGTCTGATGATGAGAGCATTGTATTCAGCCATGTTATTCGAGCATGGCTTTGACAACAAGTACGCATAAGGTAGTATATCACTCTCAAGCGGGATAAAGACTACCCCTCCTCCTACAATAACTTTTCCTCTTTGGCCCATTCTTTTGGTCACATTGAAGAACATTTGCCACACACTATCTCTTGAAGTGGTGTTGCTCTCCACTATTCGTCGGGCATGGCTTCGTATAGCCTAGTATTTTCAGGCGCCAGGTGATCAACCAAGAAGTCTATGATATCTTGTCCCTTAGTTGCTTATTGAGAGGACAAATTTCATGTCATACTGTGAAAGCAATAATACCCTTTTGGCAAGCCTTGAATTTAGCGAACCTAGCTCTGTCATGAATATCCTTAAGGGATTCACATGGGCTCTTTGCCCTATCAGATAATATCTCATTTTTGCATAGCAAAGACCAGGGCTATAGGGTTTTATCTATTTTCAGCTCCAATCATCCTCCGACTCAGATAATAGATTACTTGCTCTTGTTCTTTTTCATTGGTCTAAGCAAGTAAAGCGCCCAAGGTGTAATCCACTTATCTTACATATAGAAGAACTGGTTAACTAGACACCGGGGCCGTTAGTGCTAGTGGATTGATGAGATATTATTTAATATCATCAAAAACTTTTTCGCACTCAGCATCCCATATAAATTAAAGGATACACCTTTCTTCATCAAGCTAGAAAAGGGTTGACATTTTCCAGCTAGATTGGCAATGAAGCGAAGGATGTACACATACCGTCCTTGCAAACCTCGAACTTCTTTAATATTTCTCAGAGGTTGCATATCTCATATTGCTTTTACTTTTTCAAGATCTAAGAGGATATCTTTTGCGGTTATCACGAAACTGAGGAATTTTCCACTGGACACCCGTAGGAAAGACTTTGTCGGATTCATCTTTAATTGATGAGCCCTCATTAAGTCAAATATTGTCTTCAAATTTTTGATAAGGTCTTCTTTACTTTGGCTTTTGACTGTATTATCATCAATGTAACACTCTATAATCTTTTGTAAGTGGTTGCAAAAATCACTATCATAACTCGTTGATATACTGCTCCAGTATTTTTCAAGTCGAATGGCATCACTGTATAGCAATATACCCATTGTGATGTTCGGAAGGATATATATTTTTCATCCTCGAGGCACATTTTAATCTAATTGTACCTAGATAAGCCATCCATAAAGAACATCATCTCGAAACTATAGGTATTGTTGATCATTACATCATTAATTGGGAGTGGAAAGTCGCCTTTTGTATAAGCATCATTCAGATTTATAAAATCCATGTAGACTTTGACTTTCCCATTTTTCTTCATAACTGGTACAACATTGCCTAACCAGTCAGAGTGTTGTTCTTTGCGGATGAATCCACATGCTTTTAACTCTTCACCTAAACCTTAATTTCTTCTTGCATTTATGGTTTTAACTTTTGTTGTTGCTGTTTTGCTAGTTTAGCATCAGGCTTAATATGGAGGTGATGTTGTGCTATCTTTGGGTCTAACCCCGACATATCCTCATAATTTCACATGAAAACATCCATGTAGTCTTGAATGAGCTTGATTAGATATTGCAACTCACTCTGAACCAGATTCTTTCTTACAAATATAGGCTTAGGATTTTTATCGTCTCCCATATTTATTAGGATGACTTGATATTCTATGGGAGATTCACATTGCTCAAATAAGAGTTCCCACTGTGCATCCATTTTCTATGTGCAAACTTGAGGGAGATCCTCATTATCAGATCTTTCTTGGTCGAGGTGGGTAGTGGCATATACCATATTGACTGTTATCCGCCGAAACTTTCTTCTTAGGTCGTAATCTGAGTCATGATTGGACACTGAGGACGACGACACTGTAGTACTTTTAGAGGAATTTTCTTGCAGAATATTCATTTCTGGCTCTGAAGACGTATAGTCTAGACAATGCTTGGTCTTGCTATCATTTATGGCTATGAAGACGTAAAGTCTAGACCATACTTGGTCTTGCTATAATAGTCAATGCTTTTTCCTTTTGGTACACATGGCTGCGGGGAAAGTCTTCTCTCTCAGTTGAAGTATAATCCTTCACCTTTTATCCTATCACTCTCATCATTTTATGAGAGTTTGGCCCATACTAATCAAATTGCGGGCATCTGGGTCTTTACTTGAACTACTTGGAACTAACTTAGATTTTAGGGTGGCTTTCCCAGAGATGATAGCATACAGGTTACACCTAGCTTGGACAACAAACACAGTTTCATCCCCGATGGATTGGTTTATTTAGTTTGAATAAACCGGTATATGTAATGCGGTAACTTGTTAAGTTTCTTAATTATTACATTCTCAAGTTTAGATGTATTATTAGAGCTAGACAAAATATACTTAAAACCAATATCTTCATTAAGCATCCATTCGCCTTCCTTATCGGCGTTTGGGTTAATATTTACATCATCTAAACCGATTACAAGGGATTCATTTCAATTTAAGCTTCATTCGAGCCATTGTTTGGCTCTGTGTCTACTTCATTGCCCTCCTCTGGTTCCTTTGGATAGAGAATTGCATTGGTGAAGTAGTTTTCTACCTCCTTGAACTGTTATTTTTTTTTCATATGTTGCTTTAACCACCTCCTGTTTGTCCATATACTTCAAGCATTGATGAAGGGTGGATGGGGCGATCAGGTTGGATTAAATCCATGTCGTCCCAATAAAAGATTGTAGGAGGTCTTGGCATTGATGACGTGGTAAGTGACTTCTATTTTAAGATTGCCAATTTGACATTTGATGTAGATCTTTCCCATAGGTCTACAACTCTAAGCAATAAATCCTTGGATAATTGTGGTAGTGGTCGCCAACTTATACATTGGTATATGAAGAAACTGAATTAGGCAGACCAGCATGATGCTGAGGGCAGAGGCTAGACCAATCAATATTCTCTTGACATTGGTCGACCCAATATATCTTGTATAGTAAAGTGGACGATCATAGTCAGAACTCTTAACCAACATATCTTCGGGAGTGAAGGTTCTGCTTGGTTTGGCTGAGACTTGATGACACTGATAATTTTGACATTCTATTTCTGTCAAGAATGGGATCTGAGCCAAGAATAACTCAGAATTGGCTAGGGCTTCTCAGAGAGCATTTTTATTTTCTTTGGAAAGGCTTAGTAATTCATGCATAGTTATGCATGCTAAAATGTTTGCCAGCTATGCCAAGATATCAAACTTAAAATGAACAGCCAAATCCTCAGCTGCTCTTTTTCATAAGAATTTGAGAAAGCTGAACTCCTTTGGCTTACTTTTGTCGAGAGGCAGCTCAGGTGCTCATGGAGGAGGCACTGGCTCTGTGGAAGGTGATACTGGCAGCTTGGTGGGGTTAGTTATATCATATTGTTTTAATTACACTTTCTCTAACTGAGTCCCTCTGATTGGGGCTAGATCTGTTAGCAAGACAATCTGCTCTTCTTCAGAGTTAGTGAGTAGACTAGTTGAGGTGTCATATTTCCAGTGCCCAGAGAAAGACAACCCAAATTCTTCTCCATTCTTTTCTTTTTCTTAGAGATGATTGTGGTCCATTGTCCTCCTTTGACGACATCAGGATACCCACATCGTTTGTCCGTTTCATGTAGCAACGGGTACCAAGGCTTGAGTTTGCGGAGGGTGTGGACCCCGTATTGATTATTGGTGTAATCACTTTAGGGATCATGACTCCGTTTGGTATTCCTACGTTCGAAAATTCTCCGCCGAATTGGAGGGAGACCATATTCGTGGTTACTTGTTTCTTTTCTTCATTTATATGGAGTACTCCCACCTTGGCCAGTGTTTGGATTTTATCCTTCAGGATAAAGTAATCCTTGGTGGGTTGGCTTATGATCATGTGATAGTGGTAATATTTGGAGTCTTTTATACGCCCCACTTCCTCCGGCCTCTTGGGTTCAGGTGACTCAATTTTATTATTGTAAACCAACATGTTGATGATTTTTGAGTAGCTGTTCATCTTTGAACGAGTACTTTTTTGTACTCGTTGTGATTGGGTTGTACTCTGTTAGAGCGATGAACTCTTCTTGGGCTCTGTAGACATATATATCACTAGTACATTCTTTCCCTTGAGCTTAAAGGGTGGAGTGCACGTTATATTAGCCTCTACCCGTTATTTACCTTTGTCATCGACTAAGAGCCTTGAGATTGATTTATTAATAATCTCAGCCTGTTCCTATAGCGCTTTCCATGTAATGAGCACGGACTGCATCCATGTTAGTTTTAAAGTCTACAAGGAGATTATGTCTAGAAGTTTGTAGTAACATGGAAAGAAGCATGCCTCTGGGACATCAAAGAGAAAGATTCTTGAATCTTTCTATGAAATCCTTCATAGACTCACCTTTCTTCTGTTTTTTTAAATGAGAGTAGGCATAGATACTTCGATATTGTCCTCATAAAATTGAGCAAGGAACTGAGCTTTTAAGTCTGCCCTCGATTTGATGGACCTGAGCGATAAAGTACAGAACCAATCAAAAGCGATTCCATTTAGGGACCCGACAAATAGCCAAGTATTAACGCATCATTGCCCATAGCATTCCCAATGAACGAATGGAAATGGTATATATGCTAATGGGAGAGCCCTTACCATGGTACTTATCTATGTTAGGTGCTCGATAAGTCTCGGGAAAAGGAAGGACACACTATTCCTACCTTTTGCAAGGTATCATTGTGTGTCAGGGCATCAATTTTGGTTTGGATTTCTTCCAGCACCTTATCTTTCATAACTTCTCCTGTATGGTGGGAGCCAGTTTCTTCCTCCATATCTTTGGAAGTATCATTTTCTTTATTTTTGTCTCCGAACCCGGATGGATCATTGCTAGTGTTATTCAGATTTCCTTGAGGACTCTTGATAGGCAATTGTAGTTGCACCAATATGGAACTCATCATTTTTTCTACTGCTCAAGCACTGCTTGTAATTGCTTAGCAAGCTCTTTTTGGTTTTTAAGCCTTGGAGAACGTTGCCGACTTCATCTCTGGTCGCATTGACTGAAGCGCCCAGAGACTGAAAATAGCTTGCGGTTTCTGTTGAAGCATATGCTGAGCGCATCTCATGATCATTTTCTTCTTCTTGTGGTTGACTGTGAAGAGGGGAAATCGATCAGCTTGTTGCTGCTAATCGAGTTCTTGTCTGTGTATTGCGATAGATCCGTTCAGCCTCAGTAGTGGACTGATTTTTAGGAGGTGAACTGGGCATGTCACCCCTAGTGTGGGACACCACATCCCACCATATTAACCATATCATAAGCAAGCTCGACTTTCTTTTGGGGTTTCTTTGAATTGCACCGAGACCTCTTTTGGATTGACACCACTGAATGGAGAGTAGGTGAAGTGAATGACAACCGGCTAAACACTAAGGGTTTAACCAGTGGGTTCAAGGTCTGTCGAGCCCGATGAATCTGGCTGAGATGCTTCCTCACATTCGAGGTTGGGGCAAAAGACATTTCTAAGGAGATCATCATCACCTTGCATTTATTGGTTGCAAAATTTTCTTTGATACCTCCAGTTGAGCAGCAAACTATTAGCCTGTGTTCACTAGAATTTTGAACTTTGTTCAATCTAAGAACTTTGCTCGTTGGTGCTTCGAATCCTCCGAAGCCAAGTAATTGTACAGAGGATGAGGGCTTGCTCAGTGATTGAGCTTTGGTCGCAAGACATTTCTCTATATTGCTGCAGGGTTTACTATCACCTAGGGTTTACTTGCTCAGTGATTCTAGCCTTTCATCTAGTGATGATTTCCTAGTGAAATGTCTGCTTTCCCTCTTTGTTGCTGAGAGAAATAGTAGAGCGATTGGTCAGGAGGATCGATGACTTCTCACTGGTAATGGGTGAGACCATACCAATGGAAGTACATCAATGAATCATTGAAGGTGTGATCTCAACCTCCTGAATTGGGATCCAACCCTATAGTGATCGGCATTCTTATCAATGCCATGGTATGTCACCTTCCTTGAAGAAGACGAGGTAACCTTCCTTGCTATGTGGAAGGTACTCTTGTGTTTGTTGGAGAGAGTTAGTACGGAAAAATTCTTCATTAGAAAAAGTTGGTACAGAGAAATTCTTCGTACTTTTCCTGGTTGAACTTGGTCACTAGGGTGTCAATGGTGGCACCGACAGCCACTTCACTTGATTGCAGTACGAATTCTTCTATGATAGAGATTTGACTCCCATCTTGTTTTTGTCATTTGCAATATCAGCGGAGAATGCAACCCTTGCAAAAACAAAACAAATTTTTTTATTGGAATCTTGGAATTACAATACTCAAGATGTTCTTTCACTAATCAAGAGGATTATAATTAAGATTTCTGGAGAGACTGATGATGAAAGTATGATCAGAGTAATCCTTTTTTTTACTTTCGTTGACTATCCAATGAAGGATCTTTGTTGAACTTAAACTCTCTCTGTATGATCTTCTGAAATTAATTTTTTAATCTCCTTTTATCCATGTACTTGGAGTGATTTTATAGTTCGGGCGGTTGTAACTATCCCTTGATTTGTAGAAGATCATGGTGGAGTTGCACCACAATCTGATCTGAGAGATTGTGGTAGAACTTTACCACAATTTGATCAGTTTGGATAATTACCCACCAACGAGGATGAGCTGTCTTCATTGGCAGAGCTAATTTCTTTAGTAGGCATGGTCGGCCTGTCTTCTTTAGCGATGTTGATTTTAGTCATTTGTCATGACTGCTTTGGGTGTTTGTTTTCCTTCGGTCTGGTAAAGATGGAATGTCTTTGCTAACGAGGTGAACTTTGTCTCTGTGTCCTGGTTGGCGAGGAATTTTGTTTCATTTAGTGATGTTGGGATTCTTCAATTTGGTGAAGAAATTTTCTTGTTTGGCAATGCTAAGACCATTTGTATGGCGAGGATTGTCATTAACCTGACTTGTACCTTTGCCAACTCAATCTAATGACATGTCATTTCTTTCAGTTGGCCTTAATCATCAGTAAGCAAATATTTACCTCCTACAATCTCTAAAGAGTGTTGCTTTCGACTACTTCTAAACTTTGCATGTTGGATGGAAGCTTGGTTTCTTGCCCATTTTTATAAGGATGATACCGAAATATCCATACCCACTCTTATCGAAGAAAAGCAGAGGAAATATGAGTCTGTGAAAGATTTCGTTGAGATATTTAGAAACCTCTCTCTCAGGTGTCCTAAAAGCCAAGCCTCTCTATATGCTACTATAGACTTGTAGGCATAATCTCTAAGCAGAGATTGAAGCAAAAATAAGTGCAGTCTGAGGCAATACATGGATAGAACTACAAGAGTAAGCTAAGATCATTGAGAAATCAACCTCAAATATGTCAACTGAAAATAAAAACAAGTAGCGGATGGAGACTACTGCAACACGTCCTCCTTCCTCCAAATTCAAAGAGATAAATGTGTTAGTAGTAGATACGCCTACGAAACTCAAGAAGAATTCACTGCACCGACGAAGTGCCACTTTATCATAATGGGCACAGAAGAAATACTTTTTCAAAGACGATCAAGTGCTTAATATTTGTAACATGTTGGTTAACAATAATAAGATTGAGCTACCTAAACCAAAAAGGCCAAATGAAGTGGGGCACATAAAAGACCCCAAATACTACCAGTATCATAGGATTATAAATCATCCTACTGAGGATTTCATCATCCTCGAAGTCAAAAACCAAGCTCTAGTAGAGGCAGGAGTACTCTGCCTAAATAAATGAAAGAAGCATGTAACTACAAATATTGTTTAGCTTCAATTCAGTAAAGAATTACCGAAGGTGGAAGTGCCGAATAGAGTTATGGTCCCTAAGACGATCACATGAATAATCAATGTTGATCCACGTCATCGTGAACCTCAGGGTCTAGTACCAATTCCTGCGGCAAGTGAAGGGATAGTGTGGGTACATCCCAACCTCTCTGAAGTGGGATAAAGGACAATAGTTATCTCCATGAAAAAGAAAAAGATGGAGAAAAACTTTGAGTTGCCATGTCGTTCCCTCAGCACAGGAGAATATGACACTTAAACTAACCTACTTATTGACTCATAGGAAGAACATATTGTCCTTATACCAAATCCAATTCTAGCCAGAGGCACTCGGTCAGGTAAAGTATATCACAAATAATATGATGCGACTAACCATGCTGAGTTACCATCAAATTCTTCTGCAGATTCAGTACCTACTCCATCAGCACCTGAGCACCTCTTGACAGAAGTAAACCCAAAAAGGTAAGGTTTGGCAAGTTATTAGCAAAAGAGCAACTAAAGACTTAATTGCTCCATTTAAGTTTGATATCTTGGCGCAACTAGCAAACACTCTAACACGCATCATAATGGATGAGTTGTTGCGCCCCTCAAAAGAAAAAAAAGGGATGCTCTCAAGGAAGCCTTAGCAGATTTCGAGTTGTTATTAACTCAAATTCTGTTACCTGTAAATAGAATGTCAACATTGCTCGGTATCGACTTTACCAAGTATAACCTTCACTTCGGTGGATATATTGGTAAATAATTTAGACCACGACTGATCACTCTATTATACGTGATATATCGGGTCAACCAAGGTTGAAAGGGTATTGATTGACCCAGGCTCTGCCTTGAGCATCATGCTGGTATGCCTGCTGCAATTTTTTCGCATCCAATCTATAAGTTGGCATCAACTACAACAACCATTCATTTCAATTCTTAGAGCAGTCAACTTATGGGGAAGATCCACCTGAAGTGTTAAATTGGCGAGCACAAGACAGAGGTGATTTGTTACATTATCAATGCATAAACCTCCTACAATCTCCTGTTAGGATGACCATGGATTCATTCCAACTTGATTGTTCTATCCACAATTTATCAGTGTTTGAAATATCTTGACAAACAGAGGGTTGTTAAAATGACATATGCAAAAAAGTAGTCGTTCAAGGGGGTAGAAAACTACTTCATCGATGCAATTCTTTACCAAGAGTAACAAAATGATGATAATGAAGTAGATTTAGAGCCATACGACAGCTCAGACAAAGCTTTAGTCAAACTAAACCCTCTTGTAATTAGTTTGAATGATGTAAATATTAACACAAATGCCAATGATAAAGGTGAATGGATCCTTAAAGGAGATATTGCTTTTGAGTATATTTTGTCAATTTCTGATTAAACATCTAAAGATAAGGACGTGATAATTAAAAAAATTAACAAGATAATGGCACTACATATACCGGTCCTCTCAAACTCAATAAATTAGCTCATTGTATATACAGCCGGTGCTATGTTCGTTGTACGAGTTAAACGAAACTGGTCACCTATTATATTTGGGAAGGCTACCCTTAAACCAAAACTTATACCTAGCAACTCTACCAAAGAATCAGAAATACCATAATTCGATTGTTATGAACCCAATTCTCATAAATGATGAGAATGATGGGGTATGATCTTACTATGGATGAAAGATTGTGCTTCAACTGAGGAAGAAGAACTCCCCTACAGCCCTGCATACCAAATAGAAAAAGTGTTGACCACTATAGCAAAATCAATTATGATTTAGGCTATACTTCTTCCAAGTCAGAATAAAAAGTCTTACAGGATAGCTCTTCTAAAAGTGCTCCCACTTAGCCATCCTTGACATATAGCCATGACTTTGACTTTGGCCTAACAAGAATATTTCAGCAAATGTCAGTCAGTATTATGTTTACCTCTATCAACCCAAACCAAGAGGAATCCAACTGTGAAGAACCCCCTCAAGCTTGGGCATAGAAAATGGATGCTCAATAGGAACTCTAATTTGAGCAACGCAAACCTCTATAGAGGATCAAGTCATCCAAATAAATATGGGGTCAACAAAAATCCAAAACCCATATTCATGAGTATGAATCCAGATCGTAATGAACTACAAAGTATGATTGAGCTCATCCGGGAGTATATGGATGACTTTGCCAGGAATTACGAAGACATGTCAGGATTGGACCAAGAAATAGCATAGCATCGACTTAATATTAAGCATAACGCTAAGCCGGTGAAACAACAACAGCAAAAGTTTAAACTGAACATGCAAGAAGCAATTGAACCTGAAGTTAAGAAGCTAAAACCTTGTGGGTTCATTCGCAAAGAATACCACCCCAATTGGTTAGCTAACGTTGTACCACTTATGAAGAAAAATGGAAAAGATAGGGCAATATTGATTTCAGAGATCTAAATGATGCTTATCCAAAAGATAATTTCTCACTTCCAATTACTTATGTAATGACCAATAATATATGCGATTTAGAAAAAATGTCATTTATGGATGACTTTCTTGGGTATAATCAAATCAAAATGTATCCAGATAATAAAAAGC
This sequence comes from Dracaena cambodiana, assembly GCA_036321105.1. Classification (NCBI taxonomy): domain Eukaryota; kingdom Viridiplantae; phylum Streptophyta; class Magnoliopsida; order Asparagales; family Asparagaceae; genus Dracaena; species Dracaena cambodiana. The sequence goes on from JAYEPQ010000018.1 coordinate 12,850,484, forward strand.
ACATTTCCTTCTGAATACCGCCGGGAGTACATTATTATACAGTGATGCCCTTCGGCCTAAAAAATACTAGAGCCATGTATCAGCAAGCCATCATGGTAATTTTTTGCAACCACTTGCAAAAGATTGTGGAGTATTATGTTGATGATATTGCAGTCAAAAGCCAAAATAAAAAATGTCACATCAAAAACGTGAAAATAATATTCAACTAAACGAGGGCTCATCAATTAAATATTAACCTAACAAAGTCTTTCTTGGGGGTGTCTAGTGAAAAATTTCTCAATTTTGTGGCAACGTCAAAAGGTATTCACTTGGAACCTTATAAAATAAAGGTGATACAAGATATGCAGTCTTCGAAAAATATAAAAAAACTTCGAGGTCTGCAGGGACGCCTAGCGTACATCCGCTACTTCATCGTCAATTTGGCTAGGAAGTGCCAACCTTTCTCTAAAGTAATGAAGAAAGGCGTATCTTGATTATGCTTGAAAAGTATAATACTTTTAGTTTATTTGTGCAAGTATAATCTAATTTTGATTATTAATATAAGAAATTAATAAAAAAATATTTTTATTAATCACTATGATATTTTTCTAGTGTTTTCTAATGTTTTTACATGATTTATATGCAAGAAAATCAAAATATCGAAGCGTATCTCAAATATCAGGTCAAAACTATTTCAGGAATGATTATAGATAGCCGCTAGCCTGCAGTCGACTGTAAATCATGCCCAAGAGTAGTTGCCTATATGCCCGCCAAAGGGAGTTACTGCAAACTTGATTTCTGGGGATTTTTAAGAATAACTAAGAGTTTTCTTGTAAATAAAATTTCTATTAGGGTTTTGTAAGAGTATAAATAGCCAATGTAACTCAGATTTTGTAATACTTAACAACATTTGAGATAAAATAATATAAAATTTTAAAGTTTTAGATTCAAGATTTAGTTTTTGTACTCATTCATATAAATCAATAAAAGAATTTTTTTTCTCTTTATTGATGGTTATGATGAGTATGAGTGGTTAAATTTCATAGCTGAATCAAAAAGAATAATAAACCCTAAGTGATTTATTGATATGTATTCTTATATGCTTATGGATTTTAATTGTTTTATATTGAATTGATATTTTTTATTGTCTGCTATCTTTGAAATGATTAAATATGATTTCTAGTCTTTGATACTTTATATTTTGGCGATATATTCATTACTTAGTTTTTGATATACCATACTTTTTAGGCATGATGTATATTTAGACTTTGAACGTTTATTTTTATTATTAATATTGCATGTTTAGATAAACTCAAAATTCATATAGGATTAGCTGGGAGAAATTAGTCAAATTATGAAGTTCACAACTTTATATATTTTGTACTTAATTAAATTATTTTTCGATTGTAGGAAGACCACGTAATCTATACAACCGAGATAAAAAGTATGAATATATCAAATAAATTATCCTATAGGGAGTTACATCTATCTGACCAACAATTTTTATATAAGTAAATTTTCTAGCTTTTAACTTTAATTTAGTTAATAAAATTATAATCTTTACTTTTATTTTAGTACCGCAATTTATTCTAGTGTCACAAAATTAACAAATGATCCTTGAGAGAACAATCTTGAGTTACTATCTTTATACTACTTGTCGATCTCTTATACTTGAGAGTGTATGATTTAAATCGTAGTCAAGTTTTTGGCATCCTTACCGGAGATTATACTATTGTGTTACACTTAAGTATATATTAATATTTCTACATCATTAATTTTTGCAATTCTGAATTTACATGACTAGTTGGAGGAGAACTTCAAACAGTAAATTAATTATATCATACTCAGATTCACAATCACTTCCAATCTGTCAAATATTTCATTACATGAGTACTGCTAATAATAATAATATGAATAATAATAATAATAATAATAATAATAATAATAATAATAATAATAATAATAATAATAATAACGGATTTGGAGATACAAATGATAATCATAGCCATCATGGAGGCAATATGAAGACTTTACGAGATTATTTACAACCCGATAGGGCAACATAACCTTCACGCATTGCATTTCCATTAAACATGAGACACTTCGAGATTAAATTTAGAGTAGTCCAGTTTTCGCCTAAATTCCATGAGACAGATTCAAAGAGCCCATAATTATACCTTCGAGAATTTGAAGTAGTTTACCCTACTATTAATCTTCAAAACATTAATATAGAGCAATTTAAACTTAAAATCTTTGCATTCACCCTAAAGGATAAATCAAATATATGGCTACATTCTTTACAACCCAATTCAATAGGAAGATGGGATGAGATGCAAAGAGAATTTTTAAAGAAATTCTTTCCTTCACATCAAATAAATTTTATGCGAAAGCAAATTCTAAACTTTCAACAGAAAGAATATGAACCATCGTTCGAGTGTTGGGATAGATTTAAAGATTTGTTTCTCTTATGCCCACATCACTGTTTTGAAATATGGAGGACTATAAATACCTCTATTAAAGATTAAACAGTACAACCAGGAAATTCATAGAAACTATGTAGTGGTGAATTCTTAAATAAGGATGCTGAGGAGTCATGGGGCTATCTTGATCCACTTGTTGAAAATTCACAAGTCTGAAAAACTGAGAATACTTCAGATAGACACCAATTAAAGGATAAACATCAGAATATAGGTGGACTTCTTAAATTGGAAGAAAATAAGATATAGCATCACTAAGAAATTTGAAGATTTGCTTGCAAAGAAAACAAAAATAATTATAGGCAATAGAAGAAGTTTCAGAAGTTTATGACATTTGTGAATTGTATGGACACATGACTCGTGAATGTCTGACACTTCCTGCTTTTAAAGAAGTATTAAATGAACAAGCTTCTTGGCCACGTAGAAACTGTTTGTTTCATTGGTATTATTCTACAAAGAATAACCAAAAATACATAACTTAGAATAATTATTATTTCCAAAATCTACGTATGAATTTATCACATAATTATTCTATTTATTATTTTTCTTTTGGTAATTTCTTAGTCTTTTTCCTGTTATTATATTTTTTTTTTATTATTATTAGAATTAAATTCATCCACATAATTCCATATTTTTCCAATTTTTCTTCAAAAATTATGAAATTCCAGTTTAATGTGATTATGATTACATGAATTTGATATATTATAATTATACAAGCATCCCATTAAATGTAATGCTAAAAAGGTGAGTTTTTTGCTTTTTCTACCCTATATTTTAGCATATCTCATGACAATAAATTCATAAAATTCGTTAAAAATCTCCATATCTTTGTTAAACTCTACCAAATCTACTATAACGTAAGGGTCTAACGTCACTCAAATTCGTCTATATAAATTGTAGATCTAGGTTTTGAGACAAAAATCTACTTTTTACCAAGAACAAATGAAAGAAAAATCAAAGAGAACAGAACTTACTTGCTTGGAAATTGATGAAAATTCAAAGAGAATTACACTATAAGAGTTTTGGCTGTCGAAAGGAGGAATTTTTTGGCATAGGTGCTGTTGAAAAAAACTTGGGTTTTGTTTTTGGATAAAAAAGAACTCTTAAATCTATTTATAGCTACCCCTCTCTGTCAACGCCTGTTAACAGGTGCATTGACGGCGCCTTCGACGGTCGCTCTTTGTCAGGCAATTTTTTTGCCTTTACGGGAACCACTATCGACAAGGGCTTCGACCGCTGCTTCAACGGTGGTTCTCTATTGAGAACTGCGTCACGCTATTTTTTTCTTTTTTTAGTTAGTTGTTGTTACTCCCTAAACTAATGTTATTCCTAATATCTAGTTGTTAGTTCCTAATTCTAAAATTAATTTTAAACTAAAAAGTAGTTCATAACTCTAAAGTTGATATCAATTAAAGATTTTTTTTTGTTTGTTTCGAAAAAAGTTTAAAAGAAAAAGAAAAGAAAGAAATGAAATTTTGAGAATTATTGAAATCATCATAAGTATCAAAATTAAGTTATCTTAATAAGTCATCCCCGTAACTTAAAATGCACATTGTCCTCAATGAACCGATATATCAATTTAATTAATTAAGAACAAGTAGAAATTTAAGAGAGAAGAGTTTAGAAATTATCTTGGTCCAGTACTCATAATGTAACAATATGCAAAACAAAATTGTTAATATATAATATATAATAATATACATAGTGTCTTCATTTAGTTCATATCAATGAGATGTCGGAGGATCCACTAGATCGTGAAGTTCCTCCGAGTGCTTTGGAAATTCTAAGTAGTACTTCAATCGTTTCCCATTTACTATAAATGTATAACCATTATTTGGATTTTCAATATCAATTGCGTTGTGTGGATATACAATTTTAACTATGAATGGTCCTATCCACCATGAGCGCAATTTTCGTGGAAATAGATGAAGGCGTGAATCATATAGAAGCACTTTTTCAGAAGGATGAAAATTATGGCGTGTGATACAATGATCGTGCCATTTTTTTTCATTTTCTCTTTTGAAATGCGTGATTGTCGTATGCATCACGTCTTATCTCTTCCATTTCATTCATTTGTAGCTTTCATAATGGGTCAGCTGAATTAAGATCAAGATTTACTGATTTAATTGCTCAATACATTTTATACTCTATCTCTACATGCAAATGACAAGTTTTTCTATCGACTAATTTATATGGAGACATGTCTAAGGGTGTTTTGCATGTTGTATGGTAAGCCCATAAAGTATCGGTCAGTCGAAATGATTAATCTTTGCAAGATGGATTAACTGCTTTCACAAGTATTCGCTTGATTTCTCTATTAGCTAGCTCAATTTGTCCATTTGACTATAGATGCTACAAAGTAGAAATCTTGTGCATGATATGATATTTCTTTACTAAGTTTTTAAAGCCTTTGTTGCATAAATGTGAGCCCCCATTGCTTATTATTACTTTAGGAACTCCAAATCTAGACAACATGTGTTCCTTTAAAAATTTAATAACAATTTATTGATCATTATTTCTATAAGCCATAGCTTCTATCCATTTGGAAACATAATTGACTGATATGAGGATATAAGCATATCCGTTGGAAATAGGGAATGGTCCCATAAAGTCAATGCCCCAATAACTGAATATCTCAATTGTAAAAATGGGTGTTAGAAGCATATCATTCTTCTGGGTTAACGTTCCTAGTTTCTGATAATACTTGCATCTTTTACAAAATTCATATGCATCTCTTAATATGGTAGGCAAATAAAAACCATATTGGAGTATTTTAGCTACCCTTTTTTAGATGAAAAGTGACCCCTCGTGCTTCTGTATGAGAAAGCAATGATACTTTAAATCTCGTCATTGGTCACATGCCTAATGATTTGATCTGAGTAACATTCAAATAAGTAAGGGTCGTCGAAAATGAATCGGCGTATCTCGTTTAAGAATCTTCATTTATCTTGTGCACTCCATTGATTTGGCATTTCTCCTGCAACAAGGAGATTAATGATGTTAGCATGCCTGAGAGTTATTGTGATAGAAAATAGTTGCTTATCAGGGAACGAGTCCCTAATTGGTAGCTTATCATTTTTAAAATTCAATCTAGAGATGTAGTCTACAACCACGTTCTCTACTCCCTTTCATTTTTGATTTCAAGATCAAATTCTTGGAGCAATAAGATTTATTGAATCAGCCATGGGTTTGCATACTTCTTTGATAAAAGATATTTGAGTGTTGAATGATCTGAAGAAATAACTACATGTGAGTCCAAAATATATAAACGAAATTATCAAGTGCAAAAACTACAGCTAGAAACTCCTTCTCTGTAGTAGCATAATTTGTCAAAACATCATTGAGAGCCTTGCTAGTATTGTAGACCACATAGGATTTTTTGTCTCTTCGTTACCCTAGTAAAACTCCAATTGCATAATTACTTGCATCGCACATGATTTCAAATGGAAGTGTTCAATCCAGAGATTGCATTATTAGCGCGGTGATGAGCATCTGCTTGAGGGTTTCCAAAATAGTCTAGCATACTTGCGTCCATTCAAACTGCACATCTTATGCAAGAAGGTGAGAAAGAGGTATAGCAATAGTACTAAAATCTTTTATAAATTTCATATAGAAACCTGCGTATCCTAAGAATGAACGTATATTTTTTACGGTTTTGGATATTGATATTTTGGAAATAGACTCAATCTTAGCATTATCTACTTCATCTGTTTCGATGAAACTATGGGGCCCAACACAACACCTTTTGTAACCATGAAGTGGTTTTTGTTCAAATTCAGAAGTAGATTTTTCTGTTAACATTTTTCAAGCACATATCAATCAAACAATATTCAAAATTATTTCCTAATACAAAGAAATCATCCATAAATATCTCAAGATAATCTTCCACCATATTGTTGAAAGTACTTATCGTCCATATTTGAAATGTTGCGAGTGCATTACATAATTCAAAAGACATTCTTCTAAAAGCAAAAGTGCCAAAAGAATAGGTAAAAGTTGTCTTTTTTTGGTCATCTAAAATAATTTTAATTTGATAATAACTAGAATAACTATCAAGAAAACAATAAAATTTATGTCCAGTAACTCTTTCAAGTACTTGGTCAAGAAATGGTAATGGAAAGTAATTTTTACGGGTTTAACTTCCGATAATTAATACACAGATGCCAACTCGTAGTAGTATGAGCGGATATCATCTCACCATCCTAGTTTTTAATTACTGGTACCCCACTCTTTTTAGAACAATTTGGGTTGGACTAACCCACTTACTATCTGCGATTTGATAGATGATGCTAGTATCAAGTAATTTCAACACTTTGGTTTTAACCACTTCTTTCATGACAGTATTAAGCCTTCGTTGCATTTGCCTAATAGGTTTGGCTCTATTTTCCAAAGTAATGAGATGTGTACAAATAAGGGGGTCTATACCTATTATGTCCGCCATATTACATCCAAGAGCTCATTTATACTTTCACAATGTCGATAGTAGTCACTGTAGAACAAGAAAAAAATTAACCCCGCAATGATCCAAACTCAAAAAAAAAAGAGAAGGAAACTCGACCTCATCTTGCGAGTGAGGCTAGCCTCGTGGGCGAGGCTAGCCTCACGGGCGAGGCCAGCCTCGCAGGCGGGCTGGCCGCCCGGCCTTGCACGCCGTGAGCTTTGCCTCCGTCGTGCACAATATATTCGGGCCCCCGTCCTGGGCCATTTTGCAATTTTTATAAATTCTAATTAGAGTTTAATTGACTTTTGGATGCAGGATCAGGACCAGATATAACAAATCTTAGAACAAATCTAATCAAAAGAAAATTTAAATATCTCATAAAGATTACAACAAGATTCTATTTCTATGTATAAGGAAATTCTCCCAATAATCTGAAGCCTATAAATACCTCTTCAGAGGGACTCAAAAAGGAAATTTAGCCAGATCTCTCTTCCGCGCAAGAGTCCAAACTTCTTCCAAGATCAAAAGACAGGAATGAGCTTAAGAAATTTCCACAGCCTCCAACCATCGACGTCGGATTGTCAACGAGGAATGCATCAATCTTCATAACTGACTCGATCCCACGATCTTCTATAAAAAGAAAGTGACATGTTTTATATGTCCTCTCATCTAATTTTCTATTCTTGAATCTTTTCAATGTAATTGAAGAAAAAAGAGAAATTTTTGTAATCTTCAAATTTTTGCTCTCAATGGCAATGAAAAGATCCTCGATTTTCCCCGAAAACAAGCTGACAACCACAGTGAGAGAAATCTCCTATATTGAAGAGGAGGTAGTGGTCCAATCTGACGTCAATAAAATTAGAGAGACGGTAAAAATATTCGTGATCGAAGTCGACCAACAAAAATATAAAGATTACATATCTTTGGACTCATCGAGTCCATGCAATAGGAGATCCGCGCAGTAAGGACACAAGAAGGTGATGAACTCATAACATTCTAAATTACCTGAACAGAAAGATGATTTCATGGTCTTGGATGACAAGGAGGCATTGATTCATCAATAGCCACTTGAATTTCAAAACTCTAGTCCGTCAAAACAAATAGTGTCCCTTCCAATATTTAGGGAGCTTGCTGCATTCGACACCAAAGGAGAATCTATTGCGGTGCAAAGAAGGACCCAAATCCGCAAACAGAATCGGAGGGCGCGCCGTAGAGCACTTAGAGCCCATTTTGTATGCCAGGCTCAAAATCAGCCTAGCACAAATAAAGGTGGATGCCAAGCTCAAAATCAAGAAGGATGTCAGACTCAAAATCAGCCAGCACAAAGCACGAAGATGTCAGACTCAAAATCAGCCTAGCACGAAGAAAGAAGGATGCCAGGCTCAAAATCAGTCTAGTACAAAGTAAGGAGGATGCCAGACTAAAGCTCAGCCTACCACTACTCAGCCCAGCACCAATCAGCTTGGCAAAAATCAGTTTGGCACATACCAGCCTAGCAAAAATCAGCCAGCAAATCTCAGCCTGGCAAAAATCAGCCTGGCACTCCTCAGCCTGGCAAAAATTAGCCTATCATTTCTCAACCTGGCAAAAGTCAGCCTATCACTCCTCAGCCTAGTGCAAGATAATCATGCAAAAATCAACTTGGCAAAAATCAGCCTACCACTTCTCAGCCTAGGAAGAATCAGCCCAGCAGATTTCAGCCTAGTGCTTCTCAACCTAGCAAGAATCAGCCCAGCACATATTAGCCTAACACTTCTCAGTCTAGCATATATCAGCCTAGCATTAATAAGACTAGACACCAGACTGGTATAAGTAAATTTGAAAACCAAACTAAGTCTAAACCAGTACACGGGGCTAGCTTAACTAAGCCAGTGTAAGAGGTTAGATCAGTACGCCAGGCTAATCCAGTTTGCGAGGCTCGTCCAGCACACAAGGATCGTCCAGTATGCAAGGCTAGTGTTAAGCCTCAACCTTGCATAAGAATAGAAGAATGCAAGGTTGCCCAGTAGTTTCATGTAAGACATCTTAAAACTAATGCTGGACATCAAACCAATCCAGGAGTTGACAAATATAACTTCCATGATTTTTAGAAGCCATCTATCTGGACAAATGAACTTCTCAAGAAGTGAGCCATGTCCTCAAAAGATGGTTATATTAGCACCACGAGAAGAAACTCTGGATTTACGAAGCTATCTCTCGAACAAAAGGAGAGCTGCACAGCACCATCAGTCATGCTGCTGCAAAAAATTAATCGCCACAGTTTTGACTCACTGTCGATGTGAAGCCCCAAGAACATCTTTATTCAGCCGGCAGTCAGTACCGGAATCTAGTATTTTGAAGAGAAGATGACTGCAGAGGCGAGACTCAGACTTAGATTAAGAATTGCCTGCTTTCACGTTGAATATGGTGAATAAAGGTAAGAAGTCAGTCATCAGAGGGTATGCCTCTGACATAGAGGCAGAAGAGGCGCACCATCACCGCGCCCTAGATCAAGCGTAACGGCCCCCCACGACTACAAAAGATTAGCAGGGGGTTTTGATGATGAAAATGAAGAGCTTAGCAATTATTCGACCTTAGCAATGCTGCGATCACATGCTTCCTCTCAGTCTGACAGAAGAACGGTTCATAAGGCTGTGCAGTCAGCCGAGTTGAGTCAGAGGATTGAGGCACAAGAACGCTTCATCTAAAAGCAACAAAGAAGTATCGAGGACCTCAAAGCGATGCTTGCAAAGGTCTTAGAGAACACTTAAAAGAACACAGAAGACAGACCAGGCGGTTCTTCCTCTTCTGATAAAGCCAAAAAGGATGAAACCGAATCTAACCTAGACACCGGGGGAAAGGCAGTGAGGAAGAATATTTTGTTGATCCTCACGCAGAAAAAATGGAGAAACTCCAAAGTCAAATAGAAGCCTTAATGCACCAAAAATGACTATAAAAAATGGGGATTATGAGACCCTACCCAATAGAGTGGGAGTCCGCCTCATTTCGGACAAAATATAAGCCTCTCAAGTTAGAGTCATATGTCGGGAAGGGGTCCCTAAACCAATATATTTACTTTTTTCTTTCTCAAACCGACCATCTAATGGGCAATGACCAAGTGATGACAAATATCTTTGCGAGTACCCTACGAGGGCCTGCATTCACTCTATTTATGTAGCTGTCCCGGAGACTATCAATACTTGGTCTGACGTGGAGAGGGAGTTCCTAGTTGCTTCTTTGAAGACAAAACCCAAGTATCCCTTCACTCTCTTTTGGCAAACAAGCAAAATGAAGACGAGATGTTTAAAAACTTCATTGATCGTTTCTGCGAAATGTCAGTGCGATGCCCACATGACATGTCGCAAGAAATATTGGTGGAGACTTGCAAGCACAATCTTCAAATAAGGATATTAGTCAAAATGAAAGCGGTAGAATATAAGAGCTGGAAAGAGCTAGTTAAGTAGGGCAAACTAGCAGAAGATCTCATCCACCGTTTGGGAGAGCAACACTCCACAAGAAGTGCCCTAGTAGGAAGGCAATACCTACAAAGCTCCTGACCAAAAGGAAAAGAGGCTATGGCGGTGGAAATTACTCTGCAACAGAAGCCCAAAGATCAGAAAGTGAAGGGCGTGTCCAAGCAGTACCCCACACCCGTATACGATTTCAAAGACGAGCAAACAATAATACTGTTCAATTTGCTCAACGAAAAGGGATGCACCAGTTTTTCTCCAATCTAAAGCCAAAAGAGGCAGGAAGACCAACAACCCCAAGTACTGCCTCTATCATCAGAACTAGGGGCATGCCACGAAAGACTACTACACGATGAAAAGGAAGATCCAAACACTAATTGAAACCAAAGTAATCCAACTGAAGTTTGAACAGAAGAGGGTGACGTCTAACATGGTCACTCTAACGGTTGGAACTAATGAATTTTTCATAGGAGTGTCCCTTGTACCTGTTGGAAAGATGGTGCTTGTTAACCATGACCCGCATAACATGAGGGAAAAAGGACTCTCCCTAGTTATTACAAAAAAAAGGTGAAATTATTTGGGTACATCTGGATCTTTTTAGTGATGAACAATGATCTTCATTAAATAAACAGAAGTTGAGTAAAGGAAAAACTTGCCACGTAGTTTTCGAAATCATCGAGAAGACCACGATGAGACAAGTATGTTAACCGACTCAAAAACTGAGAACTCGATCGGGAAGGAGTTATCTCAAACATTACTCCAAAGCGTAGCCTGACGAGCCCACCATGACGAATGAAGAGCTATCCTCTAAACAGAAGGAGCTCCGCTTCCAGAAGGAGACAGAGAAGGATAGTGAGGCAGCTAGTGCGCCATTTCAATTCGATGTGCTTGTTCAACTAGCCAACATCCTAGCTAGCACGTATAACTCTTTATGAGTTGCTGCGATTGTCCAAGACAATTAGGGACGCGTTGAAAGAAACTTTGGCTGACTCTAAAGACTTTTTTTCTCAAATGACAGAGCCACCTTTGGACGTAGAGGAACCTTGCCCTTACTACTATCAAGTGACGAGGCAGGTTCCATGTATTACCTTCTCATCGGATGACATGCAGGTCAGAAATATTAAACATAACAGCCCCTTGTATTACACGGGGTATATCATCTCTCTTAAAATAGACCAAATTCTCTTAGATCCAGGATCCGACCTCAGCATCATCCCTAGGAGATTGATGCAGATAATTAGGATCTCAGTTAGCCGACTAATGCCCATCAACACCTCCATCTTTGATTCAACACCTGTGGAAGCCATCTCTTCGGGAAGATCCGGCTTCGTTGCCAGATTGGAAGTCTAAATTCTGAGGCGACATGTTATGTCATCGATGCTGATACTTCCTACAACATGCTTCTAGGACGTCACTATATTCACTCCAATATGGTGGTGCCTTCTACTCTCCACCAATGCATGACATATTGCGATGATCAAGGGATAGTTCACACACTAATCGCTGACAAGTAGCCCTTTAAGGGAGTAGAGAATTACTTCACGGATACCATGCTGTATAGAGATACAGTAGAGGCGTCTGCAAGATCAACAAAGAATGCCAAGGACGATTATGACAGCGGCAACAAAGCAGATATTGAGCCTGAACCAGCAGATGAAGAAGCCTGCGAGTTTGAGATAAATCGTCTTGTAATTAATAATAATAATTTTGATGTAACCAATGTTGCTAATGAGGCGGATGAGTGGGTTATTAATGAAAGTATAGGATTTGCTTATATTTCTGCTGTTGCTTCGGATTCTACTCCATCTTATACAAGCACAGAAGTGGACAGCATATCTGAATGGGAGGCTCTAGTAGCATTCCATCTGACAATACGGTCATTGTTTGTTGTACATACCAAAATACACAATGCAGATGGGACTTCTTTTGAGGTATCCGCTCGATGGTCAGACCAACAGTCGATAATATTCGGTCGAGTTGAGTCGCAGCCCGAGTCTAGCATAAATAGTGAAAGCGATGATCAAGCAGCACCTCAATTTAGCCATTACAAATTAGTTTCCCATCGAATGATGAAGAAAATGGGTTATAATTTCAATCGTAAACATGGATTAAACTTTGAAAGAGGACGATGAAACCTTTTACGTTAGTTTGTCTCACAAGGAAAGAGTCCCGATTATTACCATAAAACCCACAGGGGATTAGAATATATTACTACTTCCGCATCCTCAGGAAAAGAGTATGTAGACTCAACTAAACCAGAAAATCCTAAAGAAACAATAGAATGAGATTCTGATATCAGTACAAGTATAGTATCCAAGGGCTTTGCTGCAAACATGATTTCAGTAAGCTATGAAAAATCAGATGATGGTTGGGCACAACACATAGATGTTCAATGGGATATTAGATTTGAGCAATAAGAGCCGCCAACAGAAGACAAAGTGGTTCAGGATAATATGAGGACTGAGAAAAATCTGAAGCCCATCTTTATAAGCGAGAGTCTAACTCCTCAAGAGAATGAGAATCTCGTATCCCTCATAAGAGAATACATCGACGTCTTCGCATGGAGCTATGAAGACATGCCCAGCTTGGACCCGCAAGTTGCCATGCACCGGCTCAATATTAAGCTGGATGCTAAACTTGTGAAGCAATAACAAAGGTGTTTCAAGCCCTTATTGATGAAAACCATAGAGTCTGAAGTAAAGAAGCTGATAGACTCAGGATTCATCTGCAAAGAGTAATATCGTGACTAGGTAGCAAATATCGTGTCATTGCCCAAGAAAAACGGCAAGATAAAAATATGCATAGACTTTTGAGATCTCAATGATGCATTCCCAAAAGATGCACTTATGTAAAACCGTCAAGTGTTATGTGGATGATCTCGCCGTTAAAAGTAAGAAGAAAGAAGCTCACCTACAAGACTTGAGGGTGATGTTCGATATCATAAGGAAGTATCAATTGAAGATGAATCTTACCAAGTCCTTTCTTAGAGTATCAAGCAGGAAATTCTTGGTATTTGTGGTGAGCTCAAAAGGAATCCACCTTGACCCTGACAAGATCAAGGCAATAAAAGAAAAGCAGCCCCCGCAAAACCTATGGGAATTCAGGGGGTTACAAGGCAAGCTGACATATATCCGAGGGTTCATAGCAAATCTGTCTGGAAGGTGCTAGCCATTCTTGAAGTTAATGAAGAAGGGAGTCGCATTCATTTAGAATGAGGATTGTCAATGAGCTTTTGAGGACATTAAAGACTACCTCATAAACCCTCCTGTGATATTGGCACCTATTTCAGGAAATCCTTTCCTGATCTATGTGCGAGCAATGGACCATGCTCTAGGGGCCCTATTGGCTCAACATAATGATTAAGGTCAGGAGAGGGCAATCTACTATTTGAGCTAGACAATGATTGGTTCGGAGCATCAGTACAGCCCAATCGAAAAAGAATGTCTGGCACTAGTGTTCGTGGTCCAAAAGATGTGACACTATCTAGTTGGCCAGACGATACATGTCATTTTTTAGATAAATCAGTTGAAATTGCTCATGACCAAACCAGGATCACTAAACGGCAGGCTCACTAATTGAGCACTATTATTGTCTCCCTACGACATGCATTTCGTGCTTCAGAAAGCAACAAAAGGCCGGGCTATAGCAGATTTTGTCGCCCAACACCCTATTCCAAATAGCTCCAAACTCCAGACTGACATCCCAGATGAACTTGCGGAAGCTAACGTAGTCTCAGAAGAACAGATGTGGCAATTGTTCTTTGATGGGGGCAGCAAGAGGAGATGTTGCCAGTGTAGGGGTCGTCTCGGTATCTCTCTACAAGCACGTGGTGCCTCAAGAATACTCGCTAACCAGGCCCTGCACAAATAATGTAGCAGAGTACAACGCCCTTATCACTGACCTCCAAATGGCTTGACAGTTGGGGGTAAGACATCTCAAAGTATATGGCAATTCAAAACTAGTCGTTAACCAAATGATCGGGCAATATGAGGTAAAACATGAAATCCTCATACCATATCATCAAGAAGTAAGCGTTTAGCGAACAAGTTCAAAGAATTTTATATTGACCATGTGCCAAAATATGAGAACACATACACCTTTGCATCATTGGTTGTGACCCTGGCCGTACCAAGTGGATCAACCAAACATGTTACTATCAGAAGCCGCGAACTCCTACATCTAGAAGAAATCATGGACGTAGATGAAGCGAACCAAGTTGAAATAAATTTGAGCCACGAGACTGGAATTTTCCGTTTGGACTATGCGTTGCATGGTATCCTCCCGGAGGACCCCAAAAAAGCCGCTTCCATAAGAAACAAGGTAGCAAATTTTTATTACAACGTCATGCTCCAAACTCTGTATCGAAAATCTCATGACGGCATCCTACTTCATTGCTTGTCAAAAAGTGAAGCCCAGGAAGTGGTTAAGGAAACCCATGATGGGACCTGCGGGGCCCATCAACCTAGACTAAAACTCTGGTACCACATTAGGAGATTGGAATACTTCTGGCCCAAGATGATCACATATGCAGTGGCATATGCAAAATGTTGCCATGCCTGCCAAGTGCATGCTAATTTCATATACCAACCTCCAGATTACTTGCATACGTCAACTTCCAGTTGGTCGTTCAAGGCATGGGGAATGGATGTTGTCGAGCAAATCACTCAGCCATCCTCCAAAGGATTTCAGTTCATATTGGATTGACTACTTCTCCAAATGGGTAGAAGATGTCCTCATAAGAGAAGTAAAGACAATGGATGTGGTTAAATTCATCAAACACCATGTAATTTACCACTTCGGTATGTCCCGACGGATCATCTATGACAATGAACCTCAATTCATTAGTCAAGGCTTCGTGCATTCCTGTAGCAAGTTCAGAATTCAAAATGCGTTTCAACGCCTTATAAAATGGCAGCCAGTTGATTGGCCGAGACCATCAACAAGACTATTATGAAGCTTCTACAAAAGTTCATATCTTCGAGTCGCCGCAATTGGGATGAAATGTTAGGCGAGTGTTTGTTGGCCTACCGTACTATAGTGCAAACCCTGACCAAAGCTATGCCCTTTTCTTTGGTATATGGTTGTGAAGCTGTGTTACTACTAGAAATTCAAATTCCGTCCCTACGAGTAGCACTGGCTACGAAGATGATGACTGATAAAAAGTATCAAAAGTGGCCCCGAGAATTAGAAGCCTTGGACAAGAAATGCCTAAATGCAAAGCAGTAGATTGAGTTGTACCAGCATGCATCTCGAGAGATTTAACAAGAAAGTTAAATGAAAAACTTTCAAAAAAAGAGACTTAGTCTTAGCTGTCAAAAAACCAATGATCATAACCCATAAGACTAAGGAAAAATTCAAACCCAAGTGGGAAGGACCTTTTGTAGTATAAACCATCTACTCAAAAAGAGCCTATCACCTGATCAATCAAGATAGCAACAGGATGATGATGTCTATCAACGGCAAGTTCTTGAAGAAACACTACATCTAGCCAACTTAAAAGGAAGGGAAGGCTAATGAATCAATCGTCTAATGCTATCAAAGGCAACAGGAAGAGAAATCGAAGATTTCTTACCAACCCTATTATACTGGGGTAGCAATAAACCCATAGCCACTAAGGTAAAGGGAAGAGGGAACGTTTGGCATCCAAGACCAAACAAAATCTTCGATAACTCATCATGCTGAGAGAAATAGCATGGCTAGCCCAACGCAAATGCCTATTAGTAAAGGCACCTTAAATCCGTTGATAGGTAGGGGTTTACTGAAAATCTCACGATAAACTTGTCATAATAAACCCATAGCCGCTAAGGCAAAGGAGAGAGAAACTTAAAACCCTCGATAACTCATTATGTTGAGGGGAATAGAATAGTTAGCTCAACGCAAATGGCGATTGGTAAAGGTACTTCAAATCCGTTGATAGCTGGAGGCTTCCTAAAAATCCCACGACAAACTTGTCACAATAAATCCATAGCCCATAAGGCAAAGGGGAGAGAGAAAAAAACTCTCGACAACTCATCATACTAAGAGGAATAACATGCCTAGCCCAATACAAATGGTGATTGGTAAAGACATATCAAATCCGTTAATGGTATGGGGTTTGCTAAAAATTTCATGAACCTGTCATATTAAGACCTCATCTCTGACAACGAGATTCGAATCATCTCATCTCAAAAACAACCAAACCTGTCACGTTAAATTCTTACCTCTGACATCGAGATTCAAATCACCTCATCTCAAAACACAACCAAACCTGTCATTTTAAGATCTTATTTCTGACAATAAGATTTGAATAGTCACACAAATAATACACCCTATGACCCCAATACGGTCACTAGCTCTGTCTATCAACCAGGCGAGTCACTGACTCTATCTGTTAGATAGGCGAGCTACTCCATAATTTAAATCCAATGACCTTGGTACATTTTCTGAACACCTCTGCCAAAACCCCTTAGTACATTTTTTGAACACCTCTGCCAATACCACATGGGTATATTTTCTGAATACCTCTACTAATGGTTTTTCAACCCTAACTCGGTCACCTCAGTATATTTTTTGAACACCTCTGCTGAGACCCTATCAGTATGTTTAACAGTACACCTCTGCTGAAACCCCTTGGAACGGTTTTTGAATACCTCTGCCAAGACCTCATGGGTACATTTTCTGAATACCTCTACTTATGATTTTCCGACCCTAACCTGGTTACCTCAGTATGTTTCGGAACATCTCTGCTGAGACCCCATTGGTATGTTTAACAGTACACTTCTGTCGAATCCCTTGGAACCATTTCTGAACACCTCTGCCAAGACCCCATAAGTACGTTGTCTGAACACCTTTGCTCATGGTTTTTCAACCCTAACCCGGTCACCTCGGTATGTTTTCTGAACACCTCTACGATACCCCATGGGTATGTTTTCTGAATATCTCTGCCCATAGTTTTTCGACTCTCACTGGTCACACTCCAACAATCTATTAAACAGATACCTATTATGATAAGAAAGAATGTGTTGATAGCCCAGTGCCCTTGAGACAAAGGGCAAGAGGAAGTTAAAATTCTCAACCAATCTTATCATATTGGGGGGTAGGAACAACCCGATGTCGAAAAGACAAAGTGGAGAGGTATCCCGTTAAATATGCCAAGCAATCCTAATATGCTTAATAGTACACCTTGTCGGCGAAAAATTCTGGAGTCATCTATCAAAATAAAGCAGATCCATGAATTTAGGGTTGGAGATCCACAACTCAGCAGATCCGCGAACCTAAAGTTCGAGGTTCGCGACCCAGCTATGACAGAACAGGTTCGAGAATCTAAAATTGAGATTCGCGATACCACTTATAGCTTTCGGAGAGGAGTTTAATACAAAATCACCCGACCCAAATAAGGGAGTTGCCACCTCGGATTGTGAAGCCAACTGTCAAACGAATGTAGAGGCATTATTTCGATCGTGGAGTAACTACCTAGCGAATATGATGGCATTTCTTGAGTAGTGGGGGCTAACGGTCGAACGAATGAGATGGAGACGTTGCCCTAGAACCCCTATAAAAAGCGGGAAAACGAAAGAGAAGGGATCGATCATCTTCTTCTTGAATTACCCCTTATGATCAGAAGTTCAGAGCCTCTTTTTCTGCCAATTGAAAGAATTTGTGCGGAGGGTCAATGGAGAGTAAGATCATCCTCCATAGCCACTTCAGAATCCGGCTTTAAACAAAGAGGGAATCTATTTTCCTCATCTTCTGTAAACGGCTTTAAACAAAGAGTGAATCTAATTTCCTCATCTTCTGTAAACGGAAAATCGTAGGAATTGTAATCCTTTATTGAAATATCTTAATAGAGCTCCATTTACAATTTTTATGGCAAACAGAAAATTGGAGACTCCGCTGGGGACTGCCATCACCTCCGGTGATTTGGTAGTAGCTCAATCCGACAACATTCTGGTTGGCAGTCTGGTCAATTCGCTCACCATCGAGGTTGACCGGGAAAAGTACGAAGAATTCCTTTTTTCTGGCTCCAAGAGCCCTACGTCCTTACGGGAGTGCCGTAAGGTCTCCAAAGGATCAATCTCCAAGGAGACTTCAAGGGTAATAACTCAACCGGGAGAATCGGTGGACCAAACTGGTCTGAAACTCTCTTCTTCACCAACATTGGGCTCTAAGCCAGTTTCGGCTAAGACTCCTGATCTCTCAAGTAAAGTGGATCAAGGTCCCCACTTCAACAAGGGGAACGACCACTACCTACTCTGCAGATCTCTGACGCGAAGAAGGAGGTTCCTTTCACTCGTATAATGAGAAGGAACCTAAGAAGAAGCAAATCTCGTGCCCTTCGCAGGACCGCACAGCAAAAGGAAACCGCCAACTCATCATTGCAAAGGCCTACTGTACAAGTATGGAGGCCAATGCGAGGATACAAAAGATCAAAACGCAGAAGGATTTACTCGCGTTTCCTACAGAAAACGAAGTAAATCCACCAAAATTATCTATGACTACAAATGCGGAGCCTACATCCGTGTCCCTTGTGTTCCAGGAGGAAAGCATAATCGCGCAATTGAAGGAGCCCGCGAACCTCAAGTTCGCGGAGGACGTGCGATTACCAGGGAGCCTATCTCAAAGGCTAAGACTATCTCACTCATTGTCCCAGCAAGGGTGAGACTTGCTCCAAAAGCTTTCGACAAAAGAGGGATGCCGGTCCCAAGGCTATCTTTCACTAGTGATGCCGTTACCAAAAGTTCCAATGCAGGAGATCTTTAGAAACTTCTAAGTAGAAAGAGGGAAGAATCCCACGCATCTCATTGCCATTACGAACGACTGAACAATGCAGTACTATCTCATTGTCATTGTTCAGCCTATACTAGACCGTCGGTGTTCCATCGACTGCCAACACCATCAACATTCTCATCCCAACTGGCAAAGAGGAGACGAAGAAACAGGCTTGAGTTTTCTGAGCCCGAATACCCCAAAGTGTCATCCAATATGATAAGTGTTGGGGAAAAAAAGAAGAAAAAGAAGACGAATAAAGTCTTCGAAGGAGGTGCTTCCGACTCAGAGCTCTCTTCGGGCCTGAAGGACATACTCAATGAAGAGCGAGGAGTTTTTTAAAACACTCGCCTCAAAAGTGGGATGACAACCCGATAAATTATAGACAAATGGTGGGAGTCTCCTCCGATGAGGAAGACACGACCAAGTCTATTATGGCTGAGTCGCAAATGTCTGATTCGTTCCTGGAAGACTCCGCCTCTGCATACATGTCCCAAAACAGTACTTCGAAAGAGTTTACGTGGAGGATGGATGGACAAGATAAAAATATTCAACAACAGCAGAACGCCATCAGCGAACTTAAGGATATGCTTCATGTTCTGCTAGAACTGAAAAAGACTAGGTTAAAGAATACATCTTCACAGACACCACCCCATGACCCAAAAACTGATAAGGAAAAGAAGGCGGAAGAAGAAGATCATATTCTTCACAATAATGAAAAAGAAACAGAATATCATGAGGATGATGACAATCGCTCCACGCATCAGGAAGAGAACGCGAATGCTGTCTGGATGGAGAGTTTCCAAAATCAACTGAATGCCCTCATGCATAAGAGTGATTTGCAAGAGCTGGTCATTGTAAGGCCATATCCCATGAAATGGGAAAGCATGCCGTTCCCGGAAAGCTACAAGCCATTGAATCTCAAATCTTTTGATGGTAAAGGGTCACCGAATCAGCTCCTTTACTATTTTAAGTCGCAAATTGGGCATTTAGCCGGAAACGACCCCATCATTATGCGGGTATTTGTTAGTACCTTGACAAAACTAACATTTGAATGGTTTCAAAGGCTAGAACCAGGAACCATAAATTCATGGAACGACATGGAAAAGCCTTCCTGACTAGGTTCTATGAAGATGATATGGAGGTGTCAATGCCGGCGCTTCTAGCCACTAAGCAGAAGAAAGGGGAATCAGCCTGGGACTTCATTAAAAGCTTTCGGAATGATTCTCTCAAATGCCCGCACCGAATGCCAGAAAAGACCTTAGTAGAAACCTGTCGACATAATCTCTCGACTAAAATCTAGCCAAGATGGGAGCAGTGAAGTCCTCAACTTAGAAGGATCTCGCCCTACAAGCTGAGGAGGCTGAGGAAATCGTGCAAAGACTTGAAGAAGAAGGAGACGAGGAGAAACAGAGGCGAAATAACGACAACAACCATAGGGCCCGATCCCGGGGATATAAGAGGAAAGAGACAATGGTGACTGATACTTCGCAGGCTGCAAATTCTTCCCCGAAGCTCCCTCCTCAAGCACGTATGCCTCAAAAACAATATTCTTTCAAGGACAAGCATACGAAAACCATCTTCAACCTCCTCATGAGTAAGAAGATGCTCAAACTGCCAGAATCTAAACATTCAGAAGAAGCAGGGAGAGTTAATGATCCTAATTACTGTGTCTACCATAGGATTATTAACCACCCTACCCAGAATTATTATATCCCTAAGGATAAGATTCAAGTCTTAGTGGACGCCAAAGTCATCAAGCTCCAAGAGCACCAGAAAAAGGTAACCGTAAACATGGTGACTGTCAAGTTCGGTAAAGCACCCAATTGGATAGAGTCAACAGTTCAAGATGGAGTGCAACCCATTCCTAGAGGCATGATGCAGGTCGTGAATTTTGATCTGCATCAATAGCAGGAGAAAGGATTGTCCCCCTTCGAAACTGATAGGGGGGAGATAATGTAGGTGCATCCAGATCTCCTTAGTGATGAACAATGAACTTCTAATTCATATGGAAGAAGGCGAAAAGGGAAGATCCTTACTTCTAATATCGTCTCTATAATTCCTGAAGATGATGGAGGCATTCCTACTCTCACAGATTCGGAAGAAGAAATTGGAGACTCTCTGATGGCTGACGCGGATCCTCCTCCCTCGAGGACCCGTTTGGAAAAAGATTACTTGAAGAGCTATGGCCAGGCCGTAGATTCTCGGCCGTCTCCAGATAATATCAAACAAAAAGAGCTTAAGTTTGATATAGTTCTGAAGAAATAAGGAAAAGAGCCTGCAGAAAATTTACAGAAGTCATTTCAATTCGACATCTTAACGCAATTGGCTAATATACCCGCAAGAATAACCATGTATGAACTCCTGAAACTTTCTAAATCTACGAGGGAAGTTTTAAGAGAAGCTCTGCAAGATTCGGAGGTATTCTTGGCGCAGATATCAGAAATGATTTAGAAGGAAGAATCTTTTTGCATGACGTGTTACCAGGTCTCTGGTAAGAACGTCCCTTGCATCACTTTCTCTCCGGAAGGCATACAAGTTAGAAGCAATAAGCATCACCGCCCTTTGTATTGCAAAGTGTACGTAGGATCTGCAGAGATTGATCGCATTCAAGTTGATCCAGACTCGGTCTTAAGCATGATGCCACGGAGGATGTTACGGGACCTTGGAGTCCCAATGAACAGATTAGCAGCAACCAATACTACTATCTTTGGATTCAATACTAATGGTAGTAAATCATTGGGTAAGATAAAGTTTAAGTGCTAAATCAGCGACCTAAATACGAAAGTCACGTGCTATGTGATAGATGCCAACACATCTTACAATTTTCTAGTGGGAGGCCTTGGATCCATAATAACCTCGTGTGCCATCCATGTTACATCAATGCATGAAGTATGTGAATAAAGACGGGAACGTAAGAACGCTGGTCGTGGAAAAGTAACCCTTTAAAGGAGATGAAAACTATTTTACTGATGCATTGCTATATCAAGATGCGTTCGATGTCTCGGATCAGCCTGCTCCAGAAGACTCTGATAGCGGTGAAGAGGCCAACACAGAATCAGGATCCGAAGATTTGGAATCCGATGATGTAATATGGGATGGTGAGCCCATTGTGATAAGTCTTGAAGGCCTTGATATAAATAATACTGTTCACTCTGATGGTGAATTGGTGATAAATGAAAGTTTAAAGTTTGCTTATTTTTCTGGTGTTGATTCTGAACCTTCAAGTATCAGTACTGATGCGTTCAGCGATTGTTTAGATAAAATATGCTCTTTGGTTTCTTTCCAAGCACCTATCCGATCGTCCTTTCACGAACTAAGTGATGACGACTAAGATACCAACAAAGTCGTTTTTGAGGTTTCTTCCAAGGACGGAACTCAGAAATCCATAATATTCAGAAAGGCAAGTCACAAAAGCAAAGAGAAGTGCTTAGATTCTGAAGAAGAACATGGAAATTGATGAATATCATATATTGTATTTTTCCTCCCATACTTTATCTATTTTTGTATATAAATAAATGCTACTCGGATATTTTTAGTGTCTTTTTTAGGTAATCCAATTCGTACAAGGAGATGGCATGAAATCATAGTTGGAGTAGGAAATCAAGCCAGAAAAATTTCTAAAGTGAGTAAAACTACGAGACTACGATGTTGCAGAGAGTAAAAGTCAAATACAGTCAGGAATATCAAGTCTACAAGACCAGAACCACGTGTAGAAAACATTCCATGACCAAAACCCAATATTTGGCTGCTATTTAGCATTGGAACCCGCCAATTGGTGGCCCTATGTGGGTCCCATGCGGTGAAATTTTTCCCGTAGCTTCGTTGTAATCTTTTAGTTTCACAATTGTATTATAATTGGGTTTGGATTTCCGAAACTGATATATTGGCCGTATCCTTGTATTCTAAGGAAGATCCTGTAGTTTTTGGTACTCGTTTTAAATTAATAAAATTAGGGTTTTGTTGAAGGGGTGGCGGCCACAACACCGTGCTCCAGAGGTAAGCCATTGCTTTTAGTTATTTATTTGCTTTCTAGATAGAGTTAATTGCTTTCTAGTTTAGGTTTTATTACTATCTAGATTAGATTTATTTGCTTTCATAAATAAAAATAGATTTAATTGCTTACTAGAAATATTAGTAGCTAATTTTCTTTAGCCCTAGGATGTAGATGAAGTTAGTTTAATAGATCTAATATGGATTTATCTCATCTTCTTCCTAGAAAGAAATAAAATTATAATTTTTTTATAAATAAATAAAAGATGGAGTTCACAAATCATAAATCTTTAATAGGTTATGCTTAATTAATATTTTGATAATTTATACTTAGATGAATTTTGGAATTCTTATTCTTTGTTTATTTTTTTAGAATTATCAATAGAGATTTTCCTATAAATAAATTGACTTGAATAAACTTGTAAATCTGATTTATTTGATAGGTTATACTTGAATTAGGTTTCTTGATAGCCTATGCTTAGATTAGGGACTGATGTTTATTTCTTTTTTTTTGTTTATGAGATTTTCTACTTGATATGATTTGTTTTTAAGAAAAGTGTTATCTTTGATGGTCTATACTTGCACATCACTTGATAGGTCATACTTAGAGACACTCGATTAAAATCAAATTAAAAAGATCACCTTTTTAATATGTTACTTAACCGTGCATAATTAAAAAGTTAGGAAGAAAGAGATAATTCATTGTTAGGCTATTATTCTAATGGATTCGAGATCCTAGGCTAACCTCTAGAACTTAACTAATCTTCTCTCGATCTAAAATCCCATAGTTAGTCCATTAGACTAAGGAAAGAGTAAGAAATCGTAAAACATCTTAGATCCCTATGGGACGACTTGTACAGCGCTACACCGATACTGTGCGCTTGCAGTAATTTATCACATCATGTTTTTGGCGTCGTTGCCGGGGATCGACAGTATTTTTCTTGCTTTTTCTGACGTTTTACGGGATTAATAGTGTGTGTTGAGTGTTCAGGGACAAGAAAGTACAAATACAGGAAAAGAAACAGAACTAGATAAGCGTTTGAAGTGCACCAAAAAGAGTAGAGAACATAATTCCTTGTTTAGGCCTCCAATTAGTGGCCTAAACCGCCATTTGGCGGCTCTTTAGGTACATAATCCCACAATATTTTCCTGGTATCTATATTCTTTGTCTTTGATTCTGTAAACAAATACAAAAAAAAATATTAGACACTATAGTAATCTCATTTGCTCTTTGATCATATCTATTCCATCGTTTTTATCTCCACCACACCCCATTTATTGCATTAGTTTAGGAATTTCACGCATACACTCACGGTCGCTGGTTTATACCACATTGGACCCGTGATCAATTTGGTCGACTTGTGAGATCAGATTTGTTCATGGGAGACAAGATGGATCAGCCGATCCCGATCCTACATGATCGATGTTACCCATTACGTACATCATTACCATCATGCATAAAACTTCTACACGCAGCAAGTAATCACTATGAGTTGAAGCTTCAGTACATCAGTATGCTTCCTAAATTCACTGGTTCTGATTCAGAGGATGCATATCTCTTTATCAGTGAATTTTAGGAAGTATGCGTGATGATAAAACTGCAATACTTATCGGAGGACGCAATTAAGCTCCACTTCATCCCCTTTGCACTTAAGGATAATGCCAAGAAGTGGTTGTACAGTATGCGTACTGATTCAATCACTACTTGGGATAAATTCGTTACGGTGTTTCTTAAGAAGTATTATCCCACGCATAAGACGGCAAGGATACGAAATCAAATTAATCAATTCCGTCAAGTGCCGGGAGAACCCTTCTGGAAATATTTGGAACGGTTCAAGGACTTATTAGCTCAGTGCCCCCACCATGCAATAGAAAAGTGGCGGTTGTGTCAAATCTTGTACGAAAAACTCGATATACATCCAAAACTCTTCTTGAGTCCATGTGTCAGGGGGAGTTCATGAGAAAGTATGAGGACGAAGCACGGGACTTTCTTGAGGACCTATCGTAGAAAACTATGCAGTGGGAGAGTCCCACTGAGAAGCCCAGTACATCAACTTCTGCATATAAGGGTGGGATCCATAGCGTCGACAACTCTATAGCTGCCGAAGCTAAGATTGTAGCCCTTATAAGGAGAATTGAAACATTGGAGACTCCTAGTGCTCCACCGGTGGGTCAGGTAAATCAAATTCAAGTTCCCACATGCTTTAATTGTGGAACTCCGAATCATGTTATAGAGGAGTATCCATTATTAATGAATTCCATGGGTCCCACACTTGAGCAGGCTAATGCCTTGTATCAAGAACCTATGAATAATCCTTACGCTCCTACATACAATCCTGGCTGGAGAAACTATTCAAATTTATTATGGGGTCAGGGGCAATATCAGGGGAGTCATAACCCTAACATGCAGCCTCCAGCCACTGGTTTGTTTTTAAGACCAAATGTGGGTGCTTATCAACACCCAAACACTTCAAATTATGGGAACAACCAGAATAGACCACCTACACAAAACCACTCACATTCACAACAGGGGTCTAATATTGATCAAGAAAAGCGACTTCAGTCACTTGAGAAGCACGTTGAAAATCTTCTCAAGTCTCATTCCAAATTTGACACGCATATGTCCAACCTTGACACACAGATGCAAAATCTTATGAAAGTGTTAGCTAATTTTATTCAAAGTACAGGTAAGCAACTGCTCGTGAACTCTCAATCTATAAAGAATATAGAGCAGCAGGTTGGACAATTAGCGAGTCAGGTGAGTGAACGTGGCCAGGGTACCTTTCCAAGTCAATCCATAACGAACCCTAATGCCAGTTCCTCAAACTCCAATCAGTCGCATGTCCACCAATGCGATGCCATTCATACGCTTAGATCTGGCAAGCAAGTGGATAATAATGTAGCCATGCCCCCTGATCCAACTCCTACTATCTCGGAAGCTACACCATCTCTTTCACCCCTTTCTCCACAACCATCTCCATCACCTCCATCACTGTCACATACTCATTTGGAAGAACCTGTTCCTAAACCAAAAGTACCATATCCCAATCGGCTTAGGAAGCGTTCACCACAAGTAGAAAAGATTCTTGAAATATTTCAGCAGGTGAAAATTAATATTCCACTCATTCATATTATACAACAGGTTCCTACTTATACTAAATTCCTCAAGGATTTGTGTACTAAGAAACGAGCAAGAAACGTTTCTAAGAAAATTTTTCTTGCTGTAAATATATCACATATCCTTTCTAACTTCTTTCCTATCAAGTATAAAGATCCAGGCTCCCCTACAATCTCACGCATCATTGGGAACACTACATTTGATAGGGTATTGCTTGATTTAAGGGCAAGTGTCAACTTGTTTCCTTACACTGTTTATCAGCAACTGGGGTTAGGAAAACTTCAACCTACCAAGGCCACATTACAGCTAGCTGATCGTTCGATTAAGAGACCACTTGGTATGATTGAAGATGTGCTCATTAAGGTCGGCGAGTTTATCTTTCCTGTAGACTTTATTGTCTTAGAAACTGAGCCGATTTCCAATCCACGGAATCAGATTCCCGTTATCTTGGATAGACCATTCCTTGCAACATCAAATGCGTTAATTGATTGTAGGAGTGGCCTCATGAAGTTATCGTTTGGGAATATGACTATGGCATTAAACATATTTAATATGGATGAGCACGCAACGAGCTCCCTCATTGAGGTCAACATGATTCACGGTTCGCATTCTCATTCGACCTCTTGCACTGATGATGAACCCTCATTTCAGCAATTGTTCAAAGATGACCTCATATTATTAGATGAATTGGCACATACAGATTCTATATATGATGATACTTACACATGTGTGCCATTAATTTATGAGCAAACTTTTGAGGATTTATTTGCAGAGGAGCTCGCATTACTTCGTGAGTTAGAAGAGCCACCACCACATTTACTTGATCATATTGCACTCTTCTCACCTCATGATATTTCTACATGTATGCTTGTTACTAACGATAATTGGCAGGTTTATAATAAAGAATTCTTTAACCCAATTATTAATACTTGCATGTGGACAAAGAAAAACCGAGAATGGCATAAGAAGCAGACAGGTAATTTCGTGACTCGTAGGAGGCTGATGAGATATAATAATGCACCCACTTCATATTTAAAACGCACACACTATGAAAGTGGGAAGCGATCGAGAGGTCGTAACCGCTCTCCATGCGTTAATAGGGTGATGATATTGAGATCGTAACTTTTGCGACTCTCATTATTTGTATAGTATTTGTATAATAGCTTTCATATTTATTTTACCACACCTGATTTGTGTATGAGAGCATACACAAGTTTAGGTGTGGGGGGAGTAGTTTTTGGAAGTTTTTTATTTTTTAGGATTTTTAGGATTTTATTTTTATTTGTAGGATTTTTTTTAGATTTTTGAGTTTCTTTGTTTTACACTTTGGGTAGTTTTTAGGGTAACTTAAACAAAAATTTTTGAAAAAAAAACTTGTTTTCATCAATAGATCAACCTAATTACAGATAAAGGAACAAATTTAGATTTGAATTTGGATAGGAGAGTAGATTGGATGATACACTTTGAATTTTATGAAAAACAACTAAAATTCGAAAAATAAATATCGCTAACAGTGGTTTTGAGGTAAGTATACATCTACTTTTTTTCACTTCACAATAGTTTATTAGGTTAAGGATAAAGATAATAACGATTGAGTAAGTCTTCTCTCTCTAAAAAAAAAAAAAAAAAAATTGAGAATAAAATAATGGGGTGCGCCTGGTATTAAGACAATAGCCTCAAGAGTGAAAAAAATAAGTATGATCTGAGTAATCGGGTACTTTGCGCTTAAGTAAACGTAAATATTCGCATGAAAGGTGAAATATTCTAAAAGAAAAAGAAAAAAAAACGAGAATGAACTGAGTAATCGGGTATATTGCGCCTAAGCAAGCTTGAATATTCGGATGAAAGGTGAAATATTCTTAAAAAAAAAAAAGAAAAAAAGAAAAGGAAAGAAAATTTATTATGAGAGAGGAGATGAATCATGGGTTAGAGTTGCAGTCTAAAGCCGAAGTAGACTATCTCACGTGCACGTAGATGTATATGAGCCAATAGATTATCTGTTAGTAGATATTGAAAGATAAAATTTAAATTTTTGATTAAAATGATAAGTGTATCTGATATGACGCTCGATTTGAAAATTGATAATCTAAATGCGTTCTTGAGTTTGTATATTAGTGAGATTAATTGATGAAAATATTATTAAAAAAAAGATTTTTCTTTATTTTGTATAAAATTTTTACTTTTCTTATTTTTTGGTTATCCTTATTTTTCTTTTCTTTATTCCTTAATCTATTTTCTTCATGAATTTTGTGGGTATATTCACTGCAAACCCTCCCGAGACACAACTCGTCCACTAGGGTAACCTAGGTGTTTAAAGGCTTATTGCACGTGCTAAGTGCAATCGCGATTCCTACGAAAGTGAGTTAGAATTTTTTTTCTTTTTCTTTTTAGACTTAAGTTTTGCTCGAGGACTAGCAAAAGATAGGTGTGGGGGTGTGATGAGTATCATTTATTGTATTTTTCCTCCCATACTTTATCTATTTTTATATATAAATAAATGCTACTCGGGTATTTTTAGTATTTTTTTCAGGTAATCTGATTCATACAAGGAGATGGCATGAGATCAGAGTTGGAGTAGGAAATCAAGCCAGAAAAGTTTCTAAAGTAAGTAAAACTACGAGACTACGATATTGCAGAGAGTAAAAGTCAAATACAGTCAGGAATATCAAGTTTACAAGACCATAACCTCGTGTAGAAAAATTCCATGACCAAAACCCAATATTTGGTCGCTATTTAGTTGTGGAACCCGCCAATTGGCGGCCCTATGTGGGTCCCATGCGGTGAAATTTTTCCCGTAGCTTCGCTGTAATCTTTTAGTTTCACAATTGTATTATAATTGGGTTTGGATTTTCGAAACCTATATATTGGCCGTATCCTTGTATTCTAAGGAGGATCATATAGTTTTTGGTACTCATTAGATTTATTTGCTTTTATAAATAAAAATAGATTTAATTGCTTACTAGAAATATGAGTAGCTAATTTTCTTTAGCCCTAGGATGTAGATGAAGTTAGTTTAATAGACCTAACATGGATTTATCTCATCTTCTTCCTAGAAAGAAATAAAATTATGATTTTTCTATAAATAAATAAAAGATGGAGTTCACAAATCATAATTCTTTGATAGATTATGCTTAATTAATATTTTGATAATCTATACTTAGATGAAGTTTGGAATTCTTATTATTTGTTTGTTTTTTTAGAATTATCAATAGAGATTTTCCTATAAATAAATTGACTTGAATAAACTTGTAAATCTGATTTCTTTGATAGGTTATACTTGAATTAGGTTTCTTGATAGCCTATGCTTATATTAGGTTTTGAAGTTTATTTCTTTTCTTTTGTTTATTAGATTTTCTACTTGATATGATTTGTTTTTAAGAAAAGTGTTATCTTTGATGGTCTCTACTTATACATCACTTGATAGGTCATACTTAGGGGTACTCGATTGAAATCAAATTAAAAAGATCACCTTTTTAATATGTTACTTAACCGTGCATAATTAAAAAGTTAGGAAGAAAGAGATAATTCATTGTTAGGCTATTATTCTAATGGACTCGAGATCCTTGGCTAACCTCTAGAACTTAACTAATCTTCTCTCGATCTAAAATCTCATAGTTAGTCCGTTAGACTAAGGGAAGAGTAAGAAATCGTAAAACATCTTAGATCCCTATGGGAACGAACTGTACAGCGCTACACTGATACTGTGCGCTTGCAGTCATTTATCACATCAGAAATCCCGAGTTCTCCCATTATGATGAAAATTCTCATAAACTAATAAAGAAAATGGGATATAATCTGGCTAAAGGCAAGGGTTGAACTTTGGAAAAGGGAGAAGAGCAATCCTCCGACCCTTTGTCCTAGAGGGAAAAGTGTCAGATTATTATCAGAAAACCGACAGGGGGTTGGGATATGTCACCACTCCTGAAAGTTCCTCAGGTGAGAGAACCGAAGAAAGGCAATTCGATCATTCGTCGGAATCATCTTGCTAGGATTCAGATATCAGTATTGGCATGATTTTCCGCGAAGTGTCCGTGAACATAACCTCCGCGATCCAAGAAGACAAAGACCTAGAGGAAACTTCACCGATAAAAGATGACCCATGAGCCAAGCATCTTAACTCGAAGTTGGAAATTCAGTTTGAATAGCGAGAGCCTCCAACCAAAGACAAGGTAATCCAAATAAATATGGGGGATTAAAAGAATCTTAAACCTATATTTATAAGTGAAAACTTATCCTCAGAAGAGAGAGAAATTGATATCCCTCATTCGCGAGTACATCAACATTTTCGCCTAGAGTTGAGGAGATGCCAGGATTAGACCCAAGTGGCGCAGTTCATAAACTGAACATTCAGCCAAATGCCAAGCCAATAAAGCAACAGCAACGAGATCATGGAGGCCAAATGCTAAACTGAACATTCCGCCCAGAGATCATGGAGACTATTGAAGTTGAAATCAAAAAGTTGATTGAGTCAGGCTTTATTCGCGAGGAACAGCACCCTGATTGGGTCGCGAACATAATTCCTATAACCAAGAAGAATGAAAAAAATCCGAATTTGCATTGATTTCAAGGATTTGAATGAGGCTTGCCCTAAAGACGAATTCCCGTTACCCATCATAGATGTTATGATAGATAATACTTGCGGATATGAACGTATGATATTCATGGATGGTTTCTCAAGGTATCATCAAATAAAGATATACCCTGATGATGAGAAACATACGTCTTTCAAAACACCACTCGGGTATACTGCTATACAGTTATGCCCTTTGGCCTGAAGAATGCGGGTGCCACGTATCAACGTGCCATGAACGTAATATTCCAAGAGCATCTCTGGAAGATAGTAGAGTGTTACATGGATGACCTAGCAATTAAAATAAAGAATAAAGGTGATCACTTGAAAGATTTGAAGACGATGTTTGACCTCATGTGGAAACACTAGCTCAAAATGAACCCGACTAAATCTTTTCTAGGGGTCTCTAGCGGAAACTTCCTCGGCTTTGTCGTAACTTCTAGAAGGATTTATCTCGACCCGGACAAGATTAAGACTATCCAAGATATGCCATCTCCCTGTAACCTCAAAGAGTTAAGGAGACTGCAAGGAAGGCTGGCGTACATCCACAGGTTCATATCAAATTTGTCTGGTAAATGTCAGCCCTTCACCAGGTTAATGAAGAAAGGGGTGTCATTTGTTTGGGATGACGCATGCCAAATGGCTTTTGAAGAGGTCAAACAATACCTCATGAAACCGCCAGTGCTCGTGGCCCTAGTCTCGGGAATACCTTTTCTGCTATACGTAAGGGCTATGGACCACTCCTTGGGAGCCTTGTTAGCACAGAAGAATGAGTCGGGTCATGAACAAGCTATTTATTACCTCAACAGAATGATGATCGGGGCGGAACACCGGTATAACTGAGTGGAGAAGGAATGTTTAGTTTTAGTGTTTGCAGTGCAGAAAATGAGATACTATTTAGTTGGACAAACCATCCACGTTATATCTAGAATTAACCCCCTGAGAATACTAATAACTAAACCCGGATCGTTGAATTCGAGGCTATCCAATTGGGCTATTTTGTTATCACAATATGATATGCATTTTGTCCTGCAAAAATCTATTAAAGGATAGGCTGTGGCTAACTTCCTAGCCGAATATCCAGTCCCGGCATCCTTGAAGTTATACGAACAAATCCCTGGAGAGTTGGGTGAATGGAGCCCGATTCCAAAAGCAGACAACTCGCAAGAGCCTCCGGAGGCAAATATTGTCGCGAAAGGTGTATGGCAACTTTTCTTCGATGGCGCCTCCCGAATGGGATCCGAAGGAAGAATGACAACGGGGGTAGGAGTTGTTTTCGTCTCTCCTCACAACCACATCATTCCTCGAGCCTACTCATTAACAAATTCGTGCTCCAACAATGTTGCGGAGTATAATTCCCTCCTAATCGGCTTAAAAATAGCTAAACAACTGGGGGTCAAATATTTAGAGGCATATGGAGATTCTCAGCTTATTGCAAATCAAGTAAAAGGGGAATATGAGGTCAAACATGAAGACCTTTTGCCATATTACCGCACAGTAATTAAGATAACCGATGGTTTCTATGTCAGCCACGTGAAGCGCCACCAAAACCGCTATGCAGATTCACTAGCTTCCATAGCTGCTACATTAGCCTTGCCCAAGCATGCTAGAAAGAAAATTACGGTAGGGAGCAGAGAATTATTCTGTCCATAAGATGAACTCTAACAGGAAATAAGGGAACCACAGGAAGACGAAGCTGATGTTTTCGAGTCAAGTCTAGAACCGAGGGACTGGCGCTTCCCCTATATAGATTATGTTCTTTACAGTATATTACCTGAAGATCCAAAAGAAGTCAGGGCAATCGAAAGAAGGGCTATCCGATTCTACTATAATGCGGAGCTCCAGACATTGTATATGAAATCTTATGATGGAATCTTACTTCGCTGTCTCTCTAACTGCGAAGCTCGAAAAGTACTTGAAGAAGCTTATGTTGGCATCTGCGGAGCACACCAGCCAGGGCCAAAACTCTGGGATAGAATTCGAAAGATGGGATATTATTGGCCTAAAATGATGACAGAAGCGGTTAACTACGCCAAGAAGTATAGGGACTGCCAAATACATGCAGACTTTATACATCAAGCTCCAGAATATCTCCACCAAACGGTTACATCGTGGCCGTTTGAGCAATGGGGTATGGACATTGTTGGGCCAATTTCTCCGCCATCAACGGACACCGGTTCATTCTAACTGTAACGGATTACTTTTCAAAATGGACTGAAGCATTTTCCTAACCAAAGTAAAGTCATCGGATGTTATTAAATTCATCAAACACCATGTGCTTTATCACTTCGGAGTGCCCAAGAGAATCATTCATGACAATGGGCCTCAGTTCGTGAGCTAAGTATTTTCCAGATTCTGCAATAAATACAGGATTGAAGACGTGGCTTCATCGCCATATTACCCTGCAGCCAATGGTCTAGTATAAACTTTCAATAAAACCATTGTAAAAGTTCTCAAAAAGTTTGTGTCATCCAATCAAAGGGACTAGAATGAGAAGCTCGGAGAATGTCTGTGGGTATATCGCACCACAGTCCGCACCCCTACTAATGCCACGCTCTTTTCTTTGGTATACGGGTCAGAAGCGGTCTTGCCTTTAGAAATTTAGATTCCATCATTGCGAGTCACATTAACGACTAGATAACACAAGAAGAAAGACATCAAAAAAAGCTCCAAGAATTAGAAGTCTTGGATGATAAGCGGTTGGAAGCTCAACAGAGTATTGAATTATACCAAGCGCGAATCTCCAAGACTTTTAACAAAAAGGCCAAACGATGAACTTTCAAAAAGAGTGATCTGGTCCTGCCAGTCAGAAGACCGATCATAACTAGTTAAAAGCCTAGAGGAAAATTCCAGCCAAAGTGGGAGGGGCTTTTGGTCATTGATACGGTTTACTCCAATGGCGCATATCGGTTGGCAAAACCAAATGGTGATAAGATCATGATGCCAATCAACGGCAAATTTCTGAAGAAATATTATTCTTAATAAAACTGCGGAATACCAGTTGTAATGTGATCTGGTTAGTTCAATGCAAATGATGAATAAAAGCTTGTCTATAATCAGATTTGTGGTTCCAGACTAAAGATCTTTAAGTTGCAGATCGAAATTTCCTTTCTTTCAAATTTGCCAAGTTAAAAACACCTCTGGAGAATCAAAGTTCCTTTCTTGCCAAGTTAAAGTCACCTCTGGCAAATCAAAATCTTTATACTGAAAGTCACTGGACAGTGCGAGTTTCAATCTGATTAGCGAAGTTAACAAGAAGGTCTTTCATTCACAGCAATTTCGGGTGCTTGGAAAATTCTGAGTGATTTTAAGATTATCAAGTTAACGTTACCTCTGGTAGTCAACATCAGAATCATCCATCAGTCACTTTTAGTTATGCAAAAGGAAAGAACTTCTTTATTCATTATCAGATTAAAATTACAGAGAGTTCCTTAGTACTATACAATCAACAAGAATGAATACAAATCACTGATGTTTGCTTCTATAGCCTCCTCTTCCAGGGACGACTTAAAGGCAGTGGTCTACTCCTACAGGCTCTTCTTCTAAAATGATGAACTTGCTTCTGTAGCCTTCTCTTTCAGCATGGCTCAGATCAAAAAGTTTGCTCCTGCAAACTCTTCTTCTAGGATGACGAACTTGCTTATATAGCCTTCTCTTTCGGCATGGGTCGGATCAAAAAGTTTGCTCCTGTAACCTCTTCTTCTGAAAGAGCGAATTTGCTTCTGTAGCCCCCTCTTCAAGGATGGCTTAAGGGTACAGACTTGTTTCTTTTTTCCGACAATGGTTAGGGACCTCCAAGTTGGTTCACCCAATTATGATCATTGATGCCAATGACTTGATTATCAAAATTGGGTGTACCAAATGCACACCCCCAAACGTATAACGTGAGGGGTTACACAAACTCAATACCCTGGTCATTAGCACCCTAACCTTGTGGGATGCTAGGTAAGAAATAAAACAATGTCACAGACCCGAAATCTTTTCTCTCATGAAAAATACATGAGACCTTCCAATACCCTAGAGGTATTAGAAGCAATTATAAGCCCATCGAGTCTGGGTCATTGTTAAGGAGAATGACTACGGTTACCTCCTGCAGCCAATTCAAATTCTTGTTAAAAAAAAAAAAGAAGAGAAGAGGGAGGATGATATTAATCATAAAAAGAAGTTTATCTTAGTTAAGGAAAATGACTACGGTCAGAAAAACCTTTTCGGTGAAACACCCCTCTGGATCGATGCAGTCTGGAGGTCTTGTAACATGCCAACTCCTATCCATTGCCTCGGTTGGAAAAGAAGAAAATATGGCTGCAAGAATAAATAAACTACAAAAGAAAGAAAAAGAAGATAAGCAAGGAGAAACTTTTCTCACGTCAGAATGATCCTTCATGGATGAAGTCATGCGTGTTATATAGACGGTCTGGTAATTATGATCTTCGGTTTGGAAAAAGATAAAGTTGAAATCTTCGGTTAAGATTTACGGCTCATATCTCAACAGAATTTATTATTGTTGCATGGGACGTTTAGATCTCGCATCCCGGAGATCTCGTCATTAATGAAGACGTATAACGCTTGGGATTCCATGCTCGACGGCCTCATCCCAAGGCTCGCAGAAGTCTCTACAAATTATGAAGAATTTTGGGCTATTCTTTGAACTTCCAGGAAGAATGTCGCGAACCTAAAACTTGCGACCCTCGGGATTCAAGATCGCGAATTTAATGTGGATCTTGTTAATTTGCGAACCTCCAGAGATAGAATTGCAAATCTGACAAAGACTCATGAAAATCACATACCTGATGCACAAATACCAGAATTGTATGAAGACTCGCGAATTTCAAAACTTAAGATGGCGAGTTTATTGCAAACCTTTGAAGACAAATACAAAGTCATGATTTAAAAGTACAAAATCAAGTTTGCTACAAGAATGAAAAAGAGCTTCTCGAACCCTAAGGAGGAGAGTTTTTACAATTCAATGGTTCAGAAGGGCTTTTATATTCTCCTCAGCATCGTCAATTTCATACTGGATGACCTTAAAAGTTTGGACAGCAGCTTGGCGACGCAATTCCTCGTCACTGGTAACGACATTCTGCATTGCAGCAGCCTCTAACATATCAAATTCAGCTTGTATCACCTGAAGATCTCTGATTGTATCGCCCGCTATCAGGATAAGTTAGTGAGGGTCTTCATTCACTCGTCACGTTCCTTGGTGATCTTAGCCAAGAAAGCTTGAGCTCGGGCGATGGACTCTTGAGTCCTGACGATAGGCTGGTCATGGTCCTTGACAATTGAAGCAGCAGCCTCCACCTGCAGAGCTAAGAATTGACTGTCTGATTGGCCCTTTTCAAAGGAAGCTCTCTAAGTATTGACTTTCTCCTAGGCCTCCCTCTGGAACCTAAGTTGCTCCTCCTTTAGCTTCTGAAAAATGGCTTCAACTGCCTCAGATTTGTCGGCACTCCTAGACTTCGATAAAGACTCGACATGCTTTTGAAATTGAGTTATCATAAGCCTAAAAGGAGCAGCTTTCCCTTCTCCGCCAATACTGATTATGCCAGTCAAGTAAATATTAAGGACGTTGGCAAATGAAGCAAAACAAGTCCCCTTCAGTATCTTGTCAATGCAACGATCGAGGAAGTGGAGGAAAGTTTCCACCGTATCCTTCAATAAATCAACTTCAAAAGCGTCAACCTCTGCATGAGAGGGATCAACGCTGGCTGAGACAGAGACAGTCTAAGCTGTACTCTACTGCACAGAAATGACAGCACCAATGTCAAGAGGAGCAGGACTTCTGGTGGCCTCAGTAGAGCTATCGGCTGCAAGATCCTAAACCAAGGTGTTGGCCAGAGCAGCTACGGCCGAGACTGTCAACATAGTAATCTTAGAAGCCACTACTCCTGCAGTATTAACAGCAAAGTAGTGACTACAGTCACTTTATCAGCATCAGCTTCCGCGATGATATCATCCGGCGGAGTTACCTTCGCGACCATGCATTCTGAAGCTGGAGTCAAAGCAAAAGCTGGTAAAAAGGAAGAAGTTGACGGTCGAATATTACGGTATCATTCAATAATGGCGGAATTTAAAGAAAAAGATGGATAAAATATAAAAGGTGAACCTGAAGGTTGAAAACTGGATTCTCCAGGTCCGTACACCTTAGGTCCGAGCACCTCAGGCCCGTACACCTCGGCCCGAACATCTTCGCTCAAATAGACGTACTTATCATGGTCCGATGGAGGGATGGAAGATCGAAGATTTCCACTGCTGATGTCATCATCATCTCTCCAATCATCTTGATCTTCTGAAGGAGGTGTTACCTTCGGGGAACCTGATGCGCGGATCTCCCCAATTATTTGTACTTCATCATCCGCGGTAGCTTGATGAACGAGGGTGCAGGATCCTCTTGTGTAGTAGGAGCAGCTATTTCAACAGCAGCCTGGTGAGTGAGAGTCGCAGAATTCTCTGGAATAGCAGGAGTAGGATAGCTACGAAAAATGGGTCCTTGACTCCAACGCCTCTTAAGGGAAAGGAGAGTTAAAGATAAGTCGTCCTCATCTTCCTCAGGTTCCTCTACGAGGGTCTCAGAAACCAAATTAGGTGCCGCAGTACCGGTTCCAGATGAGGTGTCCTGCGGATCGATGTCCTGCGGATTGGTAGGCAAATCATTGAGACACCTTAGTCTCTTCCACTTGTACAAAAGCTTCTTGGGAGGAGACTGCGGTTGAGGAGACGTCTTCTTCAAAGCTAGGAGCGGAGAAACATCAAGGGAGGCAGGCTGAGTCGATAAGGCCAATGCACTACTATCCTTATCCCCCTGTTGAGTCGTCGGTTCCGACTCATCAGAGGCACCTTCTGCCCTGAAATCTTCCATCCCTGCCACTTTCGTACTGGCAGCCTTCTTCTTCTGAGCATACCAAGCTCTGATCTCCTTCAGACAAGTATGGTTTACGTTAAAGTTTAGGGGAGCGGAATTAGCATCCGTAAACCACTTGCAAAAACCAAAACTCATATACGAGTTCGGAGTCTTGAGTGGGAGATCAAATTTAGCCTAGATTCTGCCTGTGACGAAGTGGAACCAAGCTCGAGCTCCTTCAAGAGCATTCCTAATAAAACTTATCTCCCTGTTGGGATTACCAACATAAAGTTGATCATACCCGAACTGTCGAGCGAAACGGCTCAGGTAGTAAGGCTCTATATAGCAGTGGTTACCTAAACGAAAAACCAAATGTCCTGGGTGAATGTTTATCAACCACCAGAAGTACCCCGGAGACAGAACTGTGAACTTATCAGCACCAGCAATGTCCGCGAATTCCTCCCCGTACCAAGCATTTGGAAAGTATGGAAAACATCTGAATAACTCGAAATTCACAAACTGTCAGAGGGTCTTGCGGATCGCGGCCATGTATCCCCCTTTCCATTATGACCTCTCATAGTGTTGCACTTTGGGAGCACTTAAATCTATCTGCGAATCAGCAGGACTCATCAAAGTGGGGCAATGTAGAACTAACCAGGCCATCAAATAGGTATAAGGGAGTTCTACACGCGGGTTAGGAGTCTTAATTATTAGTTCTCCTTTCTTCCTCTGCTCCTTCTTCACGTTACAGAATTTGTCAGCCAATCTCCTCAGTCCGCTTTGGATACTGCACACCATCGTGGGCAGCAGACTGAGCTACCTACCGAGTGCAAGTAAGACGGCTGGGTATACGACCCTCACGGGTATGCTTTCCTGGGAAGGAATAACATATTTCTTCAACCATATCATCAAGTAGCCCGCCAAGAAGGCCGGATCAGATAAAGGTTGGAGGACCTGATAGTGAAAACTTTCAAAGGAAGTTCCAGCCTTGAAAACGTCCTCTTCAGATTCGGCGATGTAAGCATCTGTCCCGAAACTTGCAATTCTTCTCTCAACCTTCTTTTCAAAAGCTGGAGGAAGGCGAGTGAAATTAGGATTATTCATTAAAAAGTTGGGAAAAAGGTAATTCAACCACTTCTTTGGCTTCAAATTGCAAGTATCGGACATGTGGTTGAAAATATGATAATGGCAGATCAACTCCCAATAAGTGTCTAGACCAAAGAGTCATGGGTCTTTAACAGATGGAGTTCTTCCCCAGTAGGGACATACTCTTCATATGGGATATCTCCCATGGGTAGTCCCAAATTTTCATACATCTCATGAAGAGCGAAACCCAATTCGCCGCGAGGGGAAAAGATTGTATAAGTATCAGAATTGTACAGTTCCAGTATAACAAAAAAATAAAACCTACTAGTAGGAATACCATGCTGAACAGCCCTAATAGCGAGATACAGCTTCGCATGATGAAGCTGATCTCTGAAAGCGTTCAAAAGAAAGTAAGTCAAGATTGCCCACTCTCCTTTCGAAGAACAGTGAACCCATCCAGGGGGACGAAAATCTTGAACAGGAAACTCCTCTTGCGCATTGACGAATCAATGCAACAAAATCTGTGCGACTATGGGTGTTTCACCTATAGGGAAGTCTTGTTTAAAGGACTTCGGGAACAATCCACAAAAGTGTTTCCCAGTGGTACGGGGGAATGCACCCTGTGAGCTAAATCCTCCCAATAAGATGCCGTCCTGCAGCCTGTCCAAGTGTCAGTCCGTTTGTCTGGGTACAGAAAGGGATTGGAGGAATAGGAATAGGTAGGACCTCTCCATGCTGGGGAGAAACAAGTAGCAACCTTCAACTTGACGAAGCCACTTATAATCTCCATCTTCCAAACTACTATCGGGCACCGAAATGTGGTCCCCGAACAAAAAGGTAGGTTTACTCAGCCAGGATCGATTATCTCTTTCAAAAGGAGCATTGGTCATCAACTCTCGTGATATTGAGCGAGTAGGGTGGAGAATTTTATTTTCCCTCTCTTGGCTATCGGATGTTGTACAATGTGGAAAAACTTGGCCGAATCTGAACTCCTTCCCGTCATAACCACCCGAGTATCCAAAATAATGATCTTTAGGCTAAGGATTCAAAGCGTAATCAACTGCGAAAGAAACATTCAGATTCAAGACAAAAATTAAGAAAGAGATTTCATTTCGAAAGTGTGTTGAGAAAGTTACCTCCAATCAAAGGTTCCTACCGAACCACTATCGAACTGGAGGTTACTTGAAGATCTTGATGGCCACTGGCAGAAGCTTCAGAGGAGGAAGTTTTCTTTGGCATCTTTTGCAGATTAAGGAAATCTTTCACGCGAAGAATCGGAAGCTAATGGAGGCCGAAGATGAGGAGTCTTAAAAACCCTAAAGACAAAACTTGGAGTTCAAATTTCTTGAGATAGGAAAGACCTCTCTCATGAAATCGAGGTTATATAGCAGATGATTTGACGGCCGAGATCTTCGGATGGACGTGATCTCTGGCTCAAATCTCGTGAGCACCTTTTCATTTAATGCCGCTCAGAGAACATCTTAATTCCTACGTAGTATAAAGCTACCGCCTTCCGGATTTTTTTCAACCAAAATGAAAGTTCGCAACCCTAATACAGAGTCGTGTTCCTTCCAAAATGAAAATTTGCGACCTTAATATACAGTCGTCTTCTTCTCCAAAATGAAAATTTGCGACCCTAATACAGAGTCGTGTTTCTTCCAAAATGAAAATTCGCGACCCTAATACAGAGTCAAGTTCTTCTCCAAAATGAAAGTTCGCGACCCTAATACAGAGTCGTGTGCCTTCCAAAATGAAAATTTACGACCCTAATACAGAGTCGTATTTCCTGTCAAGAGTTGAAAATTGTGGCCCTAACATAGAATCGCATTTTCCTTCAAAAGCAGCAACTTCACGGCGCTAATACAGAGTCGTGTTCCTTTCAAAATGGGAGTTCAAAATATTGAAATAGAATTATACTGCCCTCAATTGAAGAAAGTTCTAATAAAGAATTGTACTCTCAGAAATATGAAAAATGGAGATTCTAATACAGAATGTTATATCCAAAGTATTCCAAAACACCTCAGAGAATCATAAGAGTTTTGAAAACTTTGGAGGGAGTTTTGTTGGCAAAAAACCCTGGAGTCATCTATCAAAATTAAGTAGATCCACAAATTTAGAGTTCGAGATCCGCAACTCAGCAGATCCCCGAACCTAAAGTTCGAGGTTCGCGACCCAGCTACGACAGAACATGTTCGCGAATCTAAAATTGAGATTCGCGATACCACTCATAACTTCTGGGGAAGGGTTTAATATAAAATCACCCAACCCGAACAAGAGAGTTGCCACCTCGGATCGTGAAGCCAACTGTCAAATGAATGTAGCGGCATTATTTCGATTGTGGAATAACCACCTAGCGAATATGATTGCACTTCTCGAGTAGTAAGGGTTAATGGTTGAACGAATGAAATGGGGACGTTGCCCTAGAATCCCTATAAAAAGTGGAAAAACGAAAGAGAAGAGATCA
Organism: Dracaena cambodiana; assembly: GCA_036321105.1. Classification (NCBI taxonomy): domain Eukaryota; kingdom Viridiplantae; phylum Streptophyta; class Magnoliopsida; order Asparagales; family Asparagaceae; genus Dracaena; species Dracaena cambodiana. The sequence goes on from JAYEPQ010000018.1 coordinate 12,891,644, forward strand.
ATCATCTTCTTCTTGAATTACCCCTTGTGATCAGAAGTCTAGAGGCTTCTTTTCCTGCCAATTGAAAGAATTTGTGCGGAGTGTCAATGGAGAGCAAGATCGTCCTCTACAACTACTTCAGAACCCGACTTTAAACAGAGAGGGAATCTATTTTCCTCATCTTCTATAAACGGAAAACCGTTGGAATTGTAATCCTTTATTGAAATATCTCAATAGAGCATCATTTACAATTTTTATGGCGAACACACCTCTGTCAAAATTCCATGGGTACGTTTTCTGAACACCTCTGCTCATGATTCTTCAATCCCAATCCAATAACCACCGGCTCTGTCTGTCAACCAAATGAGTTATCGGCTCTTACTATCAGCCAGACGAGTCACTTCTCAATTCAAAAGCAATTACCGACTCTGTCTATCTGTCAGATGTGTCATCAGCTCTATTTGTCAACCCAAACGAGTCACATCATAGTCAAAATGTTTAGCTTACTAAGGTACCTCCACACCTTTAGCAAGTTCCATCTATTATCAACCCATCCACTATCTCCAAAACAAAGTCCACTCATCACATGGGAATCCACTCACCAAATCTGATCCCCACAATGTTCAATCTATGTCATCACCTTGTACCATATATTCCAAAGATTGAAAATTACACAATAAAATTGAAAAGCAAAAGTAATATTATTCCTTTACATACAAAAAATACAAAGTGTATATATAGTAAAAAAAAAGAAAGAAAAGAGAGACACATAGAGGAGATATCAAAAGTTTGTCAGAATTTTTAATCTCTCTTTTGCTTCCCGCAGGTTCTTGAAACGAGCTTCTTCAGCAGCGGCAGAGGCTTGACGACGTAACTCATCTTTATCAACAGTAAAACGTTCTGCAACCTCTATGCGGATGTCTTCTAAAGCCTTGTCTCGCACAGTCACCTCTTGCTATACTTGTGCCTACTGTGGATTAGGGCCTCACGGCACTTCATAATCTCTTCAAACTTTAGCTCTTCGGCCTGGAGAACTGCCTGAGCAATGGTAATAGCCTCACGAGCACTGGAGATAGTACTCTGCGTGACCTCCATCTCAAGCTTGGCTCGCTCAAACTTATTACCAATTCCACTATAAACATTGGCTAAGATCTAAAACGCTTGTGCAGAAACCTCTTCTTTCTCCTTCAGCTTTTATGGAGAAGATCCAGTTCAACGCAAGCTCGGGCAATTTCAATGTCGACGATAGCAAATATATTGGCCTAGCGCACATTGTTCAAGTTCTCCAAATGCTGGTCCAGCATCTGTAGTCATGCCTGATAAAAAGACGCCCGATCAGGGTCACCAATCATCTTGATATTCTCAACATAATTCAGCAACATCAGGTGACCCAAGCCATAGGAGTCCCCCCAGCCAGAATCAAAGACACATGCGACCAAAAACCAGCAGAATCTAAAGTCATTCAACCGTGCTAAATGCGAAGAAGGCACTCCCGCTACAACAGTTGGAGGTACAACCAAGACGACTGAGAAGTAGAGGATGTAGGTGATGAGTATCATATATTATATTTCTCTTCCCATACTTTATCTATTTTTGTATATAAATAAATGTTACTCGGGTATTTTTAGTGTGTTTTTCAGATAATCCGATTCATACAAGGAGATGGCATGAAATCAGAGTTGGAGTAGGAAATCAAAGTCCGAAAAGTTTCTAAAGTAGGTAAGACTACGAGACCACGATACTGAAGAGAGTCAAAGTACAATACAGTTATCAAAATACATTCAAAAGAAGAAAATACTCGAGGGTAAAACATTTATAAATTAATTACCTATTTTTACCGCTAATTAGCGGTAATTACCGCTAATTAGCGGCCCAAAGTGGGCCCTACAACCCGAGTTTTCTCCCGTGGCTTCATTTTAGTCTAGTAGTTTCACAATTGTATTAATTGGGTTTGGTTTTTCGAAGCCTATATATTAGCCGTATCCTTGTATTCTAGAAAAAAATCCTGTAAGTTTTGTACTCGTTTTAAATTAATAAAATTAGGATTTTGCTGAAGGGTGATGGCTATAATACCGTACTCCAGAGGTAAGCCATTGTTTTTATATCTTTACTTACTTTCTAGATAGAGTTAATTGTTTTCTTGTTTAGCTTTTATTGCTTTCTAGATTAGATTTATTTGCTTTCATGAATAAAATTAGGATTTTGCTTACAAGAATTATGAGTAGCTAATTTTCTTTAGCCCTAGAATGTAGATGAAGTTAGTTTAATTGATCTAATATGGATTTATCTCATCTTCTTCCTAAAAAAAAATAAAATTATGATTTTTCTATAAATAAATAAAAAATAGAGTTCACAAATCATAATTCTTTGATAGATTATGCTTAATTAATATTTTGATAATCTATGCTTAGATGAACTTTGAAATTCTTATTCTTCGTTTACTTTTAGAATTATCAATAAAGATTTTCCTATAAATAAATTGAATTGGATAAACTTGTAAATCTAATTTCTTCGATAGGTTATACTTAAGTTCGGTCTTTTGATAGTCTATGCTTAGATTAGGGTTTGAAGTTTATTTCTTTTCTTTTGTTTATGAGATTTTCTACTTGATATGATTTGTTTTTAAGAAAAGTGTTATTTTTTATGGTCTATACTTGCACATCACTTGATAGGTCATACTTAGCGGCTCTTGATTAAAATTAAATTAAAAATATTACCTTTTTAATATGTTATTTAACCGTGCATAATTAAAAATAGAGGAAGAAAGAGATAATTTATTATTAAGATATTATTCTAATGGATTCGAAATTCTAAGCTAATTTTTAGAACTTAAAACTCATCTTACCAACATAGAATTCATTGTTAATCCACTAGAACTAAAAAAATAGTAAGAATTGTAAAACACTGAGATCTTTGCGGGACGACCTGTTAAGCGCTACAACCGACACTGTACGCTTACAGTAAATTATCACATCAAGTTTTTGGTGCCGTTGCCAGGGATTGACTGTGTTTTTCTTGCTTTTTCTAAAGTTTTACGGGTTAACAGTATGTGTTGATTGTGCAGGAATAGAAATTGCAGATACAGGAAGACAAAAAGGATCAGAAGAGCCTCTGAACTAAGCAGTAGAAATCAAAGAATCAAACTCTCTGGTTTAGCCACTATTTAGCGGCCAAAATCGCCAATTAGCTGCAAATAAAGGTGATTCTGAACCCAAATTTCCTCCTGTTCTGTGATTTGGTTCCCTGGTTCCGTAAAAAAATTCAAAAAAAAAAAACAATCAATCTTTTTTTATTTTCTTTTCCATCTCTCTCCCTCTCCACCTTTTTCAAAAAAAATTAGTTAAAAAAATATTTCAAAATCAAACTGGTTGCTATCATTATCGTGATCCATATCATAATTATTATCAATGTCTATGGATAAGAAGTTTGCTAGGACTAGGTTATAATCAAATTCACAACACATATAATGAACCTACGAGCGCTTCTTATACACAAAATTACAATTATGAATGGATGAATAATTCTAATTTTGTATATAATCAAGAGCCATACCAAAAGAGTCCTCCATCTGATCCTTTCTTTATAGGCTATTCATCTTCATGTTCTACATTCAATCATGAACAAGATATTCAATTGAACATGTTAGATGAAAAATTAAAAAGATTAGAAGCAAGCTATAAATGTTATGAGAATATACCTTCAACCACTTTATATTTGTCATCAAATATGTACACAGATCTATCATGTGCACCATCAAATTTCACTCATGATCTCGAGATGCAATCATTTGAACAAAATGATTGAAATATTACAATTATGAGTTTGAAGAACGAAGACGTAGAATAAAGGAAGGTATACAAGCTTTGCCACAATCATTCTCTTAAACTGCAGCTTGTATGGAAGATCTTCTCAAAGCAATTTCTTAAACTAAACTTTTTGGAGATCAATCATCTAATAGTTTGAAAATATCTGACTCCAACGAGCAACCACTCTAGTTATCTTTTGAAGGAGATATGATTAAAAATGAATTAAATAATTTTATGCATGATGAGTTTATAATTCAACATTGTGATCAACCTATTTTAGACCATTGTGAAAATAATTATGAAGAAATTGGTGATAAAGAAAAAATATGCATGGTGATTTGTCTCATGATGAGCTTGCTAGTGACACATTATCATTTGATTCTTTTGATAAAAATTATGAAGAAATTTGTAAAAAAAAATTTATCCCTTCATAATAACTTGACTAATGATAAGTCCACTAGTATAGCATTTTCTTTTGAGAATTTTGATGACAGGATTGAAAAACATTTGCATGACAAGCCTATAATACTTGAAGATTTGAAGGAACTACAAAAAGAAGATATTATGGTACCTAATGATTTAGAAGGATGATCCAAAATTGAGTTCATAATTCCGCAACATCAAAGTGAGTATGTTATTTCATAAGTTGATAAAACCAAAATACTTACTGCTATGAAAAATGCTCGTGGGTTAAATATCGATGATAAATGTACGATTTCCAACTTCAAACTTTTATTATTGAGTAAAAAAAAGAAAGGTAGAAATAAATTGAGAAAAATTAAAAAAAAGATGGAGAGATTAAATGCAAAACTGATAAAAAGGCTAAGTTCATTCATATCAAAACATAAAAGGACATACTATGAGAGTGGAAAGCGATCAAGAGGTCATAACCGGTTTGAATTTTCTAGTAAATGTATAATATGTATATCATAGTTTTCTTATTTATTTTACCATACTTGGTTTGTGTATGAGGGCATATACGAGTTTAGGTGTGGGGGAGTGGATTAGGATATATATATATATATATATATATATATATATATATATATATATATATATATATATATATATATATATATATATATATATATATATATATATATATATATATATATATATATATTTGTGATTTTAGTATTTTAGAGTTTTTATTTTATTTTTAGATGATTTTTGGGTTTCTTTATTTTACACTTTGGGTAGTTTTTAGGGTAACTAACTGAAAAAAAATTAAAAAAAACTGAAAAATTGAAAAAAAATAAAAATTTCTTTATGTATTTTATTAATAGATCAACCTAATTAGAGATAAATAAACAAATTTAGATTTGAAATTGGATAGGAGAGTAGATTGGACGATACAATTTGAATTTTATGAAAAAATTAAAATCTGAAAAATAAATACCGCTAACAGTAGTTTTGAGGCAAATATATATCTATTTTTCACTTGACAATAGTTTATTAGGTTTAGGACAAAGATGATAACGAATGAGTAAGTCTTCTCTCTCTAAACAAAAAAAAAGTGAGAATAAAATAATGGGGTGAGCCTGGTAATAAGGCAATAGGCTCGAGAGTGATAAAATAATGAGGTGAGCCTGGTATTAAGGCAATAGTCTCAAGAATAAAAAAAGAATATGATCCAAATAATCGGGTACTTTGCGTCTAAGTAAGCGTGAATATTCACATGAAAGGTGAAATATTCTAAAAAGAAGAAAAAGAAAAGAGTATGAACCGAGTAATCAGGTACGTTGTGCCTAAGCAACCATGAATATTCGCATGAAAAGTGAAATATTCTTAAAAAAAAAAGAAAAGAAAAAAATTAAAAAAAAGAAAAAAAAAAGGAGAAGAATCATGAGTTAGAGTTGGAGTTCAAACCCAAAGTAGACTATCACACATGCACGTAAATGTATAGGAGCCAATGGATTATCTGTTAGTGGGTATTGAAAGATGGATTTAAATTTTTGATTAAAATGATATGTCTATTTGATATGACGCTCGATTTGAAAATTGATAATCTAAATGCGTTCTTGAATTTGTATATTAGTGAGATTAATTGATGAAAATATCTTAAAAAAAAATTTTCTTTCTTTTGTACAAAATTTTTATTTTTCTTGATTTTCGGTTATCCTTATTTTTTATTTTTTTATATCTTAATCTATTTTCTTCATGAATTTTGTGGGTATATTCACTGCAAACCCTCACGAGACACAACTCATCCACTAGAGTAACCTAGGGGTTTAAAGGCTTGTTGCATATGCTAAGTGCAATCGCGATTCCTGCGAAAGTGAGTTAGGATTTTTCTTTTTCTTTTTAGGATTAGATTTTCTCGAGAACTAGCAAACGATAGGTGTGAGGGTGTGATGAGTATCATATATTATATTTTTCCTCTCATACTTTATCTATTTTTGTATATAAATAAATGATACTCGGGTATTTTTAGTGTGTTTTTCATGTAATCCGATTCATACAAGAAAATGGCATGAAATCAGAGTTGGAGTAAGAAATCAAAGTCCGAAAAGTTTCTAAAGTAGAAAAAACTACGAGACCACGATGCTGAAGAGAGTTAAAGTGCAATACAGTCATCAAAATAAATTCAAAAGGAGAAAATACTCGAGAGAAAAAACACTAGTAAATTAACTACTTATTTGAACCGTTAACTAGCGGTAAATACCGCTAATTGGCTGTCCAAAGTGGGCCCCACAACCCGAGTTTTCTCTCGTGGCTTCGATTTAGTCTTTTAGTTTCACAATTGTATTATAATTGGGTTTGGTTTTTCGAAACCTGTATATTGGTCGTATCTTTGTATTCTAGAAAAAAATCCTGTAAGTTTTGTACTCGTTTTAAATTAATAAAATTAGGATTTTGCTAAAGGGTGACGGCCATAATACCGTGCTCCAGAGGTGAGCCATTGTTTTTATATCTTTACTTGCTTTCTAGATAAAGTTAATTGCTTTCTAGTTTAGGTTTTATTGTTTTCTAGATTAATTTTATTTGCTTTAATGAATAAAAATCGGATTTTGCTTACTAGAATTATAAGTAGCTAATTTACTTTAACCCTAGGATGTAGATGAAGTTAGTTTAATTGATCTAATATGGATTTATCTCATCTTCTTACTAAAAAAATAAATTTATGATTTTTCTATAAATAAATAAAAGATAGAGTTCATAAATCATAATTCTTTGATAGATTATTCTTAATTAATATTTTGATAATCTATGCTTAGATGAAGTTTGGAATTCTTATTCTTTGTTTATTTTTGGAAATATCAATAAAGATTTTCCTATAAATAAATTGAATTGGATAAACTTGTAAATCTAATTTCTTTAATAGGTTATACTTAAGGTCAGTTTTTTGATAGCCTATGCTTATATTAGGGTTTGAAGTTTATTTCGTTTCTTTTGTTTATGAGATTTTCTAGTTGATATGATTTATTTTTAAGAAAGGTGTTATCTTTGATGGTCTATACTTGCACATCACTTGATAGGTCATACTTAGAGGCTCTTGATTAAAATCAAATTAAAAAGATTACCGTTTTAATATGTTATTTAACCGTGCATAATTAAAAAGATTGGAAGAAAGAGATAATTTATTGTTAAGTTATTATTCTAATGGATTCGAAATTCTAGGCTAATCTTTAGAACTTAAAACTCATCTTGCCAACATAGAATTCTTTGTTAATCCACTAAAACTAAAGAAATAGTAAGAATCGCAAAACACCTGAAATCTCTGTGGGACGACCTGTTAAGCTCTACAGCCGACACTGTACGCTTGCAGTAAATTATCACATCAGTAGGCAAAAATCCTGTCAGATTGGGAGCCAAAGTCTAAAGAGAATGTCGATAGAAGAACGATCGATAATAGGTGCAATAGCAACGTCATTCCCAATGGGCATCATCTCAGATGATGGATTCTTCTCCAAAATATTCCCTGCAGTAAAAGTACCCTCGAATGGATATTCGAGAGATCCGAGAGGATGCACAAGTATGACCCACGACTCCACTACATTTCCTTCCTCCATACTAGCATTTACAATTGTAAATGAAGTCATAATTGCAGTTACTGGAGGGGCTGGTAGAGAAACCGAAGGCGTCCCCGATGAATCACTTGATTTAACGGAGGAAGCTTATATCGGTGAAGGCAAACTAATAGCCACCATATCTGCAAAAACAACAGAACCTTTTAAGGAAATCAGCATGTTGATGGAACAAAACGATAGGGAATGTACACCAATAATTAAGCGGATACCTCTTATGATGCCACTTCGAGCAGAGGTGCCTTCCTGTCCTGCTAGGTCGGTATTTCTAGGGTGAGAATAGTTTGGCTTGCCGACAGAAGGTTCAAAGTAATCAGTGCCATATGAACTCATGTCACTATAGCCACTACGATCTGGACCGCATAAACTTGAATCAAGTGGATATGGAGGTTTATATGGGCTCAATTGGCGTGAGGTCGAGCATATCCAAGAAGAGTTGGCCCCTGAAATATCAAGAAAAGAAGAAAATGGGGCCAAGTTATCATGGAATTGCTGAAACAAAAAATGTTTTTGATGAACTTCATTACCAAGAGAAACTAGCCCAGTAGTCGGACTGCAAGGCAACGCTAAAAAAGGTGGCATCAAAATCGGCAGAGAAGCGGGGAAGTCAACCGCTTGCGATGCAAGTACTGGCCCTACAGGAGAATTCATAGTGGTTGGCGGTATATCATGATCAAGAGGGACCATGGCAGCTAGCTCCGACATGCCCATCCCAAGTGCTTGACTAGCACTTACCGGCACTTCATATGTCGACTCCATTACTAAGGGTACTGCCTCTTGCACTGGTGCTGCTAACTCAAGTACTGGGTCATCATCAATAGCTACTAAAGGAGCAGGAACAGATTGAGACTTCTTCATCGTCTTACTCCCCTTCGAAAGACCAGCTCCACTGACTTGGAATCTCTTCCGAGTAGTGCTTCTAGTGGAGATACCAACGGAAGTTTTTGTACCATGAACATCAGCTACCTGATCTGCAACTCTGGTCTTCGTGCTCTGCACCCTCTCTAACTATCGCCTCAACTGTAACCCTGGCAGCTCCTTCCTCATACTCGGTTTCATCATCATCCTTCAAATTAAGAAACTCGTCCATACCCCTGAGACGAGTCTTCTTATCACCCTTCTTCTGAGAGTAATAAGTTTCAATCTCTCTCATGCAGTCATAACTCAAACGAAAGTCCTTGATAGCATTGGCGGCATGATACCAACTACGGAAGCTCAGAGAAAGGAGCAGATTAGACATCAAGCGAGGAAGATCAAACTTAGCACCCGTGCCTCCAGTACAAAAATGATACCAAGCACGGGCTCTCTCAAAAAGATTCCCCCGAAAGTCAAACTTCAGATTCGGGTTCCCTACATATAACTAGGAATAACCGAACTAACAGGCAAACCGACTAGAGAAATAAGACTCTATATAGTAAGTCATCCCCTAACGATATACCAAGTGACCTGAATGGATATTTACCAACCATCAAAAGCAACCAGAAGACAGAATGGTATAACCATCCAGCCCATGGACATCCCTAAAGCTACCACCATGATTGTCTCCAGGAAACTCAGGGAAGCTGCGATATATTTAATAACTCTGATGACTTTGGTGAGCTTTGCAAACAGGAGAAATATAATAACTCGTCCAATTAGAATTTTCATAATGTTGCACAAAAGATAGAAGTTTGATCCTCTAAAGTAGGAGCTGTCATCAGGCTGGGACAGTGAAGTACGAACCAAGCCATCAAATACGTGTATGGTACCTTGACTAGGGGTTTTAGAGTTTTGTATATTGTCTCCCCCTCAACATCAACAATAGCCTTTACCTTCGTGAATTCAGTGTAAAACTCTCTCAGACCAGTCAGCGTGTTACAGACCATAGCAGGAAAAAGTCTAAGAGACCGGAAGCACTGCGGGATACACTACATCGATAGTGATGGCCTCCTTCAGAAGTGAAGGAACAACATATCTCTTGAGCCATAACATTAAGAAACCAGCAAGAAGTCCTCTATTAGAAATTCGATACTTGGCCTGGAAATGAAAGCTCTCGAACTGCATGCCCGCCTTGAATCCATCTTCAATGAATTCAGCAATATGAGAAGATCCAAAATCCTTTCTTGGATAGCTTCATCACTGAGCCCCTCATGTCTGGCTATCTTGCTTTGGGATTGGTTTAAATTGCGAAATAAGTAAAAGGCCCACGTCTTCTGCCCAACTCTTCGACCTTTTGTGTGAGAAATATCAGTACAAATTCTGAAGTGGCATAACATCTCCCAATACATCTCATACACTAATCTGTTCTGCTCCTTCAACAGATCTAGTTCTTCTGAAGTGGGCACATACTCTTCATAGGGTAGCTTTCCCATGACTAGCAATGAAACCTCGAACATCTCATGGAGAGTGAAGCCAAGTTCTCCTACCGGAGTAAAGAAAGAACCCGAGTGCGGATTGAACATCTCAAGTATATTATACAGGTGATATATGTTATAAGGGAGGCCAAATTAGACATTCCTGATAGTGCCAAAAAGGCCAATTTCTCACAAAATATACCAAAAGATGATTAGTACGAAACCCACCATCCTACTCCACTATATATTCCCAATCGCATAAATCTAGCCAGGAGTCCTAAAATAATGAGATGAGTACTGCCCTCTTCTGGACAAGAACTTATTCAAAGAAGTGTTGGCTCTGCGAGGAACTTCATCAGGGGGGTGATCATTATTAAATCTGCCAGGGAGAAGGCCAATGACGGATCAGTTGGATTCATCCTGATAAACACTTATATTGTCAAAGTTACCAACAGCTAACCCATCTTGCTCTTTGGTCACATGCCAACTCATAGTGCGCGGGACTGATAATTTTTGAAGATATATTAGCGGATAATTCCTATACATATTTGGAAAAAAAACATCCGAACTCCTTCTACTTCCCAAAGCTACTTATGCTCTTTCACATATAGAGCTTCATCCGGAACAATAACTTCATCTCCAACCAAAAATCCAGGCTTCTCCAAGGAACAACAACTTTTCCCTTCTAACTATGCATCGATAGCCAACTCCCTGAGAGTTGTCTGACTACCTTCAGAGAGTCTTTCAACATGCCCCTTGGAGCTGTTTGGAGCAAAAATTGGCACCGATTCTTTGAACCGAAACTGAGCAGAATTGTCAAGCCCACCTCGATACCCGAAGTAATTTCACTTAGGGAGCGCGCCATTGGAATAATTGGCTGTCAAAACAGAAGAGGAAAGAGTCAAAAAAGAACCGAAGAAAATTGCTGAGTCGTGCGTAAGCCCGGTCGGGCCCCATAGTTCGTGTAACCCAGTCTAGCCTTGCGACGCATGATGGCCACACACCCCAAAAGTCTTGTTATTCTACTTTTACCTCAAATTGACAAGGAAATTCTAGTCGACGACAGTTCTGAGGCGGAGAGATCATCACTGTGGCTTGAGAAAGAACATTGAGAAGTCATTGGATTGAAAAAGTCAAGAAGAATCTGTGAGAATCTAGAGAAAGGAAGAGGTTTCTTGGATTTTTGAGATAAAAAATAGAGAGAAAAAGAAGGATCTTGGGCACCTTAAATAGTGGGGCTAAAGTAAATAATTCAGGAATGGGACACCAACCTTGAATAGGATTGTGACGCCAATCTTGAATAGGATTGGAACTCCAACCTTAAATAAGGATCCAAAGTATTTCAAAATTTTCAGAAGAAATAAAATTTTAAAAACTTTGGAAGAGGTCTTTTAGAACGAGAAAAAAATTAACCCTATAGTGATCCAAACTCAAAAAAAAAGAGGAGGAAACTCAGCTTCGCCTCGCAAGCGAGGTTGGCCATGCCAGCCTTGTGGGCAGGCTACCAGGCCAGTCTCACCGGTGAGCTTGCCGCCCACCTCGCGCAACAGTGCCCGGCCTTACGCACCGTGAGCTGCATCGCGCACAATGTATTCGTGCCCCCATCCCGGGCTATTTTGTAATTTTTACAAATTAAAATCAAATCCTAATTAGAATTTAATTAATTTTTGAGTGCAGGATCAGGACCAGATACAATGAATCTTGTAGCAAATCTAATCAAAAAAGAAATTCAAATATCTCATCAAAATTACAATAATATTATATTTCTATCTATAAGGAAACTCCCTCAATAATTTGGAGCCTATAAATACCCCTCCAGAGGGACTCAAAAAGGATGTTTGGTCAGATCTCTCTCCCGCTGATGTGAAAAATCTATTGCAAGCGCACAGTGTCGGTTGTAGCACAAACAGATCATTCCAATAAGGATCTAAGGTGTTTTTGCATTCTCGCTAATTTTATTATTCTAACGGACTAACAAAGGATTCTAAGTTGAATTTGAGTTATTCTAATTAGTCTAGGATATAGATTCCACTAGTTCACAACTATGTATTACTTCTATTATCTTCTTTCTATCATAAATATTGATCTTTTAGTTTTAATCTTTATTTAAAATATTCTAAGTATAAGATATCAAGTGATGTGCAAGTATAATTCATCAAAGAAACTACTTTGTATAAAAAAAAAAACTAAATCATTAGATAATTCGATGAAGAAGATGAAAACCAACAACCCCAACTCCTAATTAAGTATAGACTATCAAAAAATTTAACTCAAGTATAACCTATCAAAGTATTAATTTCCGAGTTCTTATATTTTAATCTTTTTATGGAAAAATCATATTTTTATTATTTTATTTTAGAAAAAATAATAATAAGCAATTACATTGTTGATTCCTAACTTCATCTACATTCTAGAGCTAAACTAATTTAGCTACTCATGGTTCTAATTAACAAAATCCTATTTTTATTTATGAAAGCAATTAAAAATTCTATTTTCCTAGAAACCAAGATAAATCTATACTATAAAGAAAATAAATCTATCTAAAAAGAAAATAAAATTTTTCTTCTTATTAGAAAGAACTTGAAAATAATGGCGCACCTCTGGAGCACAGTATTACGGCCGTCTCCCCTTCGGCAAACCCTAATTTATTAATTAAAAAGAGTACAAAATTACATGATAAAAACCCTAGTTTACAAGGATATGGCCAATATATAAGCCTCGGAGAATTAAAACCTAATCTGAGTATAAGTGAGTAACTACAAAATTATGTCGAAGACCCCGTAAAAAAATCATGATATAAGCCACATAGTACCGCTATTTGGCAGCAATTACCGCTAAATGGCGGCGAACTTTTGAATTATGGGCTTCAACTTTCTTTTACATGATGTTCTAGTCCTTTCCTTCTAATATAAATGACTATACTGGACTTAGGCTTTCTACAGCTTTATAATTTTATAACTTGGCACAATTTTAATTCTTTTCTGAACTTTATTTCCTAATATGGCTGAAAGCTTTTGCCATCTCCTTATAGGAATAGGTTTACTTAAAAAGCACACTAAAAACTTCCGAGTAGTATTATTTAAATACAAAAATAGATAATATAGAGGCTATAAATATACAGTATATGGCACTCATCATACTCCCACACCTATCTTCTCAAGCAAAATCTAGATCTAAAAAGAAAGAAAAAATTAACAGACTTTCACATGAATTGCAATTGCACTTAGTATGTGCAACAAGCCGTTAAACCCCTAAGTTATCATAGTGAATAAGTTGTGTCTCGTGAGAATTTGCAGTGATTATACCCACAAAATTTGTGAAGAAAATAGATTAAGGAATAAAGAAAAAAATAAGGATAACCGAAAATCAAGAAAAACAAAAAAATTATACAAAAGAAAGAAAAATCTTTTTTTGATATTTTCTTCAATTAATCTTACTAATATACTAATTCAAGAATACATTTAGATTATCAGTTTTCAAGTCAAGTATCATATCAAATACACATATTATTTTAATCAAAAATTCAAATCCTATCTTTCAATACCTACTAATAAATAATTTATTAGCTCCTACTCATCTACGTGTACGTTCGATAGTCTATTTCGGCCTTGGACTCCAACTCTAACTCATGATTCATCTCCTCTCTATAAACAAAAACTTTTTTTCTCTTTTTTTTTGGCGAATATTTCACCTTTCATGCAAGTATTCACGCTTACTTAGGTGCAAAGTATCGATTACTTGGATCATACTCTTTTTTTTCATTTCTGAGACTATTATCTTAATACCGGGTTCACTCCTTTTTATTCTTTTGTTTATGATTATTGCTTTAAATACCAGGCTCACTCTTTTTTTTATTTTTTTTTCTTGTTCAGAAAGAGAAAACTACTCAATCGTTATCATTTTTGTCCTTAAGCTAATAAACTATTGTGAATTAAAAAATAAATATATACTTTCCTCAAAATCACTATGAGCTGTAGTTATTTTTTGAATTTTTATTTTTTCATAAAGTCTAAGTGTATTATCCAATCTACTCTCATGTCAAACTTCAAATCTAAATTTATTCTTTTATTTAAAATTAGATTGATTTATTGAAGAAACATTTTTGTATATATTTTTTTATTTTTTTTCATATTTTTACTTTTTTTAGATTTTTTCAAAAAAAATAATTTACCCTAAAAACTACCCAAAGTGTAAAATAAAGAAACCAAAAAAATCTAAAAATAAGATTAAATCCTAGAAAAAACTAAAAATCCTAGAAAAATACAAAAAAGTTCCTAACCCGTACCTAAACTTGTGTATGTCCTCATTTACGAACTAAGGGTGGTAAAATATATATGAAAATTATTGTACAAATATTATATAAATGATAAGAGTTATTAAAAATCACGATCTCAATATCGTCACCCTATCAACGTATGAAAAGCGGTTACGACCTCTCGATCGCTTCCCACTTTCATAGTGTGTGCATTTTAAACGTGAAGTAGGTTCATTAAGGGGTGTCATCAATCTCTTCGTGATCGTAAAAATTCTTTTCAGCCTCTTATGGCGTTTTCGCTTTCTCTTTTCCCACATGCAAATTTTGGTTAGACTAAAAAAATCTTCAATACACATATCGCAATTATTACAAATATTAAATAGACATTTTGGATTATCATAATATGTGAAGTGAGCACTATGATTAAGTGAATCACTAACTGTAAAATATGATGGCCCTTCTAACTCACGGAGTAACTTGAGCTCCTCCATGAATATATCTTCAAAACTTTGTTCATTGTTAAGTGGCACACTCGCAAATGTGTCATCATACATAAAGTTTTTGTGGGCCAACTCATCTAATAACATGATCTCCTCTTTGAAAATTTGCTCAAATAATTGTTCAACATCAGCACATGAGATAGGTTCAGTATATATGTTGTGAACCATGCTTACCTTAATAGGCGAGCTCGTTATCGCCTTACTCATGATAAAATATAATCTCATAATTTGACCAAATTAATTATGGGCCCACATTGGCATATACCAATAGAGATGAGTGTATGTGTGAGTTTCCTAAACTAATGCAAGAAGTGTGGTGTGATGCGATGAAACAGTGGAAGAAATATGATCAAAGAAAAATGTGATGTCCTACAGTTTCTATTTTTTTTTTTTATATTTTTTACAGAACCAGGGACTCAAAATACAGAAAGAGAGAGAAAATTGTGGAGAGACTCACTAAAAATGTCGCTAAAGCCGCTATTTAGCGGCAAAACCAGAGTGTTTGGCTTTCTAGTTTTTGTAGTGTACTTATGAGTCTTCTTGAGTCCCTATTTGCTTCCTGGATCTAAACTTCCAAGTCCCTACACACACAACACAAACTGCTAACCCATAAAATATTAGAAAAAACAAGAAAACACCATCGATCCCCAACAACCGCGCCAAAAACTTGATGTGAAAAATCTACTGCAAATGCACAGTATCGATTGTAGCGCAAACAGGTCGTTCCCATAAGAATCTAAGGTGTTCTGTTGTTCTCGCTGATCCTATTATTCTAACGGACTAACAAAAGATTCTAAGTTGAATTTGAGTTATTCTAATTAGCCTAGGATATAGATTCTACTAGTTCACAACCATATATTACTTCTATTATCTTCTTTATATCATAAAAATTAATATTTTAGTTTTAATTTTTTTTTTCATCCATAAATCATACTTAGATTAATTTTCAAGTTTCATATAGGAATTAATTCAGAGAATAAGTGATATGATAAATCTACTTCAAGTGCACAGTATAGTTATAGTACTTAATAGGTTGTTTCCACATGAATCTAAGGTGTTTTGCAATCTTATTAATTCTATTATTGTAGGAAGATAACTAATGTATTCTATATTGCTTTCTCTTATTATTTTAAAATTAGTTTAGGATATTGAATCCACTAGTTTACAATCAAGTACTCTTTTTATTATCTTCCTCCTATCTTTCTAACATAAACTATTACAACTATATCAAAAAGATGATCGTTTTAATTTAACTTTTACTCAAATCACCGTAAACATGAATTATCAAGTAGTGTCAAGTATAACACATCAAAATTCGTGATTTTTCATAAGAGCAAATTATATCAATAGAGATTTCTACGAATAAAATTAAAAGCAATAATTTCAAACCCTAACCAAGTATAAGCTATCAAAAGGATTGTTAAGCATAACCTTATAACGTTTTAAATCTACATATTATTGTCTTTCAATCTTATCATAGAAAAATCATATCTTTTTAGTTATTTTAGGAAGAAAATAAATAAAAATTATACTGTCATTGATCCCTAATTTCATCTACATCCTAAAACTAGGAAAAATTAGTTGTGCATGTTTTTATTAATTAAATTGATATTTTTATGCATGAGAGCTATTAAAAATCAAAATTTTCCTAGAAAGCAAGTAAAATCCTAATGTAGAAAGTGAATAAATCCTAATTATGAAAGCAATCAAATCCTAACTATGAAAGAAATTAAAATTTTACTTACACAAAACTTACAAAAGAAGAGGGACTTGAGCTATGTCGAGTTTCGATATGGCTGTCGTCCCTCTCCAGATCTCAATCTCCTATTTTATTAAGTTAAAAAGTACAAAAAAATCATCTAAAATATTATATCAATTTACAAGAATTCATAGGGTATTTATAACCCAAACACAATTTTATTGCTACTCGAACTCTACTACAAAAGATGTAATCCTAATCCAACACAAAATAATCTCAAAATATATAATTCTAATCTAATCTATAGTTACTAGGAACCAATGGTTAAGATTAGATGGTTTAAAATACTTTTTTTTTAGGTCCAAAGATTGAAACTAAATTATACGTACCGTAGCCTGCTGGACTAGATCTTCCATTTTGCAACACTTCAATAAAACAGTACTAACATTTGCATATGAACTCTGATTGAGCTGCGTACTTGGTCGTGTATCAAAGATAATTTAGAGCTCAATAAATTTCTCCTACACAAATATTTTCAGTTAAAGCTCTATCTTAGCCGAAAATACTCTTGAAGTTGCTATTGCTATACATGAATTTCTTTATACACCATAGTCGACTTCTTTTGCTCGTATATTTAGTAAATGTGCTCATTTTCCTTCTCTTCTTTGTAAATCTTTTAGTAATTATAATAATACACTAAACATACCCAAGTTACAATTATTTATATAAAAAACCGATAAAATATGGGAGGAAATATACAAAATATAACATTCATCACTCCTCATACCTATCTTTTACTAGTTGTCGAGCAAAACCTAGACCTAAAAAAATCCTAACTCACTTTTGCAACAGTTTCAGTTGTATTTAGCATATGGAATAAGTGATTAAACCCCTAAGTTATCCTAGTGGACAACTTGTGTCTCTGAGGATTTGCAGTAAATGTACACACAAAATTCACAGAGAAAAGAAATTAAGAAATAAATAAAATTAAAATAAGGATAACTAAAAATCAAAAAATTATATAATAAAAAACAAATATTTTTTGTATTCTCTGCAATTAATCTCACTAATCTACAAATTCAAGAACGTATTTAGATTATTGATCTTTTAAATCAAGTTTCATGTCAAATACTATTATTTTAATCAAAAATTTCAATCCCATCTTCCAATATCCACCAATAAATAATTCTTCAGTTCCTATACATTTATGTGCACATGTGATGCTTTATTTTGATTTTAGACTTAAACTTTAGCTCTTGATTCATCTTTCTCTCGAATTTTTTTCTTTTTTCACTTTTTTCTTTTGAAAATATTTCACATTTTATATGAATATGAATGCTTTCTTAGGCACAAGTTCCCGATTACTTGGATCATACTTTATTTTTTTAAAATACTGTTCAAGAGAATCTTCACGCTCATTTAGACATAAATAATTAATTGGTAGTTATTAAGAAATTTATTATTAGAAATGATCATTGCCTTAATACCAGGCTCACCTCTTTATTCTTTTTTCTTTTATTTTTTGTTTAAAGAGAAAAGATTACTCAACTATTAATTTTAATTCTTAACCTAAAAAACCATTGTGATGTGGAAATTATCTCAAAATTATAATTAGCAGCATTTACTTTTCAGATTTTAATTTTTCATAAAATCCTAAATGTGTTATCTAATTTTATTTTCCTTTCAAATCTGAAATCTAAATTTATTCTTTTATTCGTAATTAGCTCAATTTATTGCATAAACTAATTTTTCAAATTTTTAACTCTTTTTTCTGAATACCTTAAAAACTCTCCCAAGTATAAAATAAAGAAATTCAAAAATCCTATAAACTCAAAATTAAAATTAAAATTAAAATCCTAAAAGACAATACAAAAACTCCTAACTCCTCCCACGCACCTAAACTCGTGTATACCCTCATACACGAACCAAGGGTGGTAAACTAAATATGAAAATTGTTGTACAAATAATAGAAAATACATAGCGGTTACAATCTCTTGATCGTTTTCCATTCTTATAGTGTGTCCTTTTATGTTTTTATATGGATGAACTTACCTGTTTTGTCAATTTTGCATTTAATCTTTCTATCTTATTTTTGGGTTTTTTTATTTTGTGTCTACCTTTCTTTCTTTTTATCACGGTTAAAATTTTGAAGTTGGAAATCATACATTTATCATCGTTTATACTCCATCCACGAGCATATTTCATATCAGTTAGCATTTTGGTATTATCAGTATGTGAAATAACATATTCACTTTGATGTGGCAGAATAATGAGCTTGATTTTGGATGACTCTTTCAAATCATCAAATATCATGAGCTCTTTCTTCTATGGTTCCTTCCCTTCTTCTAGTGTTCTGCACTCGTCATGCAAGTTTTCTTCAAACCTGTAATCAAAATTCTCAAAAGAAAATGTTATGCTAGTGGACTATCATTAGTTAAGTCATTATGAAGGAATAAAAATTCTGGTTGACAAACTTTTTTACAATTTTCATCAAAAAAATATTATGCCACTAGTAAGCTCATCATTAGTCAAACCATCAAGCAATACTTGTTTTTATCTCTCATTTTTTTCATAATTATTTGCATAGTGGTCTAAAGAATGTTGATCAAAATTTTGAAGTGTGGACTCATTATACACAAGTTTATTTAACTCATTTTGAAGCATATTAACTTCAAAAGATTACTGAAGTAGTTGCTCATTGGGGTTAGATATATTCAAACAATTAGGTAGTTGATTTTCATTCGGCTTATTATGAGAGGATAATTGATTAAAGCCTCTAGATAAGAAACGATTTGAGAGAATGATTTTAGCAAAGTTTCCATGTCTTTCTCTATTCTACTTGTTCTTTCCTCAGTCTCATTATTGTAAGCTTCCTGTTTTCCTCGAATGGATGTATCTTGAGATCATGAGTGAATTATGAAGGTGTATATGATATGGATCAGTTTACAAATTTGATGATTTGTGAAGTAGTTGTAGGCAAACTTTGATGACATACATACCTTGCTTATTTTTAAAATATTTTATCTGTTATGTTCAATTGAATCTCTTGTTTACAATTGACTTTAGAATCTGAAGATGATTGGTTTGCGAAGAAAGGATCTGATAGAGGACTATCTTGATATTGCTCTTGATTGTATATAAAGTTAAAATAATTCATTTATCCAAAATTGTAATTTGGTGGATAGAAAATGCTCATAGATTTATGATATGTGGTTTGAATTTGATCATTAGCTAGTCCTAACAAACTCCCTATACATGACCACTGATGATAATTATAATAAGGATCACATCAATGATGTCATCTAGATATAAAAAATTAATTTAGAAATATATTTGCCCTTTTTTAATATTTTTTTATTTTGAAGAAAATGTGGAGAGAAAAGGGAAGGAAAAGAAAAGTTCGAGAATTTTTCTTTTTTTTAGAAAAATTAGAAAACTAAATACTGAAGACAAAAAAATTAGCAAAAGCAAGCTTACCACAGCTGCTGATTGGTGGCAAAACCAGGGCCTTTGACTCCCTGATTTATGCAGCTAATTCCTATTACTTTTCTGGTCCTTTTTGCCTCCCTATACTTTTACTTTATTATCCCTGCATACTTAACACATACTGTTAACTTGTAAAACTCAAGAAAGACCTAGAAAACACCATCGATACTTGGTAACAATGCCAAAAACTTGATGTGGTAAATCTACTATAACCGCACAATATAGTTGTAGTACTTAACAGATCGTTTCTATAGGGATCTATGGCGTTTTACAATCTTATTAATTCTATTATTCTAATAAGTTAACTAATAGGTTACATATTAGTTTTTATTTATTTTAAAATTAGTTTAGGACATTGAATCCACTAGTCACAATCAAGTACTCTTCTTATTATCTTCCTCCTATCTTTTTGGCATAAACCATTACAATTATATAAAAAAGATGATTTTTTTTAATTTAACTTTTATTCAAATCACCATAAACCTGAATTATCAAGTGATGTGTAAGTATAACACATCAAAATTCGTGACTTTTTATAAGAGCAAATTATATCAATAGAGATTTCTACAAATGAAATCAAAAGCAATAATTTTAAACCCTAACCAAGTATAAGCTATAAAAAAAAAGGTTAAGTATAAACTATCAAAGTTTTAGATCTACAAATTATTGTTTTTCAATCTTATCATAGAAAAATCATATCTTTTTTAGCTCTTTTAAAAAGAAAATAAATAAAAATTAAACTACTGTTGATCTCTAACTTTATCTACATTCTAGAACTAAGAAAAACTAACTACGCATGATTTTAGTAATCAAATTTATATTTTTATCCATGAGAGCTATTAAAAATATAATTTTTCCTAAAAAATATGTAAAATCCTAATCTAAAAAAAGTAAGTGCTAATTATGAAAACAATCAAATCCTAACTATAAAAGCAATTAAATCTAAACAATGAAAACAATTAAAATATTATACCTACACAAAACTTGCAAAAAAGAGAGACCTAAGCTATGTCAAGTTTCGGTATGACAGTCGTCCCTCTCCATATCTCAATTCTCTATTTTATTAAGCTAATAAAAATACAAAAAGTCATCTAAAATGTCATATCAATTTATAAGGACTCATGGTTATTATAATCTGAACACAGTCCTATTCATACTCGAACTCTACTACAAACGATGTAATTATAATCTAACACAAACTAATCTCAAAATATATAATTCTAATCTTATCTATAGTTATTAGAAATCAATGGTTGAGATTAGGTGGCTCTAATTATTATTTTTTAGGTCCAAAATCCAAAACTAAATTTTACACAACGTAGCCTGCTGGATTGGATCATCTATTCTGCAGCACTTCAGTAAAATAGCCATAACTTTTGCGTATAAAATCGGATTGAGTTGTGTTCTTGGTGGTGTCTCAAAGATAATTTCGAGCTCCACAAATTTCTCCGACACAAATATTTTCAGTTCAAGCTCTATTTTTGGGGAAAATGCTCTTAAAGTTACTGTTGCTGCACATGATTTTTTTTTCTCACCATAGTTGACTTCATATGCTCCTATATTTAGTAAATTTGCTCCCTTTCCTTCTATTCTTTGCAAATCTTTTAGTATCTATAAAAACACACTAAACATATCCAAGTAGCAATTATTTATATACAAAAATAGATAAATACGGGAGGAAATATGCAAAATATAATATTCATCAATAAGCTAACTAGTAAGATTAGCATATAAATTTGTGTGTTTTTAAAGAATTATATTTTGATTGGTTAAGACCAATTATTCTATTTAAGTGAGGTTAGATAAGCAGTAAATCATCTAGCAATGATCTTAGGGATGTTGCTTCATCCAAGTCGATACCTCTCCTTATTGTTTTTAAGCCAATTAAATATTGCTTTTGCACAAACCAAAACTTCATCCTTTTCATTAACAGTAGCTTAGTAATTTAAGTATCTTAGCATTCGATATAATATCATCGAGTGAACAATCTTAGATTGAGTCTCAAGTATTACCTGACGATCTCCTATACATTGAAGTGCGCAAATCAAGTTGCATCAATAAGTAATGCAAATGGCAGTAATACTGTTGTACTCATTAAGGTTTGGATATGATTAGGCTATTCTATAGGTAGGTCTCGATTCTTCTAGTTCTTGATATACCTCTTCAATTGTATAGCCCAAGCACAGTTGGAGCACTGATCCTAACCGGCCTTAGCATGGGATTGGAAGGTAGGTGCGATCTTAGATGCTTTCAATATGTCTCAGAGGCCTAGTAATCCCCACTAGTTATCTAGAGCAATTATAATTCATAAAAATACTATTGATGACCGAAGCACAACCCTTTTGTAAAGACGAGTGTTGGAAGCAGAAAATTAAAATATAATGTGTCGATAAGCCATAACCTTGTTGTCCAAGAATGTACCCTACTGACTTTTCTGACCACTAATTTTTTTAAAATTTCTACTTTCAAAAATTCATTGACAATAATTAGGTGGGCGACCAACAATAGCTAGTAGTTATGCTTCAAACATCCTAATTTTTAGTATATAGCTTAACTTGAGAATTATAAAGTTCATTTGATATATTCATTAATGCCAAGTAACATACTACAAATTTGACATTTTTATTAATTATTTGTTAAAATTTAAATTAAAAAGACAATAGATCTCTTTTTTAAAACTTAAATATGGTTTATTTATAAAATAGTGACTTAATATAATTTCATATATTTAATTTTTCTATAGAAATAATCCATATAGATTTATTTTAGACTTAAAAAGTCTATAGTAAGCATTACAAATTTAGATTATTAGGATACTGGATTTGGGTGTGTGCTAACATGCCTAAGTCGATTATCCATTTACTAATGAAAGGAACAAGAGAGGAATAGATCATCTCCTACCTCAGAAGAGAAGGAGGAGCCAAGGAAGGTTGGTGACTAGCAAAAGCTAGGCCCCAATTGGCAACACTTGGTGGCAGTTAAAAGCAGTCTGGTCAGCATGTGGTTGCTCAAAGGATGAGAAAGTAGAGAGAAATTGAGCAAAAGATTGTATTATATGGGGTTAAGTTATGGGAAGAATATGGGCTTATATGGGATGGAACTTAGAAATTGAAGAAGGTGGAAAGTCTAATCCAATTAAAAAGGAAAATATGTGGTTGACAATTTCACTTTTATGGAGGTAAATATGTGGGTGTAATGGGTGTAATAGTAAATATTTAAATAAGAGAAATGAAGAATTAGAAATTTGGTGGTTGAAGAAGATGATAAACTATTTGAAAGTTTGCAGTAATAATTGTTATTCTTCTTCTCAACTTACAATATAGCCTAGTGGGATTACTTATTTTGGGCGTGAGAGGTCTTGGTCAAAAATCCCATAAAGTCAAAAGTTTATTTTTATTTTTTTTATTTTTGGATAAAATAAAAAATGGGGTTGGGATTTTTAGAAAAAATCTTATTTAATCTTTAAATGGGCTTTAAGTTATCCTAATCAAGACTATTTAAATATTTATTTAATTGTTTGTCTATTTAAATATTTATCTGACATTCTTAGATTATATATCACTAGATCTAACTCTCATAGTCTGATCTCTCACATGTAACTCATTATTCTATTAGTCAACCTATAATTGCAATGATTAGTCAAGAAGATAATCTCTTACGACCTTATTAAGTTACAATGTCTTCATTCTAATTTTGCATCACCCATTACAATAATTCGGACTCCCCTTAATCCTTTATATTAATGTTGTTTCAGTAAGTCACTCTAACTTCTTATTTATAAAGTCATACTATTGATTCGAAAAATTATTGACTAAAACAATTGTATCAATTCTAGAACTAAACGGGAGTTTGGACTTGAGCAAGACATAAATCAAGGTAAATAACAGGGTGTTGGATCTGTAAATTCAGTAACAACTATAATCTGATGTGCTTGAGATATGAAGTTGTATGTACACCAACTTCGAGTCTTTAAAGAATATGAGGTATTGTGATTGCCACTCCAATCTATCCAGAACTCAGAAAAGTTGTACATTGCTGCGGTTGGAAAGTTGACTTTACTTGCCCATTTTATATTTTTGCAACCCTTTTGCAAATCTCATAAAAATAAATAACAAACAAAGCACAATAAAAATTATAGTAAAATAATTTAGAAAGAAATGTAGTAAACTAGATCAAATAAAATTTACATAAAATGAACGTTAGAATACATAATCACTTACCCACTAGGAAGATCCTTTTGGAGGCCACAATCCTAACACAAATTTAGGTGAAAAGAGTAGATTAGTAAATTCAATCAATTAACATTTGAAGTTATTTGAAGAAGAAAGTTTTTTAATAAAAAATGATGAAACTAAGAAAATTTGATATTTTGATTATAGATCTAGATCAAATCTAAATAAAATAGTAAAAAGATTATGTAAAATTTAAAGAGAGGAGTAGAAAATGCTTCTTGGTCGTGAGAGAAAGATGGAGGAGATTTGAGGTTGCTTGAAGCAAAAATTATCGAAAACAGACAGAATATCGAGAAACATCTTCGAAATAGCCATTAGATCATTGGTTGATAACTGAAATAGACACGAAAACTTATACAACAATTTTAGAATGGAGAAATTTCAGAGTATTTTCGATCCCGTCTAAAATGGAGGTTGCTATTTATACAGAAACGAAACAGTTTCGGATAATCCCTTGGATGTCAGATGAACTACTATCAAGATACCCTGGATGCCAGATCATCTTCCATCCAGGAGGTGGGCCAGACAAAATCAAGCTAGTTTCAATTGAAATCTGATTGTATAGTGGTGATTTGATCGTTTTGGTTTTTGAAATATGATTCGATCTTATCACAAAATGAGGGTTGGAAAATTTAAATCAATGATGATTTATTCAAGATATAAATGAGAGGTATTATAAATCAGTAAGGATTGAGAATCAAGAAAAATTAGATTAGATCTTATTAGATCTGGTTGACCGGAACCGAATCGATCATGACCATTGATTTCAATCAGAAATTTTGAACAAGCGTAATTCTCTCATCTGCGGTCTAGATGAGTCAAATAAATATGACAAATCTAATATGTAAATGAGGGAAAGCCAACTAACTAAAATTATAATTTGGAATTTAGATATGACTCTATCTGAGCCCTATTTCCTATACAACAAACGAATAGCCGCCCAGGGCTCCTGGACATCATCCAACATCTAGAAGCTCTAACCTAATGGGCCAGAAATGGGTTCTGGACTAAGTTCTAAAAAGTCAAAAATAAGTTTGAGCATATTCCGAGCCTGCTTGAGGCCTAGTCAAAAAGTTTCACAAATCTGTATGTTTTAATGAAGGAAAATCTAATATAATTTTGTTTTGATCATATCTTCTTCATCTAATGTCAGAATAAAATATATAATCAGTCGATTGGAGACTATTTAGACCAGGAATCCAATAGTGGAACTTAATCAAAGTGATTCTGATTGACCATTGATGGGACATTAATGGGATAGAGCAATGGGGTTAAGAAGATGGTAGAAATGGAAGGAGAGAGGCTCTCAAATGAAACTCTAAAGCAGTAGAATAAATCAAACTAAAGATCTTGTGATTGTGAAATGAGAGCAAAAATCCACCAACAGAGGAAAATCACAACCTGCAATGGAACTATTCATAACCAAATAAAAAATTTTTTTCAAATTTTGAAAAGGCGATTTTGCATCAAAATGTTGAGTTGAGTTATCTGCCATAACCATTGGCAAATTAGTTATGTCACCTCCTAAAAAGTCACGCCCATCTTCTGAGGATAAATTTTGTCATATTCATGTAGAAGAATTTTTACCGCTACCATTGCCCTTTCGTTGAAGAATTATCAATGCTTTGTTCTTTATCTTCAAGCTTCAAGTACTTCGATATGAAGGTTCGATCTTTCTCTTTCTTCTCTCTTAGAGCCACGTTTGAATCTTCTTCTATGTCTATTAGTGCTGTCAGACATCCTCTTCCTACAGAGGTCTGGGCAGTCATCTCTCACCGCACCGCTAATCACCTTACTACAAGGGGTTAATCCATAAAGGCGATTTGATAGCTAAAGAGTTAGGTCATTCCATGGAAGTCACCAAGGATTAAAATCTGATTCTGAGGTAGCCATATTTCGTAATAAGATTTTGTTCCTTAAGGATACTATCATCTAGAAACCTAGTGACAGCTGCTCCATTAGCAATCTCAATCCTGGTTTCTTTGGTATTTATACATACACCCTAAGATTAGAACTTAGATTTCTTTAGTCCTCTTCTTAATTGAAATCTTCCACTACATGGTGTCAGATTAAACCAAGTAACTTCAAATGCTTTAGGATTAATTGCTTTTTTTTAATGTTCTTTTTTATATCATCTAGATTCGTCCTAGCATGAAACTTTTCAATATCTTTTATGAAACCAAGTTGACTACCACAATAATTTCTGGATTTGCTTTGTTGGTCGACCAGGTATAAGTTGTTTATTGACTGCCCCTCAAACAATAGCAAGTGAAGGGGTAAGTTTATCTTCATGAGTATCCTGCAGACAAATTTCTCAAGGAATCTCTTATATGATATGACCAAAATGTCGAATATCGGAGGCTAGGACCGATGACCTACTTGGAGTTTTTACATGCCAAGATGTTATATGAACTCCTTACATTCTGGAGGAACATGGAAACTTGCCAGTAAACTCATCCTAACTACTACTTCAATCAATGGGACAAGGGATGCTGGTACAACCTTGATTCTTCATGTCTTTTGAACACATATTTATGATTAATCTTTCACATGTATTTCTGATGTAGAATTCAATATATCCCTAACATGTCAATTGCCAACAAGAAGACTGTATTCAGCCCCACTTCACTGACTTGGAGAAGAAGAAAGTTATTGACAAGAAAACTATGCCGACTTTTACTGCCTTAGTGGTGAGTTTGCCTTCCTCATTATTGAGTTCATGAAAAGAAAAGCCCCCATCTACACAAAAGGTGTAGAAGGGCAAAAAAAGTGTCGCTCCTCAGAATGTCAAGTTGGACACGAAGGAGGCTTTCATGGAGAACATAACCAAGGTAGAACCTAATGTTCCAGTCATGCCAATGCCAAAGAGAAGATATTCAAGTGATTGAGCATGATGCCATGGTATTTTCTCAAGAGAAGAGAGCACTCCGAAGGCAGCTGTCCCCATGGTGGATGAAGATTAGATTAGGACTAGTACGATGAGTTTTCCTCCCTCCAATAGCCTTTCTGAGGCAAGCCTTGGTGCTTAGATTGATGGAGGTAGCCCCGATGACGACCAGTAGTGTGTTCATCATGGTGGATCGTTATTTGTTGTTGGGGATAGATGTAGCTCGTTGACTTTAATTGGTTGAGAGCTATGTGGCTTGATTGTTTGCTGTCATCAACCTAATCTACAATATGTTTGGTATGGTGGAGATGGAGATACAATGGGCCAATGATGCCAATCAATAAGCAAAGGAGGAGAGGGAGGATACCAATAAGTGACAAAAAGACAGTGAGGTCGCTCTCTGAGCTATAGGGATGAAAGTAGTTGGGTTCCAGATGAAGCTTGACATAAAGAATACAGCAAAGATGAAGGTAGAGGTTGAGGTTCAAAGTCTTCAGTCTTCAAGCTTTCAAGCCTAAAGAAAAATTATGAGAACCATAGACTCACAACATAAGCCGTGGAGAGGAGAATAAGGAGTACAGGTAGAGCTTTCTTAGCACAAAAAAAAAAAATGCTCTTTCTATTGAATCTTAAAAAGTAGATTATAATTGAATGATATTTTTTTACATAAGAAAGGGATGATGTCCCTTTTTGTTCAAAGCTCAGGTTCGATATTGTAACAGCCCGCTATCCGAAACACTGAGTAACCGAGTCATTCAGCAGCGTACTCATGAAAATATGCTAAACCTCAGTACAATATCGATTAATTGCTACATATCACAAAAATATTTTAATTGAAAATACAACT
Source organism: Dracaena cambodiana (assembly GCA_036321105.1). NCBI lineage: Eukaryota > Viridiplantae > Streptophyta > Magnoliopsida > Asparagales > Asparagaceae > Dracaena > Dracaena cambodiana. The sequence continues at coordinate 12,919,696 of JAYEPQ010000018.1, forward strand.
TTTATTCAAGGGATAAATTTAGGTTACATTGGATAATAAGAGAAATAAAGATGGAGAAATAACTGAAGATAAAGATAACATTTTAAGAGTAGATGCAACTTAAAAAACAAGGCTAAAAAAGAAATAGGATCATTTGCTAGTTTCAGTTACTTCTTATAATACTTCAGATTTTCAATTCACTACCGTGGATCTATCTTAAAATATGGACATGCACAGCTAAGTTGTTAGATCGCAACCAAATGAGAGAAAATAATACTAAAATGAAACAATAAAGAGTAAGTGAATAATGCATATAAATGTAAAAATATATAACATGAATTAATTTATTAACTAAGTTCTTTATAATATTTGTTCTAATTACTAGTATCATCTAGTCTATATGTCAAGCAGTGTTAACCCCTGCACTCTGTAGCAGGGCAAAATAAAGTCCTGCTGTGGATTGCATGTTTTTTTAATAATGCTATATTATTTGATAATGTAATGTGATGTACGTTTTTTACACACTTCCACTCACAAAAAAACCCGACTCAACGGCTGATCCCCAGAAAAACCCTAATCGGTTTTTCTCCCTTTTCCTTGCGATCACCAATTCACCCTCTCCAATCCCCTCTCCAACTCCGACCAACTCCGGCCCAAATCATCTCCAATCATTCTTCGACACCCTCTTCAATCGACGGGCATCTCCAATTCTTCTCCAAGCATCGCGATCGCCAGTTCGCCCTGTCCAATCCCCTCTCCAACTCTGACCAATTTTGGTTCGGATCATCTACGATCATCCTCCGACACCCTCTCCGATCGACCACCATCTCCGATTCTTCTCCAAGCCACAGAAAAACCCACTCTGATCAATCCTCCGATCCTAAGGCTCCACCTCCGGTGTTGTTTGCAGCCAAGGTAGTGGAAGGAGTCTTCTCTGACGTGTGCGCTCCCCGGTCGTGCCCAGTTCCGATGGAGGTAATTTTTCAAAAGCATTTTTTTTTTCATTTATTTCTACTGCTTGATTTTTTGTCCAATAATCTCAATGGTGGAATGGAATCAATGGATGTTAGTAGGACTTAGGAGAAATCGATAGTTGTGTTAGGAGAAATGTTTTTAGATTTTCAATTTTTGTAGCAATTTTCTAGAATTATTCTAAGACAACCAAAAAACTGGATTACTTATGTAATTAAAAAAATTTTGGGGTTACTGTTAAGGGCTTAAATCTACAAAAAACTGAATCAATTTTTTTTTAAATGAACTGATTATATAATAGAACAGTAAAAGTTAAAAAAAAAAACTGAATTAAATTTTTTTAGAAAAAACTATGAATTGTTGGAATTTGCTTATGAAAAAAATGGAGTGTGGCCAGAGAATTTGCTTATGTAATTAAAAAAATTGTGATCATTGAATGACTTAAATTAGAAAAAATTGTTGGAATTTGAATAAATTTAATTACTTGTGTAGAAGTAATTAGAAGCAATTGTTAAATTATTCGTATAGAAGTAATTGTGAAAAAATTGAATTACTTTTGTAGATTGATATTTGATAATCCGCTTGAAGAATCATGTTAAAAAATATGAATCTAGCTAGAGATTGGGAGATTCAAAAGGAAGGAGAGCCTATAAATTATTTTTATTGTAAATACTACAATCAGTACATAACTGCGAGAATCACCCGGCTTAAATACCATTTGGCTGGTACGAGACATGGGGTAAAAATATGTGAGCAAGTCCCACCAGATATGAAGAAAGTATGTAAAGATGTTTTAAAGACTACTGAATTGGAAAAAAAAAGAAAAAAAAACTGAGTTGTGAAATTGGCAGAATGGGAGAACCAGATGTTGAAATAGTAAGCCAAGAGCTTGAAAGTGCCACCGAAAGCAACACTCAGTCTCGAACTTTAAGTGCTATGAATAAATTTATCAATCTTGAAGCCCACAAATCAATGTTGGAGACAACTTTAAAGAAGGAGACAAGAGAGGACTGTGTCAAAAAAAATAGGAAGATACATCTATATAAACGGACTGTCATTCAACATCTTGAATAGTCCATATTGGAAAGAAATGATCGAAAAGTTGGAAACTTTAAGTTTGGCTTGAAACAACCATCTCTGTATGAGATAAGGATGCAAATTCTTAAGGCTGAGGTTAAGAATATTGATAAGATTAAAAAGAAGCACATAATGACTTGGGAGAAATATGGATGTACAGTGATGTCAGATGGATAAACTGATAGTAAGAGCAGATGTTTAATAAATTTTCTTATAAATTCACCTAAGGGGACTTTCTTTTATAAGTCTATTGATGTATCGGCTCCGTACAAAATAGGAGATTACTTATGGAAGTGTCTTGATAAGGTAGTTGAAGAGATTAGAGAGAATAATATTATACAAGTGATTATGGACAATCACGCTTCTTATGTCAATGCGGGCACAAAACTTATGGATTCACTAAAACATCTTTACTGGACTCCTTGTGCAGCTTATTGTATTGACTTGATGCTTGAAAATATAGATAAAATAAAGATCCATAAAGAGACTCTTGAAATAGTAAAGAGGATCATATAATTCATATATAACCATGGTTGAGTTTTGAGTTTGATGCGGACATACACGAAGGGAAAAGAATTGTTAAGGCCGGCAATTACTCAATTCGCTACATCATTCTTGACTTTACAGAAACTATATAAATTAAGGTAACTTTTGATGAAAATATTTGCTTCTGATGATTTTAACAAGAGTATTTGAGCGAAAAAACAGAATACAGTGAAGGCAAAAATGACAGAGCTATCTAGCAGAAACTTCTGGAGCCGAGTTCTCTTTTGTTTTAACACCACACTTCCACTGGTCTATGTACTGCGAGAGGTGGATTCGGATGTGAGGCCTTCCATACTTTTTCTATATGAGATGTTTGATAGTTGTAAAGAGAAAATTTTCAATGTCTGTAGTGGCAGCAAGAGCAAATACATGTCATACTAGAATTTGATTGATAAGAGGTGGATAGGCATGTTGTATATGCCTCTCTATATAGCGGCATATTTTCTAAATCCTAGATGTTTCCACAATGATACTTTCTCTAATATTCCTGAGGTAAGAAGAGGCCTTCATGAATGTATGCAACGAATGATCACCGACCTCAATGAGTACGTACAAGTTAGCGTTAAGCTGAATTAGTATAAACAAAAACTTAGAGAATTTAGACACCTACTAGCTCAACTGACTATGAACACTCAAAGTCATGTTATATCTTAATTCATTATTTTCAATATCATTAAGTTATTTTTTTAAAATTTTTAACACAAAAATTAATTATCTATTTTAGCTGCTTGCTGGAAAAGATTTGGTAAGGAAGTTCCAACACTCCAAAAGTTTGTAATTCAGATCCTCTCTCTTACGGCTAGTGCTTCTAGATGTGAAAGCAATTGGAGCACTTTTGAGAAAGTATGAATTTTAAAACCTTAATATATTATTTTTTTAAGTATCTTATGTATCATCATGTGCATATAACAATTCATAATTTTGTTAAAAGTACATTCAAAAAAGATATAGCTTAGAGCAAGAATGCCTACACTCTCTCGTTTATGTTATGTACAATATTAAGCTTAAAGAGAGGAATATTTCGAAAGAAGTGGATAAATTTGGATCTAATTTTGATAGATGATGTGACACTAGATGATGAATGGCTCGTTGAGAGTGAAGAGTCTTGTCTCCCACAAAATCTTGGATTGATAGATGAGCCAGCTGAGGACGATTTTAATATAAGAACAAATAATTTTTTAGAAGTCACCGCAATTAATAGCAATCAAAATATTTTTCTATCCATTGCAGAAAAAGGAGACAAATAAGATAAAACTAAAATCCTAACAAAAAAAAATGAAGGGTTGATACTTCTTATAAGCTATCAAATTTTTATATTTTAATATTCTTAAATGAATACTCTACTATCAAGATTTAAGTATCTAATAACATCCTAATTTGTATATATCTTATATAGCACTTTCTTCGGACAAAGGAAAACAATTAATAATAGTTTTGATGAGACGAGAGATGATATCGATCCAGAATATGCGAATTACATTTCGAAGGTGGATGATCTTGTTATTGTAGATTAGATAATGGCATGGGTTTATATTTCATCTTATAAGAAAAACAGTATTTTGTTTTATGTGACTTATATTCATGTAATTAATTTGTATATTGTGATGTGGACTATAAATTGTAAACATAGTTTGAAAAATTGTTGTGATATTTGTTACAAATTTTAAAAATTTTCTATGTCTTTAAAATCATTTTATAGTATTTTTATGATTTTTTAATTTAATTACTTATTTATAAAAATTATTAAATACATCTTTATATTTATTTTAATTAAAGATATGATAATTTTACTGCAAGCGCACAGTGTCGGTAGTAGCACTTTGCAAGTCGTTCCCATAGGGATCTAGAGTGTTTTGCACTCCTCCTATTCCTATTATTCTAACAAGTTAATTATAAGTCTAGATTGATTTCGAACTTTTCTAATTAGTCTAGGATGTAGAATCCAATAATTCACAACCAAATATTATCTATTTAATTTCTTTCTTCCATAAAAATCTAATCTTTTAGTTTAATTCCTACTTAAAACATTCTAAGTATGGACTATCAAGTATGTGCAAGTATAATCCATCTAAGAAATTACATTTGAATAGAAATAAACTAAATCATTAGATTAATTCATCAAAACGAATAAAAACCAACAACTCCAAATCCTAACTAAGCATAGGGTATCAAAATACTTAAATTAAGCATAACTTATCAAAGTTCTAATCTACGAGTTTTTGTATTTTTATTGTTTCATAGAAAAATTATATCTTCTTTTATTTTTATTTTAGAAAGAATACAAATAGAATAATATAAGATTGATCTCTAGTTTTATCTATATTCTAGAACTAAGCTAATTAGCTACTCATACTCCTAATTAATAAGATCCGATTTTTATTTATGAAAGCCATAAAAAATTCTATTTTGATTCAAAGCAAGAAAAATCTATACTATAAAGTAAATAAATCTATACTAGGAAGCAATTAAATCTATCTAAAACATAATTAAAATATTTATACTTACGAAAACACACTTCTGAACAATGGAAAACCTCTGGAGCACGGCATAGTGGCCATCACCTCTTAGACAAAACCCTAATTTTATTAATTAATCAGGAGTATAAAATAACATAATCATTCTAGGTTACAAGGACATGGCCAATATATAGATTTTGGATAACCAAACCCTACTTATAGTAAAAATGAATTACTAAAAAATTACATCAAAAATACTGTAAAAATTTCATGACCTGTGGACCCCAAAGCTCTGCTAATTGGCGACAATTGCCGCTTAATGGCGGCAAAAGTATGGAATATTGGCTTCTCTTTTTTTCTGCATGAATTTCTACTCTCTTCCTTTTGATGTGAATAACTATATTGGACTTTGACTCTCTGTAACTTCATGTTCTTGTAACTTTATTCACTTTTAACTCTTTTCTGAACTTGATTTCCTAATTCGGCTCTGAGTTTATGTCATTATCTTGTAGGAATAGGTATAACCTGAAAACCATACTAAAAATACCCAAGTTGCATTATTTTTATACAAAAATTGATAATATGAAGACTATAAATATGCAATATATGATACCCATCACACACCTACACCTATTTTTTGCTAGTTATCGAGTAAAACCTAGATTAAAAAAGAAAAAGAAAAATCCTAACTCACTTTTACATGTGCAACAAGCCATTAAACTCCTAAGTTATCCTAGTAGACCAGTTTTGTCTCGTGAGAGTTTGCAGTGAATATACCCACAAAATTCGTGAAGAAGTTAGATTAAGAAAATAAGAAAAGAAAAATAAGTATAACCAAAAATAAAAAAATATACAAAAGAAAAAAATTCTATTTTTTATATTTTCTTCAATTAATCTCACTAATATACAAACTCAAAAATGCATTTAAATATTAATTTTCAAGTCAAGCGTCATATTAAATACACCTATTATTTTAATCAAAAATTTAAATCCTATTTTTCAATACCTACTAATAAATAATTCATTGGCTCATATCTATCTACATACACGTGTGGTAATCTACTTCGGCTTTGGACTTAAACTCTAACTCATAATTTATCTCTTCTCTCTAAATAATCTTTTTCTCTTTTTTGTGAGTATTTCACCTTTCATGTGAAAATTCACGCTTACTTTGGCACAAATACCCAATTACTCTGATCATACTCTTATATATATTTTTAAGGATTATTGCCTTAATACTAAACTCATCTTTTTTTTCTTTTTTTTTAAGCATTATTTCCTTAATACCAGGCTCATCCTCTTTTTCTCTATTTTTTAAAGGATTATTGCCTTAATAACAGGCTTATCCTTTTTTTTCTTCTCTTTTTTTAAAGGATTATTGCCTTAATACTAGGCTGATCCTTTTTTTCTTTTATAGAGAGAGAAAACTACTAAATCGTTATCATCTTTGTTTTTAACTTAATAAACTATTGTAAAGTAAAAAATAGATGTATACTTACCTCAAAATTACTATTAGCAGTATTTATTTTTCAGATTTTTACTTTTTCATAAAATTCTAAGTATATTATCTAATCTACTCCTATCAAACTTCAAATTTAGATTTATTCTTTTATTTATAATTAGGTTGATTTATTGAATAAAATATTTTTGTAATTTTTTCTTGTTTTAGATTTTTTTTTACTTTTTTTTAGATTTTTTTAAAACAATTACCCTAAAAACTACTCAAAGTGTAAAATAAAGAAATTCAAAAATCTAAAAATAAAATAAAAATCTTAAAAAAATAAAAATCCTAGAAAAATGCAAAAAATCTCCGAACCATCTCCCATACATCTAGACTCGTGTATGCCCTCATATACGACCCAAGAGTGTTAAAATAAATATAAAAACTATTGTACTAATACTCTATAAATAATGAGAGTTGTGAAAGATCAAGATCTCAATATTGTCACCCTATTAACGCATGGAAAGTGGTTACGACCTCTCGATAGTTTTCTATTTTCATAGTGTGTCTTTTTATGTTTTGATATGGATAAACTTAGTATTTTTGCCAATTTTGCATTTAATCTCTCAATCTTATTTTTTGTTTTTCTCAATTTATACCAGTCCTTTTTTCTTTTATTCAATAGTAAAATTTTGAAATTAAAAATCGTACCTTTATCATCATCTATATTCCACCCAGGAACATCTTTCATATCATTAAGTATTTTGGTCTTATCAATATGCGATAAAATATACTCAATTTGAGGTGGTAGAATCATGTGATCATGTTATCACTTTGAGGTGGCATATTCATAAATATATATTATATCGGTTTTGGGTAGTTACAAATATAATAGTGGAGGTTGTGTGATCATGTTATGTTATCCACTAACAATTCGACTAATAAATGTAAAGCTTCTTAGTTCTAGAAATTAGCCCATTGGCTTTGGAAAAAAAGAGTTAAACTCTTTAAAGGGTCTAATTCTTAGATTCTTAGTACAAGTGCTTAATAAAGATAATCCATTTTAGTCCAAAATATTACTATATATGGAGAGTTTAGGGCTCTTAATTATGTTATAACTAATTAATTAAGAGCTCCTTAATGAGGATTAAATTCCTTAACTTCAACTAGTGTAATCGTGAATTATGTAACTGAAATGCAGATCATGACTGATGATCTACATTTGATCTTTTTAGCCACGTATGTCACTTTGATAATCCGTAGTTGTGTTGAATTGTGGATGGTTTATGTTGATCAATATTTTAGGCTTGAAATGTGGATGCCTTCAGATAGTAATATTCAAAACAAGGATGGTCCCATCCTTCTAATGATCCACATTTATGATGAAAGACAAATGACTGCTATGAAAAGTGAGAGTTACAATTCTTCTTTTATGATTGAAATAAGCCTCCTCCAAATAGCTCAACCATATAAGAAATAGGAGGTGTAATTTTGACCATCTAATCCTAACCTGAGTAGTCAATCCTTCAAAGTTTATGATTTTTTGGAATCAAATCGGTTCTCAAAAGAATTAAAAACTATTTTTAAAAAAATCATATACTCAAATCTCCCGCTCAGTTATGGATAGCCCTACTTGTAGATGTACAATAGATGCTCTCGGATGAAATGTATTTCCCAGCTATTGGTAGCTTTACGGGTAGCAAGTCCTTTCCAACCCTATAGCATTTTAGTTAAAGTACGGTAACTTTCGTGACTAAACTCCGATTAAGTTGAGCATGACATCATTTTAAAGATAATTCAGAGCTCAACAAATATCTAATAGATTTCATCAATTGATTCAAGTTGTATCTATGAAAAATATACTCTTGAAATTATAGCATCAGCATTGCACTGATATCATTCATCGTCTCGCATGTTTCCTTTACATATCAGTCCAAATTACTATACAACTCCATAAAACTTATCATACTGACATATAATATAATATTATTTGTCATCAAATTAAAGGTAATTTATGAAATACATCCAACATAGAGTTCTCTATAGTGACGTACTTGTTGAATCTATAGAGCAACTTTGCAATGGAATTTCAGAGTCCTTTGTGTTGGATTCCATTCATCATCGCCACATTAGCCTAGTCTTGATGAATCGTTTGAGGTTGTTTCTTAAGGATTTATTAGGTCTTTCGCGATCTTTAAGAGAGACACCAGGTTCTTCTAAGCACTTCTATTTGCCTTAAGCCAGCCGATTATAAGGGCTTTTGGTCCCCTTTTCAAGAGTTTTGAAGAAAACTAGGTACATGCCCTTCTCAGATGTATTATGGAGGTGCATAGCCGATTGATAATTGGCAATATACTAATAGGGATCTATGATTCCATCATACTTCTCAAGATTTACGATATTAAACTTCGACATTTTTTCAAGGAGTGAATTTGAGAGAGGGTTGTTTTCTTAAGATTCGGGTCCTTATTATGCTGATGGAGTATTCTCCTCCTCCTTAAGCAAAAGGACTTGTGCTTATTGTCTTTAGGTGCATTTTCGTGGTTTTCCTCGATAAGTCATGTTGGGTAAAGATCATCCATCCAAATGCATGGGGGTCCATGCAAGCAAATTTTGAGGAGAGGGAGGGCAATTAGGCTCTACCAGTTGATTTGCTAGGTCTTGAATAAGCGTTGTAATTTAATTGTGAGTCAGTAAACTCCTACAAATCAACACAAGTTTCAGGATCATTAAGATCTGCCTGAATGCTTTCCCCATTGGTACTAGGCTTATCCCCTTGGAAGTTAACAATTGTTGTTTCCAAAAATTATTAATTCTAAAAAACATCGAGTAAAATAGTGGGATCAATTTTAGAACCAAACCGGTATTTGGACTCAAGCAAGACTTGAATTATGGTAAAATTATGGTAAATATGAGGAAAATCACAGCTCGCGATGAAACTATTAGCAAATAAATTAAATATCAGAGAAAATACATACGGATATAATATGATTCAACTCGAAAGGTCTTTGAGTGTACGTCCTTTGACGGATCATAAAATCTTTATATTAATGAAAGAATATAATATCTTTTGAAGAACAATCTTTTGTTCCTGGTTACAAGCTCACAATGGGATACTTTCCAATCCCTTTTCTCATGAAGAAAAAGGTATATAATTGTTAAATCGGCAAAAATTACCATCATGATAAACTTGAATGTCTTGATGTTTCCTTATACGTGTTGAGAAGAAAGCTCTCATTCACGCTGGATAGAATTTAGTGAGTTTCAAATAATAATCTTCAAGATATAACGTGATAAATATTTGATATTTGTAATTGTGCTTGGACTAGATTACTTCATATAGATTTATGGGTCTGAACATCTTTACAAAGTATACGTTTGATAGGCCTAATAAGTTTGGACTTGGGCCGGTCATTTTTGAAATAACAGTTACAGTTTAATCTTCCATTAGTTTTCGTGTCATCACCTAAAAGGTACATGCTCCATTTTCCAGTCCACCTTGATTGCATATTCTGCAATTGGTGTTGCCTATATTAGTATAAATGGTTCAAACACTCAACTTCTCCCCCTGAAAGAAAAAGTGATAGCTTAGGAGTGAGTAGAGTCTGGATGAAACTAAAATAACCAATCAAAATCTATTTGGATTAGTAAAACATACATAAATAATTTAGTTGATATTCAATTTCGGGCATCTCAACCCGAATTAAACCGAATAGACTAAATTCTATAACATATATGAAAAAGACAGACATATTTGGGAAATATTATTTACATATGCCAATTTACTCTTGACGTATATACATTATTATCTACATCTATATCTTATTTTGAATCTTTACTAATTTACTCTATACGTCCATTTTTTTCCCAAATCCATCCCTTCATTTTTCTCTCTCTAATTTTTGTCTATCGTGAGCTCAGCCCCAAATTTTCCAAACGTGCCTCCTCCGATCCCTACTTCATAGTCCACCCCACCTCTTCGCCAACCCCCACCCCCCCGACTCCAATGCCAACCCCCACCTCCAACACCACCCCAACTCCATCGCCAAGCCTCTTCCGACATCAATTGCATTTTGGATTTTTCTATTTTTTTTCAAAAAAAATAACTTACTCTAAATCCTAATTTCACTTATCATGGTGAATCTGAAGACTTTACAATTTTTTATAACTTTTTAAGGAATGCAAATGTAAAAATTTTAGAGAGTTAGAAAATCAACAAGTTTGTAGGAGATGTATTTATTTTGAAGATATACCAAACCCCAAAATTTTTTTATTGTTTTTAGAGAGAGAAGAGAAAGAAGATGATTACAGTTTTTTAAATTTTTTAAAAAGTTCTAGATATTTGAGATTTGAATGGGCAACTTAATAAAAAAAAATGGATGACAGATTTGTAATTATTTTCAAGTTTCAAGTGTGTGCGTCAAGAATAAATTGGTGTGCATGAATAGAATTTCATGGCATATTCGGCTGAGCTTCAACTTTCCCTCTTTCATTTTTTTTTTCCTGACGTTTCTTCTTTTCATTCATGAGTCTTCCCTCAACTGTCTAGCAATCTTCCTACATATGTAGGACTCGAATCAATTGTTGAACAAAGGGATTGAAGGTGAAGATGATAAAAAAAATGTTAAAAGTATCGATAAAAGAGTTTTTTTTTTTTTTTTTTTTTTTAATAATAGTTTATGGTGTGGAGGATCAATAAAGCACTAAAGCAAAAAATCATGTATAGTCAATTCAAATAACCAAACAAAAGGCATTTTGGTTCTATTTCAGTTTTCCTCTAATTTGGTTCGATTCTGCTTTTGCCAAAATTGGCAAAAACCAGTTGAAACCAATCGATTCTCACTCTATGATAACTCAGCTTACTTTGTAATATAAAGTGCTGTGCTTTGGGGCTTTTCTTCCAAGTTTGAGGGTGGATTTTAAATAAACCTGATCCAGCCTATGTACACCCATAATCCCATCTATGTAAAGGTTAGAGCAAACATGTCAACTATGAATCCATTCTCAGAAGTATTTTTTCGAATTTAATCAATTAAAAGCGTTTCTTTTTTGTGGCTGTGGGTAATTAACTCGAAATCTATGAGAATATATGCCTATCAATACTTCCACTTTCATCTTCAAAATACATGCCCAAATTCTGTTTTTTCATATTTAAATCCAAAAGCACGTGAAAAATTAGCAATAAGAAGCTGGAAGGGCGAGAACGGAAGTAAGAGGGTATAACAGTAATAATTAGATTCGCTCTCAGGATCTTCTTGCCGTTTTTTGGAGGACTTATTTTGCAAATAATGAAGCTTTCGGGGACCAGTACGACAATGACCGCGATAATTACGTGTAGATAGGCATGGAGATCAACCGTATTTACCACATCTGACCATAACGGTGAAAGAATTGACCCTGCGATTTTCTCTGTCATCATAGAGATTTGAATATAGATGGTAAAATTTCTTTTACCGTAGTATTATGATGTGTGACGTACTAAAAATATATTTGATTACATTTAAAGTATTAGACTATTAGTGGAGTAATTAATCATGAGAATATAATAGCTTTGTCATCGGGAAACAGCTACGAACTGCGACATCAGTTTTCACAGCTACAAAAACGACAAATGGAGGAGCAGGCAAGCGGCAGCTGTGTGGCCCCCACTATCCCCATCCCAAAAATCATATCGGGAAGGGAGAATTTTGCTAGCACCGGACAGTGTGCTGCAGTAAAAAGAGAGACGAATTGAGAGCGCAAAAGAAAGAAAAAGGCGCAAAAGAAAGAAAAAGGATAGGATAAGCTCCTCTCATGTACCCAAACTGTACAGAGAGAAAACAACATTTTTTTTATTTTAGAGAGAGAGAGAGGGGGGAGCGTGGTTTCAGGTGAACGTGACTGCGCGGAAATCTAGATCCATCCCCACCCTCCCCTCCACTCCCTCTCTCTCTCCCCTGAAAAGGATCATCAGTTTTTAATCCCACATCGGGCTGCAGTATTGCCCGACGCCGGCCATTCTTAACCCAGACTGCAGGGGCCTCCAACCCGAACCGCAGCTCTTAATTAAAACAAGGTAAAAAGGAAAAAAATAAAGTCAGAAATTAATCCTATTATGTAACTTTTTTCCATTTTTTTTTTTTTCCCTTCTCTCTCTCTCTTACCTTTTATTATCAAACACAAGCGCTACCCTCTTTCATTCTTCAGCCTCTCATCTTCTCTCCTCTAATGGATGCTTACGAGGCGACCCGCATCGTCTTCTCCCGGATCCAAGCTCTGGATCCGGACAACGCTGCCAAGATCATGGGCCTCCTCCTCATACAGGACCACGGCGAGAAGGAGATGATCCGACTCGCTTTCGGCCCCGAAACCCTCCTCCATTCCGTCATCCTCAAGGCCCGCAAGGAGTTGGGCCTCCTTTCTCCATCAACTCCCCCTATTTCATTACTCTCTCGCCAGAACTCCTCCTCCAGAAGCGGCCCCAACAGTCCGTCGTCATGGCCCCCGCATCCCCACTTCTCCAGATCTAACATGGGCGACGACGGCTGCGGCGGTGTGGTGGACGATGAGTTTCTGGTGCAAGAGCAGCAGCTGTCGTTCTTGAACGAGCAGGCGGCGGACTCTGGAGGTTACTGGGATCAGGGCGAGTTTGGGTGGAAGCCCTGCTTGTACTTTGCGAGGGGCTTTTGCAAGAACGGGAGCAGTTGCAGGTACGTGCATGGCCCGGCCGACGATATGTCGGCTGCAGCTGCTGCTGCGGCGGTTTTGGAGCAGCAGTGCCAGGAATTAATGCTGATGAGGTCCAAGAGCCAGAGACTGGCCGCTTCTGCTGCGGCTGCTGCTGCGGCTTTTCCGTACTCGCCGACCGGGAGCTCCTCGTGCAAGAATCTTAACTTCATGCTCCAGCAACAGCAGCAGAGTGAGAGCCAGAGGTAAAATGAGGATTACACTGTTATTTATCTATGGACTGTTTGGGTGTCTGGAGTTGTAAGCTTCAAATTTTTTGTTTACAGAGCTGCGGCTGCCGCAATGATGCTTGAGAATGACAACCGCAAGTTCATGGGTCGACCACGGATGGAGAGAGATTTCATAGGGATGATGAATCCGGGGTCGAGGCAGATCTACTTGACTTTTCCGGCGGACAGTACCTTTAGAGAAGAAGATGTCTCTAACTACTTCAGGTTTGGGCTTTTCTAATCTTCATTGTTGATTGATTGATTATTTGCTTTTCGTTCAAATTTTTATTTTTTATTTTTTTTCAAATTTGTTTGTGTTTTAGCATTTATGGGCCAGTTCAAGATGTAAGGATCCCATACCAACAGAAGCGGATGTTTGGATTTGTGACGTTTCTGTATCCTGAGACCGTGAAGCTCATCTTGGCAAAGGGGAACCCCCACTTTGTTTGTGATGCTAGAGTCCTTGTTAAGCCCTACAAGGAGAAGGGAAAAATCCCCGACAAGTACAGGCACTCCCACACTTTTCTATTTTCTCGCTTCTTTCTCTTCCATTATCCATTGTATCAATCTCTCAAGTCTGGATGCTTTTTTGGCATGAATCTTCTTTTATAGGAAGCCACAGGGCGAAAGATATGATTTTTCTGGTTGTACTACACCTACCGGTTTGGATTCTAGAGACCCATTTGATCTCCAGCAACTGGGTATGATTCATTTTGCCCGATTTGTGTTCATTAGCTCCTACCAGTTTCGGTTTACCAAGTTTCGCTATTTGTTTGAGTTCCAATAGCAAGCCCAAGAATGATGTATGGTGTCAGCAACCATGATGTTCTGTTGAGGAGAAAGATGGAGGAGCAGCAGGCAGCAGCAGAGCTGCAGCAGGCCATCGAGATGCAAGGGAGGAGATTCATGGGTCTGCAGCTTCTCGACATCAAGAATCGGAGTTTGGCCGCTCCAACTGCTCCCATTCTCTCTCCATTAGCAACACCAAATTCAACCACTTTCAACAGTGCTTCCGTTTTCTCTGATGCTGCAAGTAGCAGCAATGGGAGCCAGGATGAAGGTTAGTGGAGTGGTAGATGGGTGCATTGATCACAGGATGATTTGGCTTGTTTCTTTTTCTCTAAAGAGAGACATTGTCATTAATGTTGCTCCTTTTAATGTCATTACTATAGATAAGAGCCTCAGCCCAAGCCCAGCTGCTTCTGGCACTGCTACTCTCTCTAGTGCAGCTGACAAGGCCAAGACTGGAGTCAACTCTAGGGAGAGGGAAGCAACCCCCAATGAGGATGTCAGTTACCAAGAAAGGTAATTCAAACTTTGGATTCTGAAGCTCAAACTTTGACGTGTGCACTGGGGTAGTAAAAGAGATAATTAAATTCTGGTTGCTGCCAGTTGTGGGTGGTGTTGAATGGTGATCTTTACTAATTTTGTGCATCTAATTTTGGTTTCAGTGCTGAGCACAATTTACCAGATAGCCCATTTGCCTCCCCCGCCAAATCCTCCCTTGTGAGTGACTCATTCTCTCTGGCCAATGAAGAGAGCTCTTTTATGACTAGCAATGGCAGTAGCAACGGTCACCTCAGTGCCTCAAGTCTTCTGCCTGCATCTTCTCCTCTTGAGGGCATCAACTCCTTCAAATCATGCTTCCTCCAAATCCCCAGGTTCTTAATTAATTACCCACTAAATTTTGCAAATATAGACCTTGTTTTAGATCTTAATAATATTGTTTTCAGGTTCTCTTCTGGTCATGGAGCTGTTGGTCTGTGAGTGTGAGAAGCCGGAAGCTTGGCCAGGGTAAGAGATTTTTACTGCAATTATGTTTTTTTTTTTGTCCAATAACATGCCTTGCATTTTTAATCACAACTGTTTGTTGTGTGTTTTTACATTTTCTTTTTTTGACAGGGAACTGGGGAGGGCGAAGGAAGTTGTATAGGATGGTTGGTGGTAAGTAATAAAAGAAATTTTAAAAAGGGAGATATAACTAGTTAAATCAGACTTAGGTTGTTCAGTCCACGAGCTAACTCCAGCTCTTATGAGGTGTATCTAAATCCTTGTTTGGGCCAAAGAGCAGGGACGAATAAAAATTTTCTATACATACGAGGTTCGCCCGTAACCTCCTATTCGTAATTATAGCTAATCCCTTCATCCTTTTGGCTTTTTTGGCTGGAGTTGGTAGGAGTAACATCCTCTTGCCAAGCTCAGCTCCTTTTTTTTCCTTTTAATTTGAACTTTATGAAAGCTTTATAAAAAGTAAGAATGTAAGCAACAGAGAGGCTCTTTACTGCATTAGAGTGGGATGATGTTGATGGTGATGATGCAAGGGAGTAAATGGATGAATGGATACAGCTCAAAGTCTTTTTCAGTAGGTCCTGCCAACTAGCAGTAGAGAGGAGTATTTATACATGTTGACATCCAGAATACGGCGTACAAATACCGAAACAGAAGACGACAACTACAAGCATAGGAGTATAGGACAGACAAGTTTGCAGACTGATTTCAGGAAAGGATAGCTCTTTGGCAAGAAAGAAAGCAGAGGGAGATGATGAAAGACAAACTCACACCAACAAGTGAAGGGAGAGGACAAACTTATCAGTGTCGCAAGTTGTAAACCCAAACAATGTCTTCTTCCTAATGTCATAACTTATTGTAATCTACTGTACTATAGCTCTCTCTCTCTCCCCTTCCTCACAGTCTTGCTATTGGTAACCCTTTTTATTTCCTTTTTTCCTTCCTTTGATATCCAATGTAGAATTTCATGGCATCCATAGAACAGAAGAACAGGTTGTTACTACTACGTATGTTGTGGTTGATGATTTCATGTTGGCATGGATGCTTACCGTGCATGGTGGTGATTGCGGTGAAACTGAACTGCACTGTACTGTACTGTACATAACTGGCTTGTGTGATTGAAGGATTATTACTATGAGAGAAGCAGTAGGTGTGGAATTAAAGGGTTGGTTATAACTCTCTATCATGTTAGCTACTCTCTCTACTTGGGTTGATGGGCTGACATGTCTTTGTTGTCCTTGGAGACAGAGGGTCACATGTGTAGGAATGCAGTAATGATTGTGGTCCTGGTCTAAATTGCTAGCATAAGCACTGCTTCTTGTCCTGGACTGCTCTCTCTATCACCTGGTTTATTAACTTTGCTAACCAAGGCAGCCACTTGTTAAGTGTCAAATTTTCCTGGGTAAAAGGACGGGCCAAAAAAACATTCTTAATATATTGTTAGGTTGTATTTGCTTAGAAAGAAAATGGAAGAACGATTAAGAAAGAGAAAAGGAAAGAGAAATGAGAAGAAAAAAAAGATGGAAAATTAATTTTTAAGAAAATATTTTCTTTTCTTCTAAATTCTCCCTGCAACAAATAATAAAAAACATTTCCTTTCATATTTTATTTCCTTCTCTATCATTTTTCCTTAAACCAAACAGAGCCATAATAAAGAGACAACCACAAAATAAGATTAAGGATCAAATGGGAATGACTCAAATGCCAGAAGTAATGGATATCCTTTAAATATCATTTGTCTTTTGCCATTCAACTTGCCCAGCGGAGAGGCGCCAACAAAAATAAAAAATTGTTCATTTGAAAGAAACATAATTTTATAGATGAACAACCAATAACGTTCCAAGTTATAAAAAGTCAAAACTGGATGTAAGCTAAAAATTAACATA